>JAFIRS010000252.1:552500-715000 GCA_018342105.1 Gonioctena quinquepunctata
CTGTGTGAGAATCAGGTTGGGATTATCTTTCAGAACCCAACCTGATTCTCACACAGTCAGATAAAGGCAATGTCACGGTAGTCATGGAGAAACAACAATATTTGGAGTTATCAAATGACATATTGTTAAATAACAACTCATATATAGAAATGAGAAAAGATCCTACGACATCCATTCAAACTAAAAGTAATAAACTTATTGAGTTCCTCCATAGCACGAACCAAATCAACATTGTGACCAAAAAAAAGCTCACCAACTATAGTGGAATTTCTCCAAAATTTTACTCTCTTCCTAAAGTTCATAAATCAACCTTAGCAGTCAGACCGATAGTATCATCAATTGGTTCTCCTACAGAACCTATTGCTTCTTTTTTAACTGATATTCTCACGAAAGCATACAATTTTGACAATGTGTACTATATGAAAGACTCCTTCGAAGTAACTAATCAATTCAACAATGTAATATTACCAGATAACTATGTACTAGCCAGTCTGGATGTGGTATCCCTTTTCAGTAATGTCTATCTTGAAACTTGCCAGAGAGCAGTACATAAAAATTGGGATAGTATTAGTAATCATTGCGATATTAACGAAGAAACATTTATGAAACTGCTAACTTTTCTTTTTGATAATACATATTTTTCCTTTAATGATAAAATATATAGACAAACCTTTGGTACTACAATGGGAGCATCAATTTCACCTATCCTTGCGGCCTTCGTAATGGATGACCTGTTGGACACTGTACTACCAGTTTTATCTTTCAAACCTTTTTTCATAAAAAAATATGTCGATGACATTATTTTGGCAATGCCAAAGGATAGTACAGATGAGATTATCTTTACCTTCAACAACTATGACCCACATATCCAGTTTACTATAGAAACCGAAAACGTCGAACAATCCGTACCATTTCTGGACACTAGATTCGTACGTTCCAATGAGAACAAAATACTGATAGATTGGTATCGGAAAGATTGCAGTTCTGGAAGATATTTAAATTATCTGTCCTATCATAAACATTCGGTAAAAGTAAATCTGGTAAAGCAGATGAAGAACAGGGTGCTGAGAATTTCAGATGGAAGTTTCCATAATAAAAATCTCAAAATCCTTTTAAATCTCTTTTTAGACAATTCTTATCCTCCAAGTTTAATAAAAAGTATATTGTTCAACACATCACCTATTACTGAGCCACAACATAGTCATATAAATCTTAATATATCGAATAATAACACAGTGACTACTATCAGTATTGTCCCAAGTATTTTTACCTCTTTACCGTACCTAAGAGATATTTCACCCAAACTTGCTAGACTTTTCAAAACCATAGATAATATCAAAATAGCGAACAAAACAGTTCTTACAATTAAGTCTATTTACTCCAAAGTGAAAGACAAAGTTCCAATGTTAGACAGCAGGAATGTTATATATAGTATACCTTGCCAGGGTTGTGACAAAGTATATATTGGTCAAACTGCAAGATTATTAAAACAGAGATTAATATCACATAAAAGTGATTGCAGGCACCATCCAGAAAGATGTGCTCTAGCAGATCACGTGAACAAAATCGACCATCATATGAACTATGATGAAGTTAAAATATTAACTAATGAACGACATACTGCTAAGAGAACTTTTCTGGAAATGGCTTTCATATCACAGGAAAAAAATAATATGAACAAAAAAACTGATGTTAACCACCTAAGTGAAATTTATTCCTTCTTATTACAATGGAAAATACAAAATTTTCCTCAGATCAATCGGAGCTCATTACTAGTTATTAATATATCTTCAAGTTGGCCCAACCTTCAGTTGGTACTAACAAGAAAATTACTATAATACTTTGGCCAATAATGGCACACCAATTCATTTCAGTTGGTACTACCCTCAGTTGGTACCAGTGACTGTCAAAGCAGATGACAAGTGAATAAATAATTTTCCCACCATTTATAACCTATTGTACTTTCTCAAGGCACACATGTTTCAGAATTTATATTTTTAATATTTTAATTAGTAACTGTTCAATTAATTTTAATGTGTATAATTAGTTGACGATTTAAAACATGAGGTGCCAACTTCAAAGTCATAACTTATATTTCACCGTACTTTACATGGAGAACATTCATAAACAACATAGAAACTAATCTCAACAAAGATGTAAGTTATTAGTACCTTAAGGTTCGAATGACACACTAATTTGTTCAATTCTTCATTGTAGTATCCCTGAAGATGGAAATAAAACATTCCGAAAGCTTGGACAAACTTTAAAGAGTACATTTTTTCTTTTGCTGCATACCCCAATAATCAAATTGTTTATATATATATATATATATATATATATATATATATATATATATATATATATATATAATATATATATATACACACTCTGTTGTGTTTACAAAGTCCCGCGCATCTATACGTGTACGAAAAATAGAGAGACAGAGTGATATATATATATATATATATATATAT
The DNA here is from genome assembly GCA_018342105.1 of Gonioctena quinquepunctata. NCBI lineage: Eukaryota > Metazoa > Arthropoda > Insecta > Coleoptera > Chrysomelidae > Gonioctena > Gonioctena quinquepunctata. Next base: position 554,975 of record JAFIRS010000252.1, read on the forward strand.
ATATATATATATATACCAATATATATATATATATATATTATATATATATATACCAATATATAAAATATTATTATAACTTAAAAAAAAAAATATATTACAATTCCTTCACTAATTAATCGAAAGGAACTTCGTTCCATCCGGGTGTCCCTTGACACCTCTCAAGTTTTTTTTGTTCTGACAGTATCGATTACTTACCTGAAATTGCTTTCAATTTGATCCTCTTCACCAGGAAGGCAGATCCTTATCACTTTATGTTGATAATTGTGAATCACCATGGATTTGGGTGTATAGTAACCATCACCTGTATTAAAGCTCTTTTCGGGAATTTTAGTAGCATGGGGATTATTGGTGAGGAATTCTTTCTCCGGTGGTTGAAGGCCCAGGTATGTCTCTATTTCATAAGTTCTATCCGGTAATTGGCAATAAGTCCAATCGCGCTGATATTCTAATCCATCTTTGAACCTGAACGTATAGTTCACCAACCTTAAAAAAATGGATTTTATTGAAAATTCGAGAATGAACGCTAATCTCATGATCGTGTTGAGACAGAAAAATGAATTACAAATCGTTCTTGACTGGGTTTCGACGTTCCACTCAAGAATCAATTAGTTATTTAGAAATATATATATATATATATATATATATATATATATTACAGGGTGGCCCACCACATTCGCCTCGATATTTCTACGAGAAATGAAGCGAGTTAGGGAAAAACATTTAGCACAGTCATATGTGGGTCCATGAGGAGCATATTCCAAAACTATTTTGAAATATATAGGGTGATCCCCAAAAAAATTACATACCAAAGTTATAGTTTTTCTTATGGAACACCCTATATTTTTATATTTTTAGATACTATAGACAAAATAAAGGTGAGTTACTATTATATTTCCCATACTTAAAACTGACCGTTTCTGATAAATTTTGAGAAATTTAAAAATACAGACCATAATTTGAAAATTGTTTTCACCCTGTAACGTGTAACGAGCTGCTCGTGATTAAATGTACTGCTTAGCTCAAAGGTTAAAGTTAACTACTACATGCAATTTTTAATGCAATATTATACAGAGTGGCGAAAAAAATTGCCTCAAAATTTGGACACACATTTAATTAAATAACTTCTTAAAGTTGAATGGAACACCCCGTATTTAGTGGCGTAATTTGACGCAGAATTAGATTCCCTTCAAAACTATATTAGGGTTACCTATCTCTTCTGCTTTTTACACAAAAGGCGTTTTTATATTTTACTTATGGGTAATTTTTTTATCTTAAAAATGAAACACACTGTATTGTAATGAAAAGCTTAAAAAGCGTTTTAAAAACCTTTTTATTAAGGAATACATAGATTCGCTAGAAGCAGAAGTTTAAATTTTTGAAAATACGGTGTATCTAAAGTAAAATGCAGGCAAATGTAAAAACTCAAATTTATTGCCATTTCTGAAATATTAAAGCATTCTTCAAAATAAGAAGATGCACGTGTCTTGATTATTGAGGCGAAATATGTTAAATTCGCTTGTTTCTTAGCATTCTTAGCAAATTAGACTTCATATTGAAATAAATACCAAAATTACAATATGGTAAATATGGTAATTACGATTTCCTATAAAACCTATTATACTATTTTTTTAATATGACGTTAATTATTATTATGAAACAAAAAGTATTTGACAGTGACACAACTTGTTAATCAAACCATTATCATTGTTTTAACTAGTTTAAAATTATTGTCTTTTTGAAATATTGTAAAATGAGAACTTATCCCCAGGAAGAACGAATTGAATTGTGAATTGTGAAGAAAACTGTTTATTAGCGTCAAGAGTATATGCCCAAAGGTATCCTAACAGGAGTCATCCTAACAAGCGTACATTGGAAAAGTTGTTGCAGCTTTTCCGAAGAACAGGCAGTGTATCTTATAATAAGCAAGAACGGCAAAAACCGGTTACTGGAAATGAGGAAAATGAATATTTAGTGATGTTATCTCTAGTTGAACACCCTCACACAAGTCAGCGAAAAATATGTGAAACAACTGGAATAAGCAGACAGAGTATCCAAAGAATAATTAAAAAGTACAAATTCCACCCGTATCGCATTCAACTACATCAACAGCTTTTTGAAGAAGATTATGATCGACGACTGAATTTTTGTTTATGGGCTTTAGAAAAGTTTGGTGATGAGAAATTTTTTTGATTATGTGCTTTTTTCCGATGAGTCAGCTTTTCATAACAACGGATTAGTTAACAGACATAACTTTCACTATTACAGTGACGAAAACCCTAATATTTTTAGAACCCTTGATCACCAGCACAGATGGTCTGTTAATGTGTGGGGTGGAATAATTGGAACGCAAGTAGTAGGTCCTTACTTTTTTTATGGTCACTTAAACGGCGTCATGTTTCTCGGATTTATTAGGGATAATTTGCCTGTGCTGTTGGAAAGTATACCTATTAATATTCGTCAACGGATGTGGATGCAGCTAGATGGTGCTCCTGCACACTTTGATAGACGTGTTAGAAACGAGTTAGATCGACAATATCCAAATAGATGGATAGGACGAGGAGGTCCACAGAACTGGCCAGCCAGGTCTCCGGACCTTACAAGTCCCGACTATTTTTTATGGGGATATATCAAAAGTATTGTTCACCTTACACCGCCAACGACACCCCAGGATATGAAAGTACGAATAAGAAATGCGTTTCGTTCCATACCGCAAAATATGTTATCCAGAGTTCAGCACTCATTTCAAGAAAGAGTGCGCCTATGCATCGAGAATAATGGACACCATTTTGAGCATTTATTAAAATAATAAACTATTTAGTATTCTTAATTTTTCGAAAAAATGACTTCAAAAATGCTTTTTAAGCTTTTCATTACAATAGAGTGTGTTTCATTTTTAAGATAAAAAAATTACTCATAAGTAAAATATAAAAACGCCTTTTCTGCGTCAAATTACGCCACTAAATATGTGGTGTTCCATTCAACTTTAAGAAGTTATTTAATTAAATGTGTGTCCAAATTTTGAGCCAATTTTTTTCGCCACTCTGTATAATATTGCATTAAAAATTTCATGTAGTAGTTAACTTTAACCTTTGAGCTAAGCAGTACATTTAATAACGAGCAGCTCGTTACACGTTACAGGGTGGAAACAATTTTCAAATTATGGTCTGTATTTTTAAATTTCTCAAAATTTCTCAGAAACGGTATCAAAATATAAAAAAATATAGGGTGTTCCATAAGAAAAAATATAACTTTGGTATGTAATTTTTTTGGGGATCACCCTATATATTTCAAAATGATTTTGGAATATGCTCCCTATGGACCCACATATAACTGTGCTAAAAGTTTTTCCCTAACTCTCTTCATTTCTCGTAGAAATACCGAGGCGAATGTGGTGGGCCACCCTGTATATATATATATATATATATATATATATATATATATATATATATATATATATATATACAGGGTGTTAGTGATTAAGTGCGACAAACTTCAGAGGGTGATTCTGCATGAAAAAATAATGATAGTTTGCTATATAACTTTGTCCGCAAACGCTTCGTTTTCCGAGATACGGGGTGTTAAAGTTTTTCTTAAAAACTGACTATTTATTTATTGGTCTGAAACCGGTCGAGATATGCAGATGAAATTTGGTGAGGTCTTTATTGGGCATTTTTTGACATGCAATTAAGAATTTTATGTTCATCATTGGCGCGCATACGGGTAATAATCTCGATTTTTTTAAAGAAAAAAATGGTACGCCACTGAGATATTCCGAATTAAAAATCATTTTTGAATTTCTCGTTCTATTTGCAACAAAAAATTCTTTATACCTTTCTTTCGTATGGGGCGCCGTTTTTATGCAAAAAAATAAAACATCCCAACGCGTATTTTGCATTTCTTTAATACATTATCAAGAACTCTCTAATACAATTTTTCTGTTATAACACTAATAAATAAATAGGCGCAAGAGATACAACAAATGTTCAAAATGACCTCCCTCGGACGTGATACAAGATTCAACTCTTCGCCTCATTGAGTGTCGTATTCGCGCAAATATTCCTGGAGTATTTTTTATTGTCTCACAGCCGGCTATAATTCGATTCTTCAGGTCTTCAACATTTTCGACGGGAGTGGAATAAACTAATGACTTAAGAAAACCCCAAATGCAAAAAGCTAGAGGATATAAATCCGGATATCGAACATGCCAATGTTCCGTACCTCCCCTACCTATCCAACGATTTGGGTATACTGCATCTAAATGATTACGTACAATGATGCTAAAATGGACTGGTGCACCATCATGCATGAACCAGAAGTGTTGTCTCAGCTGTAGAGGAATTTCTTCAAGAAAAATAGGCAACTCTTCCTGTAGGAAAGAGTCGCCTGTTAGTCGTCGTGGGAGGAAAAATGGACCGATTAAATGATCATCAAGTACCCCAAGCCATACATTCACTGAAAACTGATGCTGAAAATGAGCTTCAAAGATTCCATGTGGATTTTCCTCAGCCCAGAGGTGATTGTTATGGAAATTTCGTATACACTGTCGTCCAAAATTAGCCTCGTCAGTAAACAAAATGCCATTTAAAAAATTAGGGATTTGAGCGATTTGATGAAGAATCCAATGGCAAAAAACCAGGTGCGGAAAAAAGTCTCTAGGTAGTAGAGCTTGCACACTTTGGATATGAAACGGATACAATTCAGTATGTTGGCAATTTTTCGAGTACTTGTTTCAGGTGACTATATAAAAGACACGACTAATTGTCTTTCCAACTAGTGATGGGGCATTGCCAACTTATAATTCAAATGACATTCTATGCTAAAACTTCAAACATTCACAACAATAAGGACACATTTTCACACAATCTTGTTTGTTTTAGATGAAATTAAAAAAAACTGTTTTTTTGTTGGTTTTATTCCAATTCGAACATTCACAAATAGTGTGTAACATTTTTTCAAAATAATTCATAATAATAACTCCAGATACTTCACTACTGTCCAGAAACTACGGAAAATATTGTTTTGAAGGCAAATTAGAACATACTTTGTATCCTTCAAAGTGAGTTTTTGCAAATGATATTGTCTTACGATTTAAATACACCACTTCACTAGAGTCTTGAAATGAACAACACTATACAAAAAAACTGGAAACGAATACAAAATGGAAATCTTTTAAGAAAAACTCAAAACAACTCTGGCGCTGGCATCTAATTTTGAATTCCCAATTATGATGTACCGGATGTGGGATTTGCGCAAGGCAACGACCGTAGCGAAATGATGACCGACGGTGTAATCCGAATTCCGAATTTGATTGCACTCACGAGTCTCGTAATGAGACGACTGTCAGGACAAATTAATAGTCAATCGAAGTCAGTTAACTAATCAATAAATCTCAGCACAGATTCGAACATTTTACTACATAAAAATAGTGTTTTTTACGGCTCAAATATTTTTGTTGAAATATCAGAATACCAGCATATATTGAATGAATGTGGTTTTTTGTGGAGGAACAACGTTTCTTGACATGTTTTTCGTATGTTTTCACAGTCTGAAAATGAAAATATAATCAGGAAAATCTATACAAGTGTAGAAAGGGCAAACTGATTAGTTCACCCCGATAAGTTATTGCGTTCACCAAATGATATTTCCTATAGAAAAATGATTCAATTAGTCAATAACTTCTCGTTTTCTGAATTTGCCTATAAATTTTTTTTTAATTCAGAAGATACTTCTCTATATAGTTTGACGTTTCGGGGACTATATGTGCCCCCGTTCTCAAAATCTTCTAAATCTCCTTTAGTTGTTTTAATAATTTGGATTTTTTCTTGCAGAGTCTTCGCTTTTTCAACTGACGGATGTCAATTGAGATCTGCCAAAAAAAATTGAGAGTGACGTATTGCTCATTTGATAAATGGGGTGTTGTTCAGATCAGTTTATTAGCATTCTACCATATCTCACTTTCTCTCTGAGTAGAGGTAACCATGTATGATCCAATTCAACAGAATTTGTTGAAAAGCAGTTGTTATTGGAAAGAAGAATACAGGCCGTTTCTTTCAATTTTCTCCTCTCTTGATGTGGTTCTTTCATCAAGATTTTTGTCCTATTCCATTCAATCGTATGATCGCCATTGGATGTAAGGATATGTTCTGCAATTTTCGATCTGGTTTTTTGTCGATTTCTGATGTAACTCTGATGTTCACTTAGGCGCACTTCCAATGGTCTTGACGTTTCACCTATATAACTATCACCACACGAACAAGGTATGTTGTAAACACAGTTTTTGGTACTTTCTTTTGCGTTTTGTGGTTTTGTTTGTGTTAGTATAGAGCTCAGTGTGTTTGTTGTTCTAAATGATGTTCTCACATCATACCTATGTCCAATTCGTTTGATCTTTTCAGATAATCCGGGGACATAAGGTATTATGTTGGTTGTGACATGTGTAGGTGGTGGGAGTACTCCTGTTGGTTGTGTTAATTGGTTGTTTGATGGATTTTTGTTTTCAATGTCAGTGATTGTTTTTTCCACAAACTGATCCGGATATGCATTTTCCTTGAGAACAGATTTTATATAACCTGAATATAATTACGTAATTGTAAATAATAAACATATTTCAAATTTTTCAGAAAAACTTGAGTGAGAGACAGGCATCTTTACTCGGGTATTTGGAACCTAAAAAATCTAAAGTATCTAAATGGCAATCAAACTGTTATTACAATTACATCGCAAGAAGCAATTTTTGAGACCCCTTTCACATCACATTTGCAAGAAAATCTAAATCCAGAAAAAACTATTGAAAGACTTGCTCAGGAAAAACGTCGTGAGGATGTTTCACTTTAATAGATATGTTTCGTGACAGTTTTATATTATGTTTATATTTAAGGAGTAAATTTTGTTTCTTAAATCAATGTTACATGTTGATTTAACGGATATTTTACTAAAATAGGTAAATATATTTTCTGTTCATTATTATGTTTATATTTAATGAATAAATTATTTTGTTTCTTACATAAATGTTACATGTTGATTTAGGCCGCCCCCACCCCGAAATTTAATCCTGGGTGCGCCCTTGATCCGTAGTTATATATCATGTTATGTTTCCTACTCCCAACTGTCATTGCTTAATTTGTTATAAACATTCAAAAGCATTTTATTTTTTATCGTTTTTGACTTGTAACTTGAAAACTAATGAAGCAATCTCGATACTCGCAATGGACGAATTGTGATGCAAGGAATCACCAGGTTGTTTTAACGTAAAAATTGTAATGCCCTTGACTGAAGGAACGCGACACAAAAAGATGAACGACTGTTTCCCTCCGGCCGCTATTAAATTTAGACGGTAGGAATGTGGGGTGAGTTCTGACAAAGAAGTAAGCTCTCGTAAATTATTTGATATGATAGCACCATCCATCAAAATGCCTCACGATGAATAATATTGACCGAATAAAGTACGAGTAACAAAGGCTGATATTCATAAGATTATAAGAAATAAACAAACTCATTAATCTCAGTTATAACGACATTTCTAAAAAAATTCCAATTCATATAAATTATCAATTAGATGATGAATGGAAGCTGAAAGTCTTCTATTGAGTTTGGTAATTATCTACCACTTCAGAAGTAAACATCGTAAATATACCTTATCGTGAAACAATAATAAATAATTGAGCGATGAAAAGAATATCCTCATTGGGCCGACAACCGAACAACCCATCAATCAACATCAAATCATTTCTCGGGTAGAGTTTTCTCCGGAAAATTGTTCAACTTTTATATTCCGTTAGGAAATCACCAATCGTAGACACGACAAGAGAAAACATTCGAAAAGGGGAGAGGACAAATGTGCGCCCCCACTATCTATAGGAAATAAGGCATAATCGACCATAATGTATCGTTTCTTAAGGTAAACCTTCAACTTTAGTAAGGGCGTTGGCCTGAAAAATTTAGATATTGCCCTTATCCAATGTCGTATGGCAGACTCGTAATAGTGTGTTGCTATTAGAAACCTTTGAAATGAAACCTTGAGCACAGTTTAGAGCTGAAGAATCAGTTCGCTCACTTGGCGTCGGCACTTTGATCTTTATGTTCCCGTTTGTACCCTGCGCAACTCTGATTTGTATCCCTCGCGCATACCGCGTGTTCTGTGTTACTAATACGGTCATTTTTCAGATACTTAGAAGACCTGATACAATATGCGACAACCGCGCACAGTCTTCTGCGCATCCTGAATTGTTTCCCTGGAGTGGATGTTACCTTGGAACATGCATTTGGGCCAAGTGAGCGAGCTGATTCTTCAGCTATAAGCTGTGCCTAGGGCGCCCTTCCTTATCAGAAATAACACAAATATTTCAACAGGTTTTTTTCAATACCAAAATCCAATTGATGAACGTTTCAACAAGAATCCAAAATAGATCGAAAATGGAAGTAGCGAAACTACAAAAGGTAAATCGAACCGCCTATCACTAAAACTGCCCATTCAAGGACATATATATATATATATATATATATATATATATATATATATATATATATATATATATAGAATTTGTAGTTTTATTTGCTGACTGAATAGATAGTGATTAGTTTGTTATGCAGCAGGTAATAATGTATTTATTGGATTCTGATGATAATATTTATTATCATCATGATGCTAAATAGGAAGATATAGAATATATAATAGAGAAAATAAGACATTCATCGCCGCATAACCTCACTTACACTGTAAGTTATGAATGTCTTGTTTTTCTCTATTATATATTCCTATGTGTCTTCCTATTTTGTAGCATCCCTGATGATGATAATAAATATTATCGAAAGCTTGGAATCCGTGTAAAAGAGTACAGTTATTGGCCTTCTGCATAACCCAAATACCAATCACTTAATAAATATATATATATATAGATATAGATATATATAATATATAGGTATATATATATATATACATATATATATATATAGAGGTTAAGGAAGGGTCTCGAAGTCGTTATCGACGAAAATAAAACAATTTGAAGTTGATTAAACTAAATGCATTTCGGAACTATAAAAGTTCCATCTTCAGTAGTTCAGTTTGTACAAGCTTGAATTGACATCCAAGATGGAAGAAGCTTACTCACCAGATAGGGAAGATGGTTAACGGAAAAAATATTAAAATGTAATTATTTTGTGCTACATGGCCTTTGTGTGGTGAAACCCAATGTCACGGATCATTTTGATTCTTGTTCTATTCTGCATGTTAGAATTTTTGGTTCTCAACATTTGAATAAAACTTTTGTACTTAGTCTGATATTTGCCATACGAGCAGAGAGTGATAGAAAACAAGAAATCATTATGAAAGATTGACAGAATACCGAGGTCTGGCACTGTTCGAAGTGATATCAATTAATGTGTATGAACTACAAAAGGTTGTAGAAAGCTTCTTCGTAAAAGGGGCAATAAAAGTCTTAACTAACATAAACTAGATGGCGCTATGAGTCAGAAAGTTTCCAATAGTGAACATTTTCGGAACAGAGATGTGGAGGGTGGGGATAGGAGTTATAGAGAAATTGTTAGATTGGTTTATGAGAATAAAAAATAACCTGTTGAATGTTATTTAACTTATGAAAGATAGTGATTCGGAAAAGTTGATAAAATCAAAATCGATCTGGTCATTAACACAGTTGGGGCCAAGAGAATTTGTTGCTTTTTGAATTTCCAAAATTTCTAGGATGTATAGTTTGGGGCCCTTAGGTAGAGATCTACATGGTCGTTAATAGAAAAATTTTAATGTCCTGATTGAAGCAGATGGTTGACGAAGGAAGATTGGGTGTTATGTTCTTTCAATCTTTCAGAAAATTTTCGGCCAGTTTGCCCTATATAAGGCACTGCACATTCTGGACAATTTAGTTTGTATAACCCTGATTTGTCGTCAGGATCCTTTTTGTCTTTAGAATTCATTAAACTTTTATTTAGGTTATTAAAGGTTTTATAACAAATTTGAAAATTTTCTGTGGACAGAATTTTACCTATTAGATCATATTTAGGCCCTAAAAAGAGAAGAGAAGAGAACACGATTTTTGAGTTTTATTTTTTGGGATCAATTGGTGGTTTAGGTGTTTTTTCATGTGCTGGTAGTAGATTCTGTTCGTTGCATGTGATGGGTAGCCTTTATTTTTGGGCTATGTGATGGATGATTTCTGGTTCTTTTTGGGAGTTCGCTGTCGAAAGGGGTACGCTAAAGAGTCTATGGTATAAGTTATGAAAAGATGCTATTCAGCCCAAACATAGCCAAAAAAACGGCTACCCATCACATGTAACGAACAAAATCTACTACCAGCACATGAAAAAACATTTAAACCACCAATTGATCCCAAAAAATAAAACTCCAAAATCGTTCTGTTATCTTCCCTTTTTAGGAACTAAATATGATATAATACGTAGAATTCTGCCCACAGAAAAGTTTCAAATCTGTTATAAAACCTTTAATAACCTAAGTAAAAGTTTAATGAATTCCAATGACAAAAAGGATCGTCACGTCAAATCAGGGGTATACAAACTAAATTGCCCAGAATGTCCAGTGGTTTATATAGGGCAAACTGGCCGAAAATTTTCTGAACCTCTATAACAAATACAAATAGACATACATACATAAGTACATAACACCCAATTTGCTTCAATCAGGACTTTCAAATTTTTCTATAGAGGACCATGTAGATCTCTTACATTTTTGCCCTAATGGCCTCAAACTGAACATCCTAGAAGTTTTGGAAATTCAAGAAGCAATAACTTCTCTTGGTCCCAATTGTGTTGATGACCTGATCAATTTTGATTGTATTTACTTTATCAAATCACTATCTTTCATAAGTTAAATAACATTCAACAGGTTATTCTTTCTTTCTTATTCTCATAAACCAATCTATCAATTTTTCTATACCTCCTACCCCCACCCTCCACATCTGTTCCAAAAAAATTTACTATTGGAAACTTTGTGACTCATAGCGCCATCTAGTTTATGTTAGTTAAAAAGACTTGTATTACCCCTTTTACGAAGAAACTTTCTACAACCTATTGTAGTTCCGACTCATTGATTGATATCACTTCAAACAGAGGCCGACTTCGGTATTTTGTGAATCTTTCATAATTATTTCTTATTTTCCATATCACTCTCTGTTCATATGACAAATATCAGACTAAGTAGAAAAGTTTTTTTCAAAAGTTGTGAACCAACAATTCTAGCATGCAGAATAGAACAAGAATTGAAAAGACCTTTGACATTGGGTTTCACCACACAAAGGCCATGTAGCACCAAAACAATTACATTTTAATATTTTTTTCGTTAACCATATTCCCTATCTGGTGAGAAAGCTTCTTCTATCTTGGATGTCAATTCAATGAAAATGTAGCTTGTACAAACTGAACTACTGAAGATGGATCTTTTATAGTTCCAAAATGCATTTAGTTTAATCAACTTTTTATTTTCGTGGATAACGACTTCGAGACCCTTCCATAACATCAAAATCATAATATCGAATATATATATATATATATATATATATATATACCGGGTTGACCACGAGGTGAGGTACCCCCCCAATTTTTCTATAGTTTTGAAGATACAGGTTTCAAATTTGGTACGTCGATATATTACTCAAATACGCATATTTTGACTCCATTACCAAAATTTCACCACTTCGGTTTAACCGGAAGTGACCCAAACTTTTTTTCAAATGACACCCGTACAATTTTTCATTATCTGAAGAACACGCATTGTGGTAACACTGTTCTTCGAATGAAATCGGTTGAAAATGGCGAGGATAGTTGATTTCAACGAATAATGGCATGACATCATTCAAATCATAATACGGCGTCAGCATTTACGAGAGGAGGTTCGAGGTAAAATACAGCTGAAAATTGAAGCAACCATATTTTCCAACAATTATCAAAAATTTCCTCAAAACGGAGTAGTACCCGTAAAGAAATGGCAGTTGTGAGCATTTCTTTATGGGTACCTACTACTCCGTTTTGAGGAAATTTTTGATAATTGTTGGAAAATATGGTTGCTGCAATTACATGAGAAGCTCAATTTTCAGCTGTATCTTACCTCGAACCTTTGTCTCGTAAATGCTGACGCCGTTCGTCAGTTGTGATGATTTGAGTTTGATGTTCATGGCCAACTTTGTTCGATTGAACAATCAACTGTATCTTCGCCATTTTTCAACCGATTCTCAATTTTGAATAACAGTGTTATCACAAATTGCGTGTTCTTCCGGATAATGAAAAAAAAATATACAGGGTGTCATTTGAAAAAAAGTTTGGGGTCACTTCCGGTTAAACCGGAAGAGGTGAATTTTCGGTAATGCAGTCAAAATATGCGTATTTGAGTTATATATCGACGTACCAAATTTGAAACCTGTACCTTCAAAACTATAGAAAAATTGGGGGCGTACCTCACCTCGTGGTCACCCGGTATATATATATATATATATATATATATATATATATATATATATATATATATTTATATTATATATTTATATATATATTTATAGGTAATGTTCAGTAAGCTTGGCCTATAATTATGGTGCATTTTAGTAACAATTATCAATTAGTAAGTAATGAAGATGATGGCATTTATGCACATTCAATTAACAATTAAGGAAGGAAAGTAAGCATGCGCACAAGTTAGAGATCCGAGACATTCAAATAAACCCTAAATTTTCGATTAATAATTTGAAAATAAATAACATTATCAATTTCCATTTTTACAGTATATTTTCCAAACATGCAAATAAAATTCCAAAAGACACTACAACCCACAACAAAAACAAACCAGAATATTTTATTTAATTGAAGTTAGGTTAGCTTCCGTCATCGCACGGACCAATCCACGGTCATCTGCGTACTAGTTGCGTAGTAGAAGAAAATTTGGTTCAATTGAAGTTAAAAGTTAGCCAACTTTCTACTTGTTAATTGATAATTGTTACTTCTCTGCATAAACACGGCCATTGTAAGATGATGGTTCAACTTATAATTGCTAATTGTTAATCGATAATTGTTACTGGATAATTGTTAATTGGTGTTGCATAAATCCACCATTACTCACAACTCCCATAAAAAAATCTAAACTCACTTCCCTTTTTCCCAACTGCCATCAAGTTCTTGTCCTTTAGGATACGTAATAATTCCGTCTCCATGAAACTGGCCATTTTGGAAGTAACCTCTATAAATTGCCCCATGTGGAAACACGTACGTACCAAGACCAGCAAATCCCAGAGAATCTTGTTTCCCTTCAAATGTGCTACCTGCGATGTAGAAAATTCAAATGTAACTCAAAATGAGAAAAATAAAATAAAGGTCTAAAATTTTTTTTTTGCTTTCCAGAGTCGATTGAAGGGGCAAGTGCCCCCCTTCAAAAAATTTTTTTTATCGCGTTTCAAATCGAAAAGTCCTGTGAAATTTTTCGATTCCGTCGAAAATAATTTCCTAATTCAACTGTCTCGTGGCGGAACTACCTTAAAATGTCTACGTGAATGTTTGTTGTGTATGTGTGTGATTGTGTCCACATAATGAGCAGGACTTACTTCCGGTATGGAATATAATTGTCAGGCGTATACGAATCTTTGAGTCTTATGCCGGGTCCACATCAAACCAACAAAACAAAAACATCCAACAAAACAGAAACACGACAAATGAGCAACATTCTGGAAACAAAATAAAATGAAAACTTGTGTCCACACTTGCAAGAGACAAAAGTTTTCAAATTTGGTTTTGTTTCGTGTCGCCCACTAGTATAATCAATTTTGTGTATTTCTGTATCAAAAACTTACAAACTGTGAAAATTGGTTGGTTTTGTGCTTCTTCAAAGTTGTCACCGGAAATATAAAAGACACTTACAGTACGCCCCTGCGTTGTTTAAATTGCACATGCCAGACGGTGCAACCGTTGGGGATTTCCGATGACAAACATGGAATCATCGAGACGTTTCCACGAATCGACAAGAAGGTACCGGAAACTCCTAGAAACTTGGGACGATGATATACAGGGCTTTCCATGATGAGCGTTAATTAGACGATTCTGGCAAACCAGACAACGGATTAACCTGAAAACTTCACAATATGCATAAATTAATATGATCTACACGCCTAAAATTGTAGACGATGCGGTGTTGCCGCTTCTACTATAAAGTAGCGGCTACTTTGATTTTTCAAATGGAACACCCTGTATATAATATCATATTATGATTTCTTATCACTTTGTGGACAACTTAATGTACCATTTTTCTATACCTATCTGTTACCGTTTAGAAGATATAAATTAATTTCGATTTTTTTTACCAAACATGTACTTTTATAAACGCCGATAATCTTGAACTCTCTGATACCAAGATGATTAAATTCGAAATGGAGTGGAGTGATACCATGAGGATCTTCACTTCGAGTCATATTTTTATTTGCTTCGTACAGGGTCTTTAAAAAATGCAGATACTTCGTTCACATGAAAAAATGAGTGGAAGTAAATTTTTTCAAATGGAATACCCTGTATATTTCCACATTTTTGAGCTCTACATCCAATTTTAGATGGACTTTGTTCAGATAATCCTATTTCAAACAGAAACTGACGTGGTTTCCTTGTATTCATCACTTATTTTTGAAATTTAACAGATTCCGTTCGATGTTCCTTCATCAGTCACAGACAATACAATGAATAAATAATTATTAAAATACTATTCAACCATCAAATGAAACTTCTCTTCAAACAATAGTTTTATTAACGCTGACACACGAACTGAAAATAATTTCATGAATTAGTAAGTTAATTGTCAGTGTATTTCAGAATATGTTCGAACACATCTCCACCTCTACTTGAACAAACATGTAATCTCTTCAAAAGATTTTCATGTGTAGCGCTTCTAATTGAGTCTGGAGTTAAACTATTGAGAGCAGTTCTAACTCTCGATTTCATATCTTCCATTGTTGTTACTGGGTTGGAGTAAACCATATTTCTAATGAAACCCCTCACAAAATAATCTAATGGATTGCCATCTGGTGTTCTGGGAGGCCAACGAAAAGGTCCATTATTACCAATCCATCTGTCTTCGAATATTTCAGTTAAAGCTTCGCTTACTGAACGAGAATTGTGGGGTGGAGCACCATCCATTTGGTACCATACACGTTCTCTTCCTGACCTATTATTTAAAATAAAATAAAAATTTGAATTCCATTTCTCAGTAAATCTTCATATTTTGTTACATTCAAATCATCATCATAAAACTCGATATAAAAAAGTGACCCTTTCTTTATGGCACAAAATACATTAAATTGCCATCTTTCTTGAAAACCCCTTTGGCGAATGACATGGGGATTTTCTGGCGCCCAATAATGACTGTTTTGTCTATTGAAAACTCCATTTTTTGTAAACTTGGCCTCAACTGTCCATATGATATTGTCAAGGAAATGTTCATCCTCTTGAGTCAAGTAACAATTCAAAGAATTCCACTCTACGAGGCAAATCAGTCTCTTTAAGATGTTGGACACAGTAGAATTTATAGGGATGCCATTTGTGCTTATTAAGAATGCGATAAATTGTCACGTAGGGTATACCTATCTCCCTTTCAGCCACGTGTAGAGAAGCATTTCGAAATGCATGAAAAAATCCCAAAACTGTTATGCCATTGTCATCATCATCCACTTCAGGCTTTCTACGAATAATTTTTGAACGAAAGGTTCCATTCATCCTACAGTTTTTTAGTAGTCGATTCATCACATTATTATTCGGCTTCGGAAGTTGTGGATATCTTTCATGAAATACTCGGCATGTTCTACTTGCAATTCTATTGCACTCACCATAAATTATTAATAAATTCAAGATATCTTCATCACTGTTACCTAATCTTGACATGTTTCTATTATAATTGGTATCACAATCAGTCAAAACCACCACTGAAAGTTTGACGTTTCAAAATTGGATCATTCATTTTTCCAAAGCACACTATTAAAAAATAATAATTTGCAATGTTGTACGGTAGAGACACTCAATACCTCAATGCATACAAATTGTAACTTTTTCTAAGGTACATATCAATTTCGAATTGACTGATTTGAGACTGTTGAAAAACTAAACCGAAAAGAAATATTACGTAGTATAAAATAGATGTTAAATTTCAAAAATATGTGATGAATAGAAGGAAAACCACGTCATTTTCTGTTTGAAACAGTTTATCTCGAAAATGGTTCGAAATCGAAATAGGATTATCTGAACAAAGTCAATCTTCCATTTGAAAACATTGACTTCCACTCATTTGTTCACGTGAACAAATTATCTGCATTCTTTAAAGACCCTGTATGGGGCAAATAAAAATATGACTCGAAGTGGAGATCCTCATGGTATCACTCCACTCCATTCCGAATTTGATCATCTTAGTACCAGAGATTATCAGCGTTTATAAAAGTACATGTTTGGTAAAAAAAAAATCGAAATTAATTTATATCTTCTAAACGGTAACAGATAGGTATAGGGAAATGGTACATGAAGTTGTTGACAAAGTGATAAGAAATCATAATATGATATTATATACAGGGTGTTCCATTTGAAAAATCAAAGTAGCCGCTACTTTATAGTAGAAGCGTCTTGAATTTCATGCGTGTAGATCATATTAATTTATGCATAATGTGGAATTTTCAGGTTGATCCGTTGTCTGGTTTGCCAGAAACGTCTAATTAACACTCATCGTGAAAAGCCCTGTATAAGGTCGCGTGCGTACTGCGAAAAAGTAGTAATTCATACCAGCGAGTGAATATTCATTTATTCCACTTCGGTACGCGGTACATTTTAGTAGTAAACTGTAATTGACCTTTTTATTGTCGAAGTGCATTATTGTGTTGTGTTTTCGAAGTGTAATACCCGGACATTAATTTATTCGAGTATTTTTAATAAAACCGGACCCAGTTTCGCAACAGTTGGTGTCAAAGCATTCTAAATATGATTTCTTACATTAATTAACCTACAGAATTTGATAATGCAATGGAATAAGCCCTACATTGTCATTATAACGAGAAACAGGGCCGAGTTACATTTTTCTCAGTGTATTTTGTGGTTGTGGATAACTTCACACCCGTCAAAAAATTCCACTTCAATTTCAGTGTTTTTAAGTGTGGGTTCTATTTTTGAAATGTCTTTTGCAATGTTCGAAGTTAAATCCTGGGATAATTCTAATTTTCTGGTACATTTTGCAACATCCCAATTTCAACCACTGATTCAGTGAAGACGCTGAATCGCTTGAACGATTTTCCACAAGCGAAATAAAGTTATTCGGGAATCTTACTAGCATGATAAAATTAAATGGGTATGAAATACGTTTGGAGAAATATGTACTGACACGAGAAAACAGCTTACAAGTATCACACTACTACTGGAAAACCTTAGAGAAACTAAAAATAAACAGAGTTGTCAAACCTGCAGTAAAAGTTGGCACCACGTTTAGACAGTGGCGACATATCTCGCAACTGGCCGAACTAAGTACAGTTGGTAAAACCGATTGAGATAAGGCGGGTTTTTCAAATGTGTTACTTTTATATGATTGATATGGTATATATTTTATAAGTGATCGATTTGCCATTCTTGTATTCCATATGAATGGTTGTATCATATGAAATACAGGAATGGCAAATCGATCACTAATAAAATATATACAGTAATCGATTCGTAGAATCTGTTAGTTCGTTCGTGGTTAAAATAAAGTTTCAAAGTAAATCTTTATTTCATGATATCAAGAACAAAATTAAAGATCTTATAAAACAAGAATAATAAGTTGAACACTATAAAAACACATTTTATTGTATCTAGGATAAGGTTCAACTACAGACAAAACAATAATAAAACTCCGAAAAACAACAAAATTAAAAATATTCTTCAGTCTTCATCAAATCAACCAAACTAAAAACAAATTACATTTACAACAAACCTTCAATAATTTTGTTCATTTATTAGCACAAAGGAGAACGAGTAGGTATACTTAACAAATGCTCCAGTTTGTTGATAATCTTCGTACTTCCTCAAATGGTGATAGGAAATGGAAACTGATGGACGGAAATAAGTATCAGTTTGTGAAAAAATGTTTGCAACTGATGGATGGAAATAAGTATCAGTTTGTGAAAAGCAGCTTATATTTTACCTTGTGAAAGAATATTTCGAGGAATTTCAGCGTCAACTCGAATAACAAAACATTCCATTTTCGACGTTGGGTTCATAATTTAAGTCCATAGTATAATTTCTATAATAAATTTTTCGATGACAATTAACAGTAGAATTATTCTGAAATTATTACGTGGTTTGTCATTTTCTGACAAATGTCGAAATTGGAAAATTATCATGTCAGTCGTCTGTTGATTGCGGGCAGCGCCTCCATGCGCGACTGGCCGTACCAAAAACTTGGTGGTCAAGATCGCCAATGTTTCAAACAGTTTCTTTATTTTTAATTTGTCTATGTGGAAAACTTTCAGAACTCTTCACTACGGCCTATTGATATATTAACGGTGTACGGATAATAAACTGGAACAAGCGTTTCTATTTCAATATCGCCTCTTATGTCTTTTGGATTCACAAGAAACATCGGACAAAAACCATATCAAGAAAAACGCTCTTTTTGTCTGATTGACCTAAGAACCGGACCAGAAAGCGGCTTATCTTTTTGTCCCCTTATACTACGTTTTTACTAATACGAATTTACCTTTCTCTACCCTTATAGTAAAAACATTTCAAAAAGTCTTCCAGTCTTCTTGTACGGTGCAAAAAGGAATCAGCCCTTTTTTTTGCCTGGTTTTGTGATCTTTCCAGTAGCGTTAAGTATTTACACTTATTTTCTAAACTAGGAATAATTTTGTTGCCGGACCATAATAGTGAACCCCAAATAGGCAGGGACGTACCAAAGTTACTTCGAACTGATGGTTATCCATCCTTAGCAACGGAGCTTAAATACAATATACACAGTGACCCTCTTCTGAGTTTGGCAGACACACTTCAGTGTGAATTTTGGAGAATGCAAACGGAATTCAGAATCACAATATTCTTTTGTCATATATTGTAATTTTATGGACCGATTATATTCAAAATCGATATTTGGAGGGATTTATTCGACATGCGTGTACGATATAGGTGTCAATACATTCTGGCAGTTTCATATAATGAAAAACCATGCCAGATGGTGATTCCAATATGGCGCACGAGTTACTTAATGTATGCTCCGTTTCCCTGCAGAATCGATATGTTAGGGTTTTTCGGGATGCAAATCTTTGAATTCGTATTGATAAGCCAAAACAAAAGCAGCCACAAGTGTGCTTAGAAGGAGGTTTTTTGAAGAAAACCTCAGTATAGGGTTGCTTCAAGGATCCTGGATTAATAAAGGACGAATACAAGGACTCGCAACTGGCAACCGTCATCTTCGAAGTGCCAACTGAAAAAGGCAAGATCATTATTGCCTTGGCTTACTTCTCAGGGCACTCGTCAACACACCCACCACCAGAGGAAGTCCAAAACCTCTTCAGATGGTGACAATGAGGAAACAGGCATTTAATTCTGTGCTGCGACGCAAACGCGCACCATCTCACATGGGGAAGCACAGACATAAACGCACGAGGTGAGTACCTTTTAGAATATTTGTCTGCGACTAATATAGACTTTGTCAATAAAGGTAATAAACCCACCTTTATAAATGCGATCAGAAAAGAGAAACTCGACCTAATTCGGGAGTTCCACAAGGTTCTGTGTTGGGTCCCATCCTTTTTTTATTATATGTGAATGACCTCACCAAGCTCGACATCTCTGGGAAGTTCACCCTCTTCGCTGATGACACAACCATACTTTGGAATAATAAAAACACTTGTGAGTTGCACAACATAAAGATTGGTGTGATGCAAACATATTATCTCTCAACTTAAGAAAACTAATGTAATATCATTTAGATGCTCACTCAATGAACTTTTCTTTGAAGACAGATAATTGGAAACAAAAAATAACACTAAATTTCTAGGAGAGTTCATTGACCGGATTTTCAAATTTGAGGATCATGTCAAGCAACTCACAGGCAAAATTTTCTCTGGTTGTTATGCGGTTAGAGTGATTTTTAAAGAATTGGGGTTCAACACTGCAAAAATGGCTTACTATGCACTCATAGATTCTCACTTACGCTACGGTATACCGTTTTGGGAAGCATGCAGCCCAACCTAATTTGAAAGTTTACTAATTTTACAGAAAAGGCAATAAGAGGTATATAGGGAACCTTAATCCAAGGGATTCCTGTGGAAGCTTCTTCAAAAACCTTAAAATTCTACCGGTAACTGCATTATTCATACTGGAATCTATGTGTCTAATGAATAAGCATATATTAAACTTTACTGCGTCTCCTTCGCACTATATAGCCGCGGTCAGACTAGGCTGTTTAGCAGCCGCTACTAACCAGCCGCTGGTAAATATCGCCATCAGCCAGCGGATCTGAAGAGTTCACATTAGGAAGTAAATAGCCGCTAGTGCAGTTGATGACTTGAAAACATTGTGTGTGTGCGCGCAACATGTCATCTATTGGTGTGAATCGTGACGTTTTGAGACGTGTGTTAAATGTTGGAGTTAGAGGGTTGTGTGAACATATGTTGAAACGGAAGAAAATGCGATGGTGGGTTAAATCCTGGACATTAAAGAGAAACGATCTGGGGGCAGCAATAACTCATTATAACGTTTGTTTGAAGGTTGTAGACGATGTGGTAACTCGATTACTATCGTTTCGGACGTCCATCGTCTCAATGGATTTAAAAAGTTTTCACGACGATTCGAATGCTTGTATCTGCAATCGTCTTCAGGTGAATACTGACAAGTTTAGGTGCTACTTACCAATTTATATGACTGTCGGTGCAATGATGCGTATAATTCCGTCATGTGCAGTGGTGCGTGTAATTTCGAGCGGTGTGGTGGTGCGTGAAGTTTCGCGCCTCTGCATCCCGCCAGAAAGAGCAATCAGTGGTTTCCATATGTTCTTGATCTCAACGCTCGGTTGACTGAAGGCGTTATTGGCTTCGATGTAGGCGGCCTCTTTGACCAACCATCCGAATTCGACGAAGGGAGGGATCGTGAGAACATTGGTAGAGAGAGCGACGCACTATGCAACGACGTGGAGTCACTAGATGCCGAATTAAACCACATCAGAGAGGACCTCCACCGGAATGGATATCCCAAGAAACTTCTAGAAGAAGTATTGAAACAACTCCGAAGAACGAAGACATCTGAAGAGCAACAACAAAGCATAGTGATCTGCCTTCCGGACATCAGAGGTGTCTCCGAGAAGATCAGAAGGATCGGAAACAAGTTCAACATCAAGAGCTGCTTCCAATCCGGCAGTACTTTACGGAGTTTCCTGACCAAGACCAAACCTGGCAACAAAAATGAAATCAGTAAGAATTGCATTTATGAAGTTCCATGTGAATGCGGAGATTCCTACATTGGAGAGACAAAGAGACCGTTATCGGTAAGATTGGATGAGCCCAAGAAATGGACTCAACGTGGAGAAACATCAAAATCGGGAATTGCTGACCACGCCTGGACTGAGCACCATCGAGTTCTATGGGACGACGCAAGTGCTCTACATAGAGAGGAGCATTGGTTCAAACGAAAGTTCAAAGAGGCCACCTACATCGAAGCCAATAACGCCTTTAGTCAACCAAGCGTTGAGATCAAGAACGTATGGAAACCACTGATTGCTCTTTCTGGCGGGCTGCAGAGGCGCGAAACTTCACGCACCACCACACCGCGCGAAATTACACGCATCATTGCACCGACAGTCATATAAATTGGTAAGTAGCACCTAAACTTGTCAGTATTCACCTGAAGACGATTGCAGATACAAGCATTCGAAACGTCGTGAAAACCTTTTAAATCCATCAAGACGATGGACGTCCGAAACGATAGTAATCAACTCATTACAAGCTGCGTCTTTGGCATTTCTGTTAATGTAGTCTGCAGACGAAGCGTCCCACAGGCAAGGATGATTCCGGAATAAATCTAGAAATGTTATAATGTCTTTGCCCGACCACTTATTGCTGTCAACCATATTCACTGTTAATAACAAAAAGAAGTAGAAAATACAGTATAACGAAACTAAATAACACTGCATAAAACCAACTAGACACGTCTTAATTCACCAGCCGCTTGTGAGCTACTAGGGGTTCTCATTGGCAAGCTGGCGCCATCGAGGAGATCACGGGACTGCCAGCGGAGGCTAGGCAGCGCTAAAAAGTTCAACATGTTCAACTTCTGATTGCGGCTAGTAAACACTAGCCCGCTGGCATTCACTAGCCGCTGGTTCTGGATCAGACTAGGCTGCTTGCTGGCAATATTACCAGCGGCTGGTTAGTAGCAGCCGCTAAACAGCCTATTCTGACCGCGGCTTAGCACCCGAAACAGCAGACACACTCTGAAACCCACAGTGCCAACTAAAAACATAACCAGAGACTCCATATTTTACAATGGTGAAAAAATGTACAATCATTCACCTCTGTACATAAGATCTGCCAATATAAACGACTTCCAATTCAGGAAGTTAGTCAAACAATTTCTATCTTTTTATACTTTGCAGGAATATTTTAGCGAAAACTTTTAATTGACTCACTCATATTTTTTATATTTATCAACAAGGTGCTTTTGAATTGTTACCTTCTATATTTACTCTTTTATAAATTTGATTATTATACACTTTTATTTATACATATATTCTTATACTTTATTTACTTTTATATCGTCCATTTTAATATTGTTTGTACCCTTGCACCGTTTTAATTTTAATTTTTGGTCATGTATTGCATTTTTTCATTCTATGAGTATTCACTAACCAAGCTTTGTCAACAAGATTTTGTCTTTTCAACTAATGCAAATTATCAAGCAGGACAAACTGCCACTTTATTAGGCAACAATTTTGACAATAAACTAACATGGCATTACCATACTGACCTCCTCAATAGAAAATTGGCCGGTACAATATTCCTCATTCGTCAATTAAAACATATAGCCAGCATCACCACACTGAAGACTCTTTACTTTTCACTTTTCCACTTACAACTCAGTTATGGAGTAATATTATGGGAAAATTCATCTGGTGCAGCTAATATTTTCAAGAAACAGAAAAAGGTAATCAGGATTATAGCTAACGCAAGCTATATTGAACACTGTCGCCCAATTTTCATCAGTTTTGGAATTATGCCTCTGCCCTGCTTTTACATACATATATAGTACCCTACTTGAAATCCATGGAAATATAAAAAATTTCACAATGCAATCGGATGTACATAATTACTCGGCAAGATCTGCTAACCTGATAAGAACACCCAGATTTCGTTTGACAAAATCGTCCAAAAACTCTCTGGATATCAGACTGTATAACATCCCACCTGAAAATTGGAAAACCCTCCAGTCTCACACATTCAAATCCACAGTAAAAGAATATCTATTATACCACTGCTTTTACTCTATAGAGGAATATTTGGAAACTCCATTTGCCTCCCCATGTCTTTTCTCGCCACACTTAGCTATATGATTTTATTATGTTCTCTTTCACTTGAGTGATTGTTTTAATGATTTAATTTATGATTGTTTTAATGTTCTAACTTATGTGTGTCCTTGATTTAGTAAATCTAAGTACCTCTGTGTCAGTAACAATGTTTTATTATTTTATATACTGATGTTTTATAATTTCTATAATTTTGACAATTATCTGACCTGCTACAAACACTTTTAAAAATGTATAACATTGTCAATAAATCTATCTATCTATATATCTATCTATCTATCTATCTATCTGTCTTATGATAATAAAGTATATTTATTATTATTATTAATATCAACCCTTGCTGATCCATTTATAACAAACCACATTTACATTGGCATGTATCTGATGACTCCTCGATGTCGGATCATCAACACATAAGATTCGACTTGGAGTCATCGGAAACACGCTTCGAAGGATATAGGACACCCAAACTGACCAAGAAAAGATCATCTCGAGAGGCAGTTGGGGAACCAACATATGTCTATCGATTCAGATGAGGAGCAGCCTCCAATAAGCAGCTTCGAAATGCTATAATAAAAGCATGTGAAATCAGCCGCCAAGAAAAAAGAAAGGCAGTCAACAGAATAAAGAGTTAGCCAAACTTAGGAAAGATTAAGGAATCCTTAATCGACCCAAAAGTTTGGGACACTGGAAAGTCTACAAAAGCGGCTCTTCCTGGGTACAACAAAGAACTCAGAAAATCCAAAACAAGAACATGGAGGCAAATGTGTGAGGGGATTATGGAATCAGCCCCAGCTCAAGACCTCCAGAAAGTTCTATCTAAAGAATTTACCAACGGTATCGGTCTAATCAAAATGCCGACCGGTGGATTCGCAGAAAACCAGAAGGAAAACAGTGTTCTAATCCAGACACCCTTTCCTGGGTCCATGGTTGAAGGCGAACTGCAAAATTCTCAGCTGGAAGGGACTGTCACTTACCCCAACAGATCCAGCAGGAGCCTAGCGGGAAAAAATATTCACCACCTAAAAGATCAAATGGGCCATTAAGAGCTTCAAACCTTTTGAATCGCCCGGAAAGGACGGAATATTTCCCGATTAACTACAAAATGACCTCGAGACCTGTTCAAGTCCAGTTTCATTTTCGGTCACATACCGAAAGCCTGAAAGGAGGCTGAAGTGGTTTCATACCAAAGACTGGAAAACGTCCAGCAGACGAACCGAAGTCTTATCGCCCCATCAGTCTCACCTCCCTCCTCCTGAAAATAATGTAGGAAGTGGAATCCTCTTGGACAGACCACCTCACAAAAAACAGTTCGCCTATCAAGCAGGCAAATCAACGATGAATGCTCTACAATGTTGAAAGCATTGAAAAAACATGCTGCCAAAGAAATGGCTATATAGGATGCTTTCGATAACACCTCACAAGACTCCATCATCAGATCACTAAAGGAAATGAATATAAACACCTCACTGATCAGATGGATACATGCAATGCTGAAAAACAGGATCATTGTGGCTGCTCTCAGAGAGGAAACGGTCACAACGACATCGGAGACAGGTTGTCCCTAAGGCAGGGCTCTATCGCCTTTGCTGTGGTCACTGACCGTCGATAATCTAATAGTGAAGTTACATTTACATGAATCTGGAATTACGTCTCAAGGTTTCGCCGTTGACCTGGTCGTCACTAATTAGGGACAAACATGACGGGATAATATCCAATCGCATGCAGACAGCCCTAAACATAATCAGAAGCTGGTACGTAAAGGAGGGATTAAATGTTAATCCTAGCAAAACAGTGCTGGTCCCATTCACATAGAGGAGAAAGTTCGAACTGAAAGCCCCAACCCTGAATGAAACTCAGATAACTTTTTCCAAGGAAGTTAAATACCTGGGCGTTATAATCGAGCAAGAAATAACATGGAAATGTCTTATCAATAACATTATTTCCAAGGCTACAGTGGCAACCTGGACGTGCCGCAGAGTTTTTGGCAAGACATGGGCTTTGAAGCCGAAAATGATATACTGGTTATATCAAACTATCATCAAACCCATGGTCACCTATGCCTCATTAGTATGGCACTCAAAAATCCAACAGTACTTGGCACAAATGAAGCAGCAGAAAGTGCAGCGGTTAGCCTGTCTGGGAAGATTCTGGAAAATATTCCTCTAGAATCCAGGTACAAGTTTATTTATTTATATAAATATGAATCCTTAATACTAATACTGATACTAATGCTAAAGATAATATTACTAAAAAAAATAAGACAAAAACAAAAACCATTCTGACTGAGTTAGGTAAAAACAGATGAATATTTATACAATAAGATCTGTCAAATGAGATATAAATGCACTACGAGTATCAAAGAGATCAAGGGAATGGTTATACTGGTTTGCTAGACTGCTGGATCTCGAAATGAATGTGCGCTGCCCGTAATTGGTACTGCTAAAAGATATATTGAATGTAATAGTTGAGCGAATGATCCTAGGTGGGAAATGGATACCCATTTTATTAAGTAGTTGGGGGCATGATATAAACGAATTTAAGATGTCGTACAGTATTTTCAGATCTTTCTGCTTGCGTCTGGTTGTAACTGACATCAGATTCAACTCGGATCGCAGATTTACATAGTCAATGATTGATGCACTAATCCCTTGTTTAAAAGCTATATAGCGCAAGAATTTATGTTCTACTGCTTCTATTTTAGTTATATAATTTTGGTTATAAGGTGACCAAATACTTGAGGTATATTCTCAATGAGTTCTTATTAAGGAACAATAAAGTAGCTTGAGAGTGTGGGTGTTCGTGAAGCCTTGAGTGATCCTTTTCACAAAGCCTAAAAGTTGAAGCGACTTTGTGATCATATTTGATATGTGTGTGGTAAAGGTTAGATGTGGATCAAAAGTAACACCTATATCTTTCACGTGTTCACATACATTTAGATTTACACCATTGATGCTGTATTGAAACTGAGTCGTAGCACGAGATTTGTGGAAGACTGTGACATGGCATTTATAAGGATTCAATTCCATGTCATTTAGCTCACACCAGTTAGTTACGTTTTGTACATCAGACTGTAGCAACATACAGTCCAGTTTGGATGTTATCTTGGAATACAATTTCAGGTCGTCAGCGAACATCTGAAAGTTAGCGTGGTGGAGACAGGACTTGATATCGTTTACAAATGTTGAACAGTGAAGGACCCATGCTGGGGTACCCCGGAGGTAACGTTGATATCATAAGATTTATAATTGGCTATACGAACAGTCTGACGTCGGTTCTCAAGATGGCTTTCAATCCAAGCTAGGAGGCTTCCCTCATTACCGAACATCTTCAGTTTATGAACTAAAGTCCCATGATTTACCCTATCGAATGCCTTTGAGAAGTC
The DNA here is from genome assembly GCA_018342105.1 of Gonioctena quinquepunctata. Classification (NCBI taxonomy): domain Eukaryota; kingdom Metazoa; phylum Arthropoda; class Insecta; order Coleoptera; family Chrysomelidae; genus Gonioctena; species Gonioctena quinquepunctata. The sequence goes on from JAFIRS010000252.1 coordinate 581,872, forward strand.
CATGTGAATTGAATGTAATTCACCCGTAGTCTCAAAAGCATTCGATATGTCGTCAACGTACGTCAGCAGATTTAGTTCAGTGGACCGTTTGTGTCTGAAACCAAACTGCTGGTCAATTAACTGACTGTCGACCAGAGGTGTTAAGAAGTCGCATATTAGATTTTCAAACAGTTTTGGTATAGTACTCGAAATACTGATGCCTCTGTAGTTCGATACATCTGATTTATTGCCAGATTTAAATATTGGTCTGACGTAACTTGTTTTCCATACAGAAGGAAATATCCCAAGGGTCAGCGATAAGTTAAAGATGTGATATAAGGGTCGTGCTAGTAAAAAACTACACGTTTTCAAAAGAGATGGAGGTATTCCATCAGGTCCAGGACCTCTTTGATGTCTAAAGTTGGAGAGTTTGGTATAGATGTCAGTATAGTTATCAGATTATGCCAGCTAGTCACGACTTTGAAGTGAATCATGAAGAGGTTATAAAGAACCACCATACATTCACAAGGAACGGGCCTCAACTAGAAATTAATGCATCAGTATGGTATACTGATAGTTACAAGATGGACGGAAGGGCTGGGGTGAGAGTAACGGGTCGTAGTTTTAGGCTCTCAAAATTCCTAGGCCCCAACAATTTTTCGAACAGAAACTTATGCTATAGAAATTTGCGCCCAAGCAGCCCTAAAAGCTCTAAAGTCGAACACTTGTGAATCTTGACTGCAAACTCTCCCTAGGACAACTGGCTACGAACAATCAGGTTACTCTGATGTGGGTGCCAGGTCACAATGTGATCAAAGGCAATGAAAAAGCCGTGCCAAGGAAGGGGCACACTGAAGGAAGAGTTTCATTTTCTAATGCATGTTTCCTGAGCACGTTTCAGCATCAGTTTCATCCGTACTAAAGTCAGACTTATAATAATTTTGGAATGAATTGATTAGTCTAGTACCTTCAAGTGGCAGTATTGTAGGAACTATGAATTGTAAATTATATACATAACAAACATTCACGTATACAATGGAGAAAGTTAGAAATACCTGTAACGAATTTTTCCAGAGGTTTTTCCAATTGAATAAACCCACGATGGAGCCGTGAACCACCTTTCACTTTTGCCTTCAAAATTGATGATGTGCTTTCTATTTCTCTACTCCAATCGCGGGTTAATCTTCGGTTGAGGGCTTCGCTCATCCTCAAGAATCTTACTGTTAAAGCTCATTTGAAAATGAAAAATTTTAAAATATTTTTATCGATATATAATCATCAAGGGATCATAATATGTCAACAGTGACAATTATTCTAAGTGTCAAACATTAGTAACAATATATGCAAACCGAATACGGGATGTACAGATCGGCAGTGTTGAAACCTACAAGAGAAAATAATTTTGTGAAATGGAATGAAGAATTCAGGGCTCGATTTGGACTATCTAAGGTTCAGCTCATCCTAGATAAATTGAGGGTGTCATTTCATGCTTCAGAAAAAAAGTATGTTTGAAAAACATTGGAAGCATTAGATAATTTTCATCTTCCTTATATTTTACAGGACTACAGCTTTAACTGCTGAAGAAAGACTGCTAATTACACTGAGATATTTAGCAAAAGGAGCAATTCTGCAAGTTTTGGGAGACTTCACGGTTATCGACGAATATACAGCAATCCGCATGATCAATAAAGTGTTTGTGGAGGTTGCTAGATTGGGTAGATAATTTATTGCAATGCTGAAAACCCAGGAGGATATGGAGAAAGTTCAACAGGGATTCTATGACATAACTAGATTTTATCGATCTATGAAGCTTTGGACTGCACACATTGAAATTTGATCCCCTGTAGGTAAGAATGCAGAAATATATCGAAACCCTGAAGGTTTTTTTCATATAATGTACAAGCTCCATGTACACCTGATTTAACCATCCAACATATTATTTGTAGATGGCCAAGTTCAGCACATGATTCTACAATTTTCTATAACTCAGACAGATTGAGACCAGATTAGAAAATGGAAACTTTGGTTGTGATTGTTGCTGATAGTGGATATGCTGTTAAAAATTACCTGATTTCTCCTTCATCAAACCCAAAACTACCATATTTTCAATGGAAGCCAGATACTGACAAGAAATCCCATTGAAAGGTGCCTTGGTGTTCTGAAATTACATTTTTCTTTATTAGCATTAGGTATTCGCCTTGATGTATAAGAGTGGAGTGCTGGGCTTCAGAATATTGTCAAAGAGGTGAATCTGAACTTAAAGTTGATGCAGAAGTTGAAGATGCAATGGACCAAGCAAATAATGTTAATCTAGCAGGGGTACCGAACCTACTAAGATTCAATATGAATGATTTAATTAGGTATAACTTGATTCATCTGTACCCAAAGATTGTAATAATTGAATTCCAAACGGATGCTTCTCTTTAGCATGCTGAAGTTTCTGTAAACTTTCACTGTGGATACACTTTCGTTACTGTGTCTCGTTTGGATACAGCCCAGTCAGCCAATTTTGTTTTATAAAAAGTTATCTACAACAACAACAAAATTTACTTACTACAGATGTGTTACGTCCATAATACACTCTAAGATGAAGGGGTGCAACAGCTAACTCGCCTCCTCGTGGTGCATCCTGGGTAACACTAAAGAGTTAGCAAAACTTGACAGGCAGATTATTCTCACCTCCCCTTTATACACATGAGAAATGGTACTCACTAATTCAATCCAAAACTGAAAGTTTTTCCAAATCTAAAGCAGAATATCTGTCGAAAATTCTTATCGAAAATAGCATTGATGTTGTGGCACTACAGGAAACTCATACCAACAGCGCAGAACAGTTCCGCCGCAGGGAAACTCATCTCTGGATACACAGCACTTGGAGCAACCTACCACCATGCTCACGGGATTGCTACTTATGTAAAAAACATCATCGGAAATGCCCACATAGCAGCTGCGTCTACCACTGACATTATCCACAGTGTATCCATCAAAATTGGGACCCTCACAATAATCAACGTATACAAACCACCGAAAGCGACATGGCCTGAAATTGCACTCCCACCATCAAATCACCCCGCGATATACATTGGAGACAGTCACAGTACAGAATGGGGCTATCAAAGCGACGACGAGGCGGGTACCGCACTAATATCATGGTCTGAAAACAGCAATACCCACCTTGTTTTTGACGCAAAACAACCAGAAACTTTCAGATCAGCTGCGTGTGGCAGAGACTACAACCCAGACCCTGCTTTGTAACCAGGAATGAACGAAACCAGCTCATACCAACAAACAGAAAAGTCATGTCCAAATTTCCACATAGCCAACACAAGCCCGTCCTAGTTACCCTAGGAGTCCAAATACCCATCATAAACTCAATACCTCAGCCCAGATGGAATTTAAACAAAGCTGACTGGACCAAATTTCAAAAAAACCTCGGCTGCACCGTCCACTGGATCCCCCCAATACCTCAAAACTATGGGGGTTTTTGCAGCGCTATAATCTCATCTGCAAGAAAAAACATTCCAAGAGGATACCGAAAAGACTACGTTCCGGGCTGGAGCGAAGATAGCAAAGCGCTATACCAGGAATATATCAGCAGCGGCGACCCAGAACTAGCTGACGACATAATACACAGCCTCGACACCACAAGACGTGAAAAGTGGTCCCAAACAGTGATCAACATGGATCTCAAGCACTCCAGCAGAAAAGCCTGGAGCCTCCTGAGGAAACTGGGCTCGAGCACCCCACTCATAAACGATTACTTAGTGAAATGGAGACTCAAACTCAGCTTATCAAAAACCGAAACATCGTGTTTCCACCTGAACAATAAAATAACCAACGTTGAACTAAATGTCCACCTTAATGGTACCCACCTAAACCAGAACAAATTTCCAAAATACCTCGGAGTAGTACTAGATAGAACACTATCCCATGTAGCTGCAAAACTCGAAACTAGAAACAACATAATTTCTAAATTGAGTGATACGTCCTGGGGTGCATCAGCTGACACATTACGTTCCTCTATCATCGGATTAGTTTTCTCAACTGCAGAATATGGCTGCTTAATGTTGTAACCATTTTCCCTACCCTGTGGGAGAAATGTTATGTTCCCGTTAGCTATGGTAGTCGGTGAGTCACGTGGTCGGGGTTAAATCCGTTCAGTCAGTATCTTACTAAATTGAAATCAATTTGGGCGTCACTCAAGCCAATAATACAAATACTACTGAGTTCAAAACTTCGACTCGAGAAAACAAGGATAGTAAAAATATCTGAAATTAATTATTATTTGCAAATATAAAACATCAATTTTGAAAACATTTGCATACAACAATTACCAATGTTAAGACTCTCTTGAAGTAAACAATACCTTACTTAAACCCCATATATTGGAACTCAAATATGTACAAATGATATACAAACATACACGGTGAAAATGGACTGTGATTCATGACCCTGTATAATGCACAAATTGAAAACAAATGGTTCTTCAAGTAGATATCTATGGCTAACTGAGATATTTGACTAGTAGTTAGCTAACGTTCAGTACTGTACGTGCGCCTTGCATGAAATGTGTAATATGCAAAGAAAATGCGGGTAAATCATATGATGAAGAAATAAAAATGAATGGTTAACAGGCCTGAATCTATGGTGCGATAGTACCACTCCCACGATGTGTTCTACGCTGTTCAGTTTGATCAGCACTAGGACTGCTGAGCTGTGTACTGATTACATTTCTGCATACCCCTCGTATGTCGGTGAAAAGCTGAAAGTGTGCCCCAACCATTTCTTCGGAGGTAAGACATCCAAACTACAACGCTGGCATGGCAAACTACGAAGTCATCACAACGTCACCGAAAACAGGAATGCTTGAAAATCCCATAAATGATTCTTCCCACAAAATCGAGCGGCAAATCTCCAGTGAGCTACTATGCTCTCAAAACTACAATGCGGAACTTGTAAACTACAACGTCCATTCCAACATTTCGAATCACGAGGCTGTTCGTGACCTCGTCCATAAAAAAACGAAAATGGACTCCATCCAAAAACCCTATTCAAACAAAGAAAGAAAGTTGAGTCTTTTTCAAATGAATAAATTTCCCAAACTTACCCCACACGGAGGGACGATCACAATCGTGGAAATATCAAAAACATCCTCGATGTATTTCCGAGGCAAAACCCAAGATTCTCAAACTCTTGACAATGGTCAATCTATCGGTAGCTCAACCCGAAACGAACCCCTCAAGCGCAGTCGCACGAAATACCTTTTGACATTTCTGCAATCGGCGATCTTCTACATGGTCGCCATCTATGGACGAGTTTGAACCAACGCAATGGTGAAATCTCTTAGTTAAAAGGAAATACAACGTTTCAGTAGTTGAAACCACTTTAAAAGCAAAGTAAATACTATATACATGTGTCAGCAGACAAACACTTGTAGAAAGATACTTCCGTATGGCTTTCAAACAAAACAAACGAACTGAAAATGTATCACTCACATCCAGTGACTGTACTTAGTGAATGAATGAGAATTCTCATTATCATTTTATATGGAACTCCTGTGGGAGTGTACACATCTAACAAGATGAAGATTTAACTCTAAAATCATATATCATCTTGTCCGGTGGACCTTCGGATTGGTGGCGACATCTTGGCAAAAATATCAGAAACGCGCTAACCCTACTCTAGGTAAATCCAAACGCTACAATGTGGATCAACTCCATGCGAATTGTCAGTGGCTCCATCAAACCCAATCCCTCTCACCGGCTCCCTATATTGAGCAATATTCCACCACCCCATCTCCGAAGATAAAATGCTCTGTGCAGAGATTTCGACAAAATCCAAAGAAACCGGTACTCGAAATTCACCGAAGATATCGCACACAGAGGCAACAGGCTCCGCTCCAGAAAACCACCCATCCAAACTGCGGAGTCCCTAATTGCCAACAACTTAAATCTGGAACTTGAATGGGAACAGGAATGGCATTCTAGCGTTCCTCCCAGCACCCATAACACCCTCCAGATCAATCAAACACCTCCTGGTTTAACCCTACCCCGTAAAACATGAACCAGCCTAAACCGAATCCGTACAAATTGTGGAGTATGTGCCATTATTTAGATGGGGTAAATATGCATCCAGTACATACGACTGCGGTATGGAGAGACAAACAATCCACCATCTAGCATACGACTACGAAAACAGACCTAGCCATTGCCCTACCGAAGATTTCCTGAAAGCTTCCCCAATGGCTATGAACTGGATTCAAAATTTAGATATTAAAATTCAAAGCTATTCTGTATTTCCACTAATGTGTAGCCATACGATAAATAAATAAATACCAAGATGATGCACATTTCAACAGTAGTTGTAAAGAGGTTATTAATTTTTAATGTTGGTGTAGTAGTTTGTAATTAAATTTGAAGAACCTACTTCTTTTTCTGGTTCTGCAGTTATTCTGGACTCTTAGGTTTTGAAAGACGGGTGTCCCTTATTCATCCATATATTATTTTGTCCAGTCATTTGAAGTAATGCACTATATCTTCTTGAATAACTATATTGTTTTCAACTGAATCCTCATAATCAATTTCAATCAATCAATGACAAGTGATTCTTGATTATCTTCATATAGACCAAATCAAAATTTTGAGTTAGTAGCTTTGAAGTATCTAAAAACGTTTAATGAAAGTCATTTTTTTCCAACCCCCGAGGAGGGATGAAAAAAAAAAGTTATTTTTTAAGATTGTGCAAAGGTGGTTAGATCTATAAATTATTCCAAATAAAAGTTGTAGAGAATAAAATTTTACATCAAAAATGTGTTTTGTGTTTTGCTATTGTCAAAATTAACAGAGTTAGAGAGGCCAGAAGCTAAAGGATGAGTTTAGCCATACTTTTCAATTTGGCAACACCGCGCGGACCTCTTCAACGTTTTATTCTCGAACTGAGAAGGTATTATCGGAGAAAACAAATGATCGGGCAATAGGAAAATAGTATCTGATGCAGTGGCATGTAACTCATATATGAAGTAGGAATTCTGTACTCGTATTTTCGGTGGGTGGAATGTGTTTATCTCAAAATCGTTGCTATACTCGGTGCGCCGAACCGATAGAGCAATAAAACGCCATGATCAATGCATGTTCAGGGCGACTAGAGAGAGAGATCACTCTCTCTGTTCGGTGCGCCGACTATAGGGAAGGCTGTAGGAGATAATTTGAGAATTTTAAGAAAAAAATTATCATATTTTCCAAACAGATCTATGGCGTTACTATGAGTGCACCGAAAAAATGTTTATAACAAGCCTTTTTGGCTTTTATAAGATTATAAGTAATATAAGTATCTCAATTTCAAGTCATTTTCTGAAAATATATAAGGCGATGACACGCATAGTGAATAGGTAACAAACAATGTTATACATATCGACTTCAGTTCCCACCCGCGAAAGTCATATATACCACTCCGTACTGATGAGGGCCAAGAAGCCTGAAACCGGTATGCGGATTGTTAGGTGAACACGACATAAATTAAACATAATCAAGCTTATCAGAAAGAAACATTTGCCTTCAATATCCATTGATATTATATGGAAGTATGCATGGATTTTCAGGTGAATATCATTCAACGTTCTGCGTGGTATTTGCCAGGAAAGTAGTTGTTTTTCACCTGAGATCTACCATTTTTTGGTTCAATTTTATATTGAATCCTTTATGTGAAGAAAACCGTTTAATTCGATTTTTCTATTCATTCCACTTCACATGGCACTTATCTTTCACTATATGCTAGACGGGCTTGCCACTCCTACTGAGAAGCAATCTTTTATTTAGAAACCTATCGAGGTGGGAGATTTTCGGAGTGTTTCTTTCTGTCACTAGGTACCGCCAGTTAAAGTTTATCTTTTCCGGCGTACCTATAGGTGTTACAAGCTCGATGATGGTTTGTTTACGTTGTGTCTCACTTCAGCCAGAGTTCTTTGGACCTTTGGCTGGTTGACTACTCCGTACTGATGAGGGCCAAGAAGCCTGAAACCGGTATGCGGATTGTTAGGTGAACACGACATAAATTAAACATAATCAAGCTTATCAGAAAGAAACATTTGCATTCAATGTCCATTGATATTTTATGGAAGTATGCATGGATTTTCAGGTGAATATCATTCAACGTTCTGCGTGGTATTTGCCAGGAAAGTAGTTGTTTTTCACCTGAGATCTACCATTTTTTGGTTCAATTTTATATTGAATCCTTTATGTGAAGAAAACCGTTTAATTCGATTTTTTCTATATTGAGATTTGTTCATACATATGTAAGGCAAAATCACAAGGTCACTGCAAACCACTTTTCATCAGTCAGAAAATTCTAACTGTACCTTGTTTGTTCCTTTTAGAAACCGTGTGTCTAATACACAAAAAGTATTCTAATACAGCAGTAAATAATGACAGACGATACCATACAAGAGGAAGTCGGAATCTACCCCTGCCAATACCAAAATTAGCAATTACAGAATTTTCTTTGATATATGAGAGCAAGAAAATATATAACCACCTCCCAATGTACTACAGGGAAATAACAAATTTAAAAAAGTTCAGGAAATCAGTTAAAGAGGTATTTCTGCAAAAAGACTACTATGACTTGAAGGAATATTACATTGATGAATTTTAAAGCTTAGTATTTTCGTTGCTTACTTATCTGTATTGCTTTATTTATTTATTTATCTGTAATGTTTCATATATTTTTCTGTAATGTTTTATTTATATTCGTTTAGGTACATATGTTTTAACTCTATAATGATTGTTCATCATATTTCATATAATTTTATATTCTTAATATTTCTGACTTTATAAAGTTACAATTACTTTGTCAATAAGGATTACTTCTTGGACAATATAGCATGATTGATTGATTGAAATCAATATGAGGGCCACCACCTGTACCATATATGTCTACTTTCTTCTGCAAACTTTTTTCGGATGTTTTTTTTTCGAATTCTAATATGTGCTTTTCAAAGCATCCGATGATTTAAACTTTGTTTCTGAGAAGCTATTAAATTCCTTGGTTAACTGATTTTTCTTCGGTTTATATCGCTGTCCGTTTTTTGTTCTCTATTACACTATTTTACTTTTCTGAAATAGATATAAATAAAATTAAAAAAAAAATAGGATAGGGTTCATCTATGGAAGATATCTATTGCTTTCCACTTTTATTTTAACAGAAGGTTCAAATGATGTAACAGAACGGCCTCTTCGGTCATATAAAAGCGAAACATATGGTGCATAACCGCAACCTTAGTTTGCTTATATATACCTTCGAATTGAGACATTGTTCAGTAAAATACCCCATTTATTCAAATATAAAAAAATGATTAATAAAGAAACCTTTTTAAAGACAAGCTTCCATTCAAATGCGCTGGAAAGAAAAAATAATTGCCCTTTAAATTTCGATTGCTAAAGTGTTTTTGTCGAGTTTTGAAGCATCTGTGATAATTTCGTAAACATTTTGGGAAAATCCGGATTGATTTGAATAGTTGGCATCATGGCATGTCCATGAAACGCCAAGATCAATGCAACCACCAATATATGATTTTTGACATTTCATATGAAAAATTAAATGAAATGTCGGAGTTTTTTCATGATTTTATCGAACATTAATTGATTTTACTATTACTTTAACGTTAGTGTGCACTAAGTGTACAGTTACTATTTCAGTGTAGAAAGCTATTCATCATCAGTTTGCAGTTTCCAAAAGTGGCATTCCATAACCTCTCTTTTTGAACATTGGGGGGCTCATATCTCCTAAAATTATCTTTTACGCGCTAAATTTTCAATTGCTATACTGTTTTAATCTTCTTCTGAACCGCCTGTGGAAATTTCGTGAAGATACTGGGTGATCCCATTTTCTCGACCTTTACCCAATGCAATTAAGCTTGTATGATCTTATTCACATATTCTTCGACAGTTGGACAATCTTCAAGATTAAAGTTTGCAACAAACCTACTTTTTTCGTGAGACCGGTGCCCGCAAATGCTTTTGCTTGCTTTCCCAAGTTTCTTTGGCGGTTTTTGTCTCTTGAACATGAATATACAGCATGGGGTCAACCAGTAAGATTATTTTAGAACGAGCTTTCGTGTCCTTTTTCTTATTATCTGACTCACCAGAAACACTTTCCCACAAAACCTAATCTTCTAGATAGGCTCTAACTCCGACCTTCCACGCGTCGTAATTTTCCCTCCCTTTCAGTTTTTCGATTGGAGGTAACTGATATGACATGTTTGATCGGGGATCGCAAGTTCACTACTTAGGGCCTAACTCCTCAGATTTTCTATATTTCAAGCACTTGAATCTGGGCCCATTGCAGAGAAAACTAAACTGACAAATTATTCTAATATTAGAGTGACAGTCAATTAACTATATACAGCATGTTCCAAATTATTTCACAACATAACTCGTACGCCATCCTGGAGCTGGCATCTTCAATTTATGAATTCTGACGAAAAAATCAGAGAGATCATCCGCCATCTTGGAGCCACCATACTCATTTTATAAATTTTGACAAAAAAATCGTAATCTTCAACCCCGCAAACCCTTACATACCAATTTTGAATAGAATCAAACAATAATCACAAAACTCGTACGCTATCTCAAATTTTTGAATTTTAACAAAAAATTCATAATCGCCGACCCCGAAAACTTCCACATACCATATGGAGTCGCCATTTTGATTCCAGAATTTGGACGAAAAATTCATAATCTTGGACCCCGAAAGCCGCCACATACCAATTTTGAATCGAATCGGGCCATAATTACGAAACTCGTCCGCCATCTTGGAGCCGCCATTTCGAATTTATGAATAACAATTCATAATCTCCGACCACGAAAACCCCCACATACCAATTTTGAATAGAATCGAACCATAATCACATAGATCGTCGGCCATCTCGAAGCCGCCATTGTTATTTTATGAATTTTGACAGAAAATTCATAATTTCCAAGAACCCCCACATACCAATTTTCAGTCAAATTATATAAACACAAATTTAGTCCGCCATCTTAGTGCCGCCATTTTGTTTTTTTTTTCTCTAACAAATATTCTCTAATGCTTTGTCACGGGAACTATGAATACCTGTCAAATTGCACGTTAATCGGGCAACTAGAAGTGGGTCAAATTTAAATTGCAAGATTTGATTACAGACACACAGACAACGGAGCAGGTGAAACTACATAAAAGCTTGTAAATATTTCAAGGATAAAAGAAACAGGCAGACTGCTGAATTTGCTTCTATATGTAGAAACCATATCTGAAACTAAAAAAATGGATTCGAAAATGCAAAGAGATTGTTTTCGCAAAGAAGTTGATACATTGCGATCCAAGAACAAATTATCATTTCAAATAGTCTGCATATATCGATTGGGATAACATTCTACGCGTAAGGGGAAGAACACCTGAAGGTTCAAAGATGCATATGACCCTGAAGATCCCATCATTTTGGAAAATTATGGATTCGTAAGTGATGTTCGTTTGTCAAAGAATGTTTCCGCAGTGTCAAGTATGTCGAATCAAAACTTCCTCAAAACCGATGTCCTCAGAGATGTCTCAGATACCAACGGAAGGTGTAGAGAGTATCATTCATTCCTTCACATATGAGGGCATAGACCTATTCGGGTATACAGGGTGATTCAAAAGTACTTTGACAAACTTCAGGAGATTATTCCTCACAATATTCTAATATGAATTGTCCAAATAAATATATATCCGGAAACGCTTCGTTTCCAAGATACAGGGTGTTAAAGTTCTATTTTTATTTTCGTTTTTTTTAAATAACTTTCGGAATACTGACCTTGATTAAACAAAAATTGGTATTGAGAGGTTTTTTGAGGTGTCGAATTCGAACCTGATGTTATTATTGCTCTTACTCATAGGGGGCGCCACCTACAGGCCTTTTTCTTTTTTGATGATTCATAACTTTCTTGAGCGTACTTCTAGCACATTTTTCAGTAAAAAAATCAGTTTCTCTATCATATCTACGAAAAAAAGCTATCCTTGTTACAAGTCGCTATAAGCAACCGTTTCAAGATATGTGGACTTGAAAATTTCTAGTCGATTATTTGATAATCGATGCGTGTTGAAGTTATTACCATTATTTTGCATTTTTGACAAGAATACTTAGGAAATGAATTTGACGTTTGAGTAAGTAGTTTTGGTAATTACATATTATGTGACAGTTGAATGTTTTGTTGTTTTGTTGAAGTTTCTCTAAGTTTTAAAACACTAATTTTGAAAAAAATGATTATTTAAACAATAATGCTCATTTAGCCGATATCCATTTCGTTTATGGCCTTGCGGATGGCAATGCGCGCGAAGCAAGACCTAATTACCAGGAGCGATTTCATAATCGAATACTGCCTTCAGCTCCAACATTTACCATTCTCCACCGTCATTTGGCAGAAACAGGTACCTTTAAGAGGGCAGCTGATATTATTGGAAGACCACGAGCAGTTCGAACCCCAGAATTGGAACAAGCTGTTTTGAACGCTCTCGAGGAGAATCCAGAAACAAGTACAAGAATAATTGCTGGAGCTCTCAATTCTACTCAGTCAACAGTTTGGAGAATTATCCACGATGAACAATTTTATCCATACCATATTCAAAGGGTACAAGCTCTTTTGCCACGAGACTTCTCCCTACGCATTACTATATGTCAGTGGTTTTTGAGAAAATTGGCTGGAAATCCTCAATTTTTAAGATATGTACTCTTTACGGACGAGGCAAACTTCTCCCGAAATGCTATCACAAACTTTCATAACAACCATGTTTGGGCTCTGGAAAATCCGCACGCAGTTAGTGAAAGACATTATCAGTATCAATTTTCTGTAAATGTATGGGCGGCAATAATTGATAATTACTTGATAGGTCCTTTCTTTCTTCCGTTCCGACTGAATGGCGCAACTTACAGAGACTTTTTAGAAAATGAATTGCCGGGACTACTTCAGAATGTACCATTAGCAATTTGTATCCGCATGTGGTTTATGCATGTTGGGGCTCCGGCCCATTTTAGCGTTGTAGCCAGGGAATTCCTTAACACTGTCTATCCAAATCGATGGATCGGTAGGGGTGTAGAAGAACCTAACCAGGCGAGGGCACCAAGATCCCCAGATCTAAGCCCGCTAGTTTTTTTTTGGGACATTTGAAGTCACTAGTCCATAAAACTTCAGTAGCGAACGAGAAAGATCTAAGAAACCGAATAGTAGGAGCCTGTGAAACAATAAGAAACACAATTTTTGAGCGGGTACGATATTCAATGACTAGAAGACTGAATGCCTGTATCTTTGCTGAAGGTGGACACTTTGAACAATTCATTCGAATACAATTCAGTTTCCTTTATTTTATCTACTCCTATTAAGTTATATATTGATTATTCAACTGCTTTTGAGCAATTAATGATATCTATAAACAAACAACGTGAGTTATAATAACTCACTACTTTAACTCACTATAATAAATCGGAAAAGATTCTTGGAATTTTTTACGAACCGAATATCAAGGTGGCTCTGTTCTTCTGTACAAGTCGTTTGGCCGAAAGGGAACAGTCCATTATGGTTATTGAGGGGAGTAATGTCACTTGAATAATTTTGACATTTTCAAATTAGGTTAATACCTGATTATCCAGAAATAAGACAAGTAGCTAATGTTACCATACAGAATTTATTGCCCGAAAAATCCCAATACAAATATAAAGGTGTATACAAAAATTTTCAAGATTGGTGTAGCAGCATGAACTTAGCACTAAATATAAAGCATCATCTGGGGCAACTCAACTGGGGCTTTAAAAATTTTTAAATTGCAGAAAAAAGCTATCAGAATAATAACAAATTCTGGTTATAGAGATCATTGTCAACCTCTTTTTTCGAAATTGAGAATAATGCCGTTACCCACATTATTTTTGTACAACGTTCTCATAGATATTCATAAAAAATCAACTTCATTAATTAAGCAATCAGACCTTCATGATACCAGACATTGTAACAAAATTCGAACAAACCGCTATCGTTTGAGTAAATCACAAAAGAATACTCTGGATTTCAACCTCTACAACTATCTTCCCGATAATTCTAAAATTCTTAGTATGTCCAAATTCAAAAAAACAATAAAAAATTATCTTTTGAGGTTTTGCTTCTATTCTGTCAAAGAATACGTGAATCATTTTAAATGTTTATAATGTCATCTATGTTTTGATATTTTTGTATTTGTGTTTCTTGCTTGTTTTTATACTATTTTAATTGTTAATCTGATCATTTTATCCTGGGGAACTTCCAGTTGAAGAAGACCCAACACCGATAGCGGGTATGGAAGTCGAGGAGATTCCAGTTGAATCACACTCGGCACCAGAAACCGTAAATTCAACCGAGGAGGGATCAGCAGATGGTCGAACACCTACTGAGAAACTCCCCGGAAACAGAGTGGATTCCAAAGCCATTTGGTAAAATGGAAACCAAAAGATTCTTCAGCTCATCAAAACCCAGGACATGGGGATAGATACTGAAGAATGGCTTGTCATCAAGAGACAAGAGGGAGGCCTCGGGTCTAACTCTTGTCTTTCAATCTTCGACTGTGACGCCCTGAGTGGTGGGCGACGCAGGATCTTTGGAGGGATCGGCCCGGAAACCGGCATGAATCCGAAGAGCCTTATCGGCGGGCTTCTAGACCTAACTAAGGGCACAAACCTGTTTGAATGAGGAACCACTGACGACAGAGTGATACAATAGACCCCAGCTGGTCGCAGTGTCAAGGGAAGCTAAGTGCCAGCCCTGTCTCTGGCTCGTCAGCCTTAAACCAACCAACCAACCAACCAACCGATCATTTTATACTATTTTAATTGTTTAATCTGATCATTACTTTTACGCTATTTTATTACTTTTATGCTATTTTTTGACTTGCTACAAACATTTTATTATGTAACGTGGTGAAATAAACTATCTATCTATCTATCTATCTATCTATCTGTCTATCTATCCCTATGGACTTTCTACTCCATGCTAAGAAGCATATATACAAAATGAATGCGGATTCTTTTAGATTTCTGTTGTTGTTATTGGGTTCTTTGGCTAGAATTGTCGTTTCATTCCATTCTACCATGTGGTTGCAATTGGATTTCAAAATATGTTCTGATAATTTTGAACCTGTGATCTGTCGGTTCCTAATATAATCTCGATGTTCGTCCTGGCGCACTTTTAATGGTCTTGATGTCTCACTAAATTCAGCGCCAACATATTCCAGGGTGAAATTACATCACACAATTTAGTTTGGGAAAATGTAAACTTTATGTATTGTCTCACAACTATCTTTATGTTCAAATTGGAATATGGACGAAAACAAAATACTGCGCGATGAAAAAAATTAACAGTTTCAAATTTGAAAATTATTCTAATATTTCGAAAGTAATTTTAACGATTATAATTTCGGAAAAAAATTCTCATCACGCCCTTGGAATGATACTCTCTAGTAAAATTTAATTTTTCTATTACTGATACTCTTCGAGATATAACCTGTTTTATAATAGGGCTAGATTTTACCGCCTGAGGTGCAAAGTCCAGACATAAAAACTATTTTCAATCTTTGAAGAAAAAACAGATTCAGAGAAAAATAATATGAAAATCATCAGCGATAGTTTTGGTACGCCGTACTGCAATGTAACCTTTATACAAAATTAAATCAACCTAGTAGCGACAATCTCCGTGATATAGGCATAGGGGCATGACATAAAATTAATCTCAGCAAAAAAAAATACGTATTTTGACGATTTTTCAAATTAATAGTTTTTTTTGTAGATAAACATTGACATATCTATGTTTTTCTTCGTTTATATGCCTGCATATTTCAAAATAACTCAATTACTTTTTGCCAATACTGGTTAATCTGACGAAAATATGACATTAAATTCAACTAAGCTCAATTCAGCGCCGACCTATTCAAAGGCAAAATGACGTAGTTCAGCCAACCATAATGTTCGTTGGATAATGTATTATTTATATATTAACACTAAACTTTTTCTAGTTTCTAGTTGAAACTTCGCAAGGAAACAGTACATTATAAAATTAATTATTTAAGAGATAAAAATCATTCAAAAATTCAGAGAGAAGGTTTAATCGCTTGTGATTCGAATTTTGGAAAATCCTTTCTCAGTTCGTACCTATACATGGAATGCAAAAAATTTCATTCTTCTATTTCTGATACTCTTTCAGATATAACCTGTTTCATGATACTTTTAACTGCCAAATTTCAGAAATGGAAAAATGTCTCCTTAGGCAAAACTAAACATAAAATTGAAGTGTTCTGCTGTTTTTTTTGTTCATTAACAGCTACATAGATTGGAATCATTCAAATATTTAGGGGGTTGTTATAACACATTGGTATCCAAGCCCATTATCTGTTTGTTGTCATCCGTTATCCCGTATCCCGTTATCCTGTATCCCTTTATCCAGTTTTCCGTTATGCAGTTATCCCGTCAAACCATTATGCCGTTATCCTGTTACCCGTTATCTCGTTTTACCGTTATCCCATTATTCCGTTTTCCCATTATCCCATTATTCCGTTAGTTATTCCCATTATTCCGTTACCCCGTTATCCCGTTAATGCGTTATGCCGTTATCCAGTTAGCCCGTTATACAACGGGAAGATGTACTTGAAATGGAAGCCCACCTTAAATTGGTTGCACTTGGTTGTGAAAAAATGAGGTTTAATTATTGTATCAAAATCGGTTAAGTAGTTTTTGCGTGATGCTCGAACAAACAAATTTCAATTTTATAATAGTATAGATATATATATATATATATATATATTGTTATGTTATGAAGGACCAGTAAAAGTGAGTTTATACAGAAAGTAAAATGAAATAAGAAATAAAATAAAGTAAAATAAGAAGTAATAATTTTCAGAGTGTTTATAGAGCTGAGTAAATTAATGTAAGAAGTAAGAAAGCTGTCAATCGAAATTTGGGATTTTATGTTGTTACCTCAAACTTCAATGATGAATACTCGAAAATTTGGTCCCCGTTATTGTTTATTGAGTAAAATATAAGCCATTATTGACAACACTACCAATATTATAAAATCTAGTCATTCAAAGACAAAAAGAAATTTAAAAAAATGCCAGTGAACACACCGTTTTCCGGTTATGAAAACAAAAATATGATGACGACTGCTATTTATATCATGTCATGTAGGTATCATCCTATCTCGTCAATTTGTCTAAATTATTCAATATGTACATATGTCTAACAACTTGTCAAGTAAAATAAAAGATAAAAGTTAACCATCTTTTATTTTACTTCTCATTTTATATTACTTCTTATTTTATTTTATTTCTGTATAAACCTGTTATGGATGTTGTGTAGTTTTAACTTTTTAAATTACTTTATTTTATTTCTTATTTCATTTTACTTGCTGTATAAACTCACTATAATATATTTTAAAAGGAAAAAAGGAAACAATTTCTTGAAAAACCACAAAAATAAGAAATACTTAATAGTTAGTAGTTCATGAGATATTGTTTTTACATTTTGTTTGAGATTCTATTTCCTTTATGAAGCGTCTGTATAATATTGATAGGTAAAAATATGCAAATACTATAATGCAATCATTTCCATACATTGTCAAAATGATTACAACCTAGAATTGTTTAAAAATACAACAAAAAGTCTAGATTTACAAAATCATTCTGAATTAAATGTGATCAACAAAATTATAAGCTTGAAACATACAGTATATGAAAGTGTATCTAACTAAAAATAGCCAATCGGAGAACAACAAACTTCTTGATGACAATAGCCAATCAGAGAACAGTAGGGTGAGATAAAAGATTTGAAATTGTGGAAAAGTAAGAACTGAGAAATGTCAAAGACGATTATTATAAAAGATTCTATTTAGTTTATAAGAAATGTAGAATATAAAAGTTCATAAGTTTTTTCAAATAACCCCAAATGAGTGATAATGTGACAAGAAAGTGCGCGAGTTTGAAAATTCAAATGAAATGGACAAAACAGAAATGGTATCCAGGGGAAGAAATAACAAAGCTGAGGGAAATTGAAAAAATTTTTAGAAAACGACGCCACGTACAAATTTTAGGATCAAATTTTTCAAGATTTTCACGAATACAAGGTAGTTTGTCTATAATAAACTAACCAATTCAACATCAAGAGAATTTCGACAAAAATAAATAGGAGAAAACAAGATTGCCTTTTATGTACTCCACATAAAACTGTTTCCAAGCTGATTTCTGGGATTTTCTGGTTCTGGTTCCTTTTGTAATGGAGAGTCCCTGAGAGTAGTAGATTGAAAAAGAATTTCAGATTCTTGGCGTGTATTGTAACAGCGAAAGTTCCAGCTCCAGGTATAAACTTTTCAGTGCACATCACAAACTAATAACCTACAACGTAACTCGTATCGTATCTGAAGAACTCTATTTTATTTTGGGTATTGAACTATAAAAAATTCTTCCAACCTCAATGAAAAAGTGAGGTTATGTATACTGTATACATCACTGTTTCTCATTATTGTCTATGAAAATTTGTCAATTGATTATAGTATAAGTTATCTATCGTAGGCCAGGTGAATATAAGTTTTCCTGAATAAAGGAAATAATTGTTTTTCGATAATTTCTGGTTTATTTTCCACAATGATCTGCACTCTTACTTATAAACACTGAATCGAAATTGACATCGAGACAGGGCAGTGGCTCTATTGCCAGGACCGGCTATCTGAGACGAAAGGCGTACCAACTAAGTTTAGTCGTGGTAAGAAAGATTAATAACAATTGGCAGCAACGTGACGAGAAAACAGTGACGTTAGCTAGCAATTATTATTACATTACAATATACTATACAGGGCGAAAATAATTATCTATCAATATTTCACAACAAAAAGCTATTATCATATCACAATTGTTTTTACAAATCATTATTACATTACAAATTTGTCGCCCAACGCGTGGTGAAATTAACAACAGTCATTAATATTACATAACATATGGCGCCCAACGCGGTGCAAAAATATATCTATAAGAAAATAATAATAAATCAAATAATAACAAAATTCATTATTTTTAAATTAAACATTACATAACAATATATATATATATATATATATATATATATATATATATATATATATATAAATATAATGTATGTGGTGTTATTGTCACTTATATGGTTCCCGTCATCGTAGCGAGATGACATCAGTTTTTGAGTCCAATCATAAGCTTAA
This sequence comes from Gonioctena quinquepunctata, assembly GCA_018342105.1. NCBI lineage: Eukaryota > Metazoa > Arthropoda > Insecta > Coleoptera > Chrysomelidae > Gonioctena > Gonioctena quinquepunctata. Next base: position 601,089 of record JAFIRS010000252.1, read on the forward strand.
ATGGATCATCAAAATCGGTCCAGTTGTTTTTGCGTGATGCTCGAATGAACAAAACACAACCGAACTATATCACAAAATACGAATAACACCATTTATTCAAAATTAAAACCAAGTAATAAAGAACATACCATATAGAGACTGTCAAAGTACCTATATAGGTCAAACAATACTTCAAAAAGCGAGTACAAGTACTCAAAAACTAACATCACAGCCTTATCCAAACACGAAAAAAAATCAACAGAAGTTTGACACTAACAACTTTGAAATTTTGACCAAAGAAAGAAATCCAAGAATAAGAACATTCTTTGAAATGATACATTTAAAAAAGACCCCAACAGTATTAACAATAGAAATGATTTCGAAAACTTAAGCCAGATTTATAACAGACTTTCTTAATCTGTTTATATTAGTAAAAATGAAAACTGATATTTACATGTTGCCATAAAAGTACATATAACTTAATCTTCTAAATAATCCAGTCTTATTCAAACACGAAAAGAAATGAACATATGTTTGACACTAAGAAATCCAAGAGTAAGAACATTTCTTGAAATGATACATATAAAAAAAGACCCCAACAGTTTTAACAAAATAAATGATATCAAAAACTTAGTCCAGATTTATAACAACCATTTTATCTTTGTTTATAGTGCTTAATAATGAAAACAGATCTTGACATGTTGCCACTAAAATACAGTGAGGCTCATATAATTTAATTTTCTTACTAATCCATTGTATTCATGAAGTGGGAAAACATGAAAGATAAACCATTCCCGATATCAACAAAACTTCGATTGTCCTGTGAATTGGTGTTTGGATCACCAGGCACCCAAGAGGTAGAAATACACGACTACGCAGATAAACTCAGGGACGCCTGCTGAAAATCCACGAAACAGATGTTTGCCGATGACATCATGCTCTACATGTTCTATAACCGCCACAAATTCTTCTGATATGGATCACACGTGGAAACCCTTACTGGAAGAAGATCTTGCATTTGGCAAAGCGATAATGGATTGACTCCATTATCCGAAAAACACTCCATACATCAAATAAACAAGTTAATCTCTCATCATCCTTTTTGACAGAACTCTTTGGACATTAGTACAAAAAGACCACGTTCAAACACTGCGAGAGAAACAGCGAAAAGAACTGACAAATTTTAATCTACATTCAGAAGATTTTTTTGAAAACGGGAAGAGTGTATAGAGAAGTATCTTTGAATTCAATAATTTTCTGTGATAGGCAAAAATTATAATACGTCAAGTTACTGACTAATTGAATATTTTTCAATTTTTGAAAAATAATTTGGTGTACGAAGTGATTTATTTCTCCTTCTACACTTGTATAGATTCACTGATCCATTTAATTTTGTTTTCAGATTGTGGAAGGTTATAATCCCAAAAAAGTGTCATGAATACATAGACTACTTAAATCATTTATTTATATTTATTATTGTACTATAGTATATTTATGAATTCTGAGTTTTTTCCTCTTTCATTTGACATCCCATTCGATGCGATAGCAAAAAAAATCAGAGACTCCAATTTCTTTTATGAAACATCCGCCATTTTGATTTTATTCGTATACAATGTAACCTATGTTATCCAGACCATAATAACGAATCGATTGACATCTCATTCATCGAAATCGGAAGGGTAGTTTAGGCGCTACGGTGGAACATTCGTAAATACAAACATACATAGGTTGCTAAAATCGGCAGTGCCGTAGTCGGGTAAAAAATAACCTTCTCGAAATCCACGCGGGCAAAGCCACAGGCATAAGCTAGATGGAACAACACAAAAAAACATAGGCAAAAATAAAAATTCGCGGGTAACAGCTAGTCCTTTGATAAAAAATATTTGTTTTCGATCTTGAGTTTATTCATTGTTCTAGACCGATAGACGAATATCATTCGGCATATCTTAAGATAAAATACCTCTAATACTGATAGTAAAAACTCATTGACATGATTTATTCATTGTCGAGAGGTTGCATGCAGAAAACTGTACAATGGAGGAATAGAGAAAATTGAAGAAACTGAATATTTGGTGCCTCCTGGAGAGAACTTTGGTGGTGAAGTACGGAAACTGGAAATCACTGTGAAAGATGAAAAAGCAGGATCCGAAGAGAAGTTACACGCCGTAGCAAAACAAATTCCAGATAATGAATTTGCCCGAGAAATTTTCAATATCCAACAGACCTTTAAGGGTGAGATAAACTTTTACGATAAGCTTTTACCAACTCTCAGGATTTCCAACGGAGGAATGGAGTTCAGAGGGTGATGAATTGCTTTCCTAAATTTTTTGGAGCTGAATAAATTTGGATGAAAGCAGTGAAGTGGTTGATGAAAACGCTGTAATCGTTTTGGAAAACTTAACCGTTTCAGGTGAGAAGTAATATTAGTATATCAACATTGTCTACAGATATATATATATATAGTCAGTCAATGTCAAAGTCAAAGCATTGAATGCAATTCGCGAGGTCCTTTTTTCAAACTTCCAGGAAAACTTCAAAATTTTCTTTTTAGAAAAAGGCAGTAAGGAAAAATGTAAAATATGATTCGGGCTATTCCATTTTTCCATTCCATCTACTGATGGACCCCATCTCATCCAATGATAAACCCGTATGGTTGATTGACTATACATCTTTGGCAATGATATAACATAATGTTCATGGAAGTAGCGTACAACATACGAGTGTCAATCATAGTGGAGTCAAAATTGCGTAAAATTATGCATTATTTCAGTATATACCTATCAATGTTGGACGAAATTTCGTGTCATTGAATTCCACTTCATTAGGTCTAAGCTTCATTCCACAAATTATAGGTGTCACGTCTATAATTTGGTGCATTTCCCATTTTCATCCTGGCCGGTAGGTATTAGCACTCTGAGAGATTTGGTTCGAATTCAAAAAAAGACCACAAGTCGTCCTGATGATTGGGAAACCATGGAACAGCTGTAGGCGGATGGTGGCTTTTTTGGAATCGAAACAAATCTCTCTTTCTTTATATATATATATATATATATATATATATATATATATATATATATATATAGTGCTCGTATCGCAACGAAATTTGGAAGGCTTAAAACCTACTTTTCCATGAAATAAATCACAGCTAAAAGTTTTAAAATGGCGGCTAAGCGCCATCTTCAATAATTTTTTTAAATATAACACCCCGTATATTATTCCATTTTCGAAATCTGCTCATAATTTTCAACAGTTTTCTCCAATACACATTACTCCTAAATTCAATAGTTTTCGAAATATTAACGTTCGAAAAGTGACATTCCGGTTTAAAATGAAGTATGGATTTTGGTCACCTTCCGGTAAATCATTTCGCTAACTAAACGTTGTTATTAATTTGTGGTTAAATCTCTTGATGAATTCGACTAATGAGAGGCGTAAGAAGAGTTTAAGGATAAACAGTACCGTTTACCAGAAAATCTCGAAGCCTACGAATGTGTTCTGTAAATTCACAATCAAAACAAATTAGTTCGCTAAAAAATTATAATTTATTTATGAATAACACTTTTATTTAACCCCAACAATTATTTCATCAAGTGTTCAATATGGCCCCCTCCTGAATCTTGACAATAAAGTGCCCTATTATAAATAGCTTCTCCCACGTTGATGAAAATCGGTTCATCTATTTCTTCACAATATTCTGCGTTCCAACTCTTCTATTGGTTGGCATTCAGTGGCGTAGATTTTTGACTTCAGACACCCACGAAGGAAAAAATCTAGAGGTGTAAGATCCGGAGATCTTGGTGGCCATTCTGTACTTTCCCTGCGAGCTATCCATCGCCCAGGAAAGTTTGTATGGAGGAACTCTCTAGCCATGCGAAATGGGGCTGTGCCCCATCCTGCTGAAATATGATTTCACGATTTACAAACTCTTCCTGATTGTTTGATACAATTTGTCTCATTCGAGGTTCAATTTCAGTTTCTAAAAGATTTATGTAAGATTGCCCCTGATGAAAAATGATCCAACAACGCGATTGCCCAAAATCCCTGTCCAAACATTCACCTTTTTAGGAAACTGGGTATGTCCCTCTCTAAAAATCTGCGGATTAGTATCGCTCCAGTATCGTACATTCTGTTTGTTGACTTTTCCATTAAGAAAAAACGTGCATTTGTCTGCGAAACATACACGTTTTAGAAAGCCCCGTTCTCCTTCAATTTTTCTTGTTAACCACTCACAAAATTCAACCCTCCGCTCTGGATCATCCTCCGTGAGAGCATACAGGATTTTCATTTTATAGGGAAGAAACTTTTCTTCTTTTAGGGCTCTTTGGACACTTTTTGAACTTACTCCACAGGATTCAGCAACTGAAGACGTCGACTGAGTCGGATTGATTACCATTTCAGCAACAATTTCTACCTTTTTTCCTTCTGAATGAAAGAGGCGATCTTCCTGATCTTGGAGCATCTTTCAGCGTACCAGTTGCTTGGAGCTTATTTAAAAGTTTGCGCAAATATGATCTCGAAATAGGATTTGCGGAAAATCTATCATTAAACATACGGACTGCTAGATAATAATTTCTTCCAGCTTCCCCAAATATCAAAACTGCTTCAAATTTATCGTCCAAACTACGAGCCATGATCACACTTTTCATAAAAGGATTAAGGCGCTCAACGGACTATTTGGCAGTTAGCAGTTCAGTTTGACAGTAAACAAGATGTTACCGCGACAACGATTTTTTCCAATGCAAACTTGATTGAAAGCAACATAAGTGTTTTTGGTTGGGTTTGAAATGACCAAAATGTCACTTTTCAAACGTTAATATTTCGAAAACAATTGAATTTAGGAGTAAAGTGTATTAGAGAAAACAGTTGAGAATTATGAGCAGATTTCGAAAAATTAAAACAATAGAGAAATCAATAACAATATCGTACACATAAAAACAAACATTTCTAATTTTCCAAAACAAAAACAAACAGTATATTTTTCTTCCAGAACATAAAAATGTAGTTCTAAACGTAAAATAAAGCCTGAAGAAGTACCAGGTCCGGGATGAAACGTAGCATCTAATCCAACACTTCATATTACCCAGAATCCTACTCCCAAGAAAAAAAAACCTATACATATCAGGATTCAAGAACCTCTTTATATATATATATATATATATATATATATATATATATATATATATATATATATATATATATAAATATTACTAAATTTGACAACGAAGTGGAGACAACATTTTTCAACTGAATGGAACAAATTCGGCAAACAAAAAATTTTCATCAATGCCTCTAATGAGTCCGACGATGGGCCAAATCGGTCCAGTAGTATCGAAATGGCGGCTTTTGATAGATTAGAAAAATCCCAATCTTTCATCTTCATACCAATATTGGAAAACTATAGGTCGTATGGAAGAGCTTTAGGAGCTCTTCAACTTTCATCCTTTTTTATTTTTTCTCTAAGATGTACACACAAATAAAAAATCCAGTAAATTTCCATATATGAGAATTAATAATTTTTTTTAACCTGTATGCTCCTTTCATTTGGGGTTCATTTGCTCGTGTCAATCAGATACTAGGTATAGTTAAGTTCTCCTTCCGCCGACAAACAGAACAAAATTGTATTTTAACATTTCTCGGTTTCAAAGTTACGTATTAGATATTATTTTTCTTACGTGATATTAAGATTGAAACCCAAGTAAGTACTGTCTATATCCTTGTATGCTGGTTACAAGTTTTCCTCTTGATTTGAGTCAGATTACATAGAAATATCAGGAAGAATTTAAGGAGATTTGGATCTTCACCAACTTTTGATTGGGAAGTTTGAGGTTTATACAAAAATAGAATTCTGTTTTTGTTTCCAATGAAAATTATTGATTTTTTCTGAGATGATTCGTTAGCTGGATTGGTGGCAATTTCAGAATCAATAAATGAATTCTGAAATCGACCTTTCCGACTGTTTTTTTCAGTTGTAATACCACATACAAATAAAACCGATGGCAATCATATAAATATGTTATATGATACAGATAACCCTTCATTCTAGATTTCAATCATTTCCATAAAATACAATCATTTCGAGAAAACATTCAAATCACCTTGAAATTATAGGATCATATTGACGGATTTTATTGGTACAAGAAAAGGGTTATCAATTTTATCTTTCAATTGTCCATACTATTTCAAAATTATGTAACTTCTTGATTATTTGTGATACATTATTTTATAATTACGATCATTATGATGTATATTCTTATTCTCTCGATGTAGATTGTAGGTTGTAGCGACCACCCTACAGATATAGCTCTTCAGCCTCTCCGTACCTCGACCTATGAAATATTTTGTACATTATCCTTCATATATTCGAAACTCATGTTATCAGCTTCATGGGAGCTAAATTCCTAATATCTGAGGGCGTTACTGAAACCCCTCGGAGGAATTTTTGAGGTGATACCGGTGAGCAGTCGCATTACTAGTTCCAAGTCTTCGTGTCCAACTCGAAAAGCTGCTTTGCTTTCTTTAGCGATGGGCTTAGAAGACTTTCCGCTCATTAGTCTAGTCGAGAAATGAGTTTCCTGCGAAAAATAGTTCCAAGTCTCCAAAAAAGATGAGCAATAGCTCATTCGATTCGGGATGCCATTCTGGGAAGAGAATTTTTTTTGTTTTTTCCAACTGACGAAAATTGCAATTGTTATTAACAAAAAACAATAACAAAAAAAGAGGTTCAGTTTTTTGGAAATAACTCAAAAAATATAAGTGATAGCGAAAATCGGAAAGAGAAAGAATAAAAAAATTCCGACACCCGGAACTATATCTCCATTATTTATGATTTTAATTTAACGTTGAAAATAGGGCTCCGCGCGACCGCTACGGCATGCGCGCATCGTCTCTAAAGAGAATACCCCATATAAAATAATTTTTTTATAGTATTGAATATCAATTTGAAAATTTGAATAAATTGTGGTGTGTTTTTAACACTTGAAAGAACAAGGTCACCTGGGAAAAAAAATTAGTTTATTTTTCAACAAGTTAGGCATTTGTTAATCAATCCTTATTTTTCGGACCTCAGTTTTCATAAAAAACGGCATTAATGTTTAAATAATAGCACTAAAAATGTTTTGCTAGTGATGTTTTTGCATTGAACGAAGGCATTCAATAACATTGGAAAAAAAATTAGGACATTTGTTTATAAATTGTTACAGTACCTACACTAAAGTCCCCTACCTGGAGAGAATCACTCATAGCACCCAACACATTGACCATTTGTGTTCGACCAGTTAGGTATGATTTGAAGAGGGCATTTACGGCTCCTCGAATACCTATGCTTTGTAATCTCTCCAGGAGAATTTGCTGGTCCATAGAGTAGCCTTCTTAAGATCCAAGAATATGCCTACAACTCTCTTCCCAGCATCCAATCCTCGAAGAATCTCTTCTGTGACCCTACAGCTACCTCCGTGTTTAAGTCCCCCCTGAACGCAAACTGATTGTTTGAGAGTAATTTGTGTATTTCCAAGAATAGCATGACCTTATTTTTTATACATTTCTCGAAGAGTTTACTAATACTACTTATAAGGGCTATTGACCTGTAGTTATAAATTAACTCCTTTTCCCCCTGTTTGTAGATAGGAACAATTACTGCTGTCTTGAGAGCATTAGGGTGCATGACCTTATTTTTTATACATTTCTCGAAGAGTTTACTAATACTACTTATAAGGGCTATTGGCCTGTGGTTATAAATTAACTCCTTTTCCCCCTGTTTGTAGATAGGAACAATTACTGCTGTCTTGAGACATTAGGGTATGACCGGGTTAAATTTCTATACATTTCTCGAAGAGTTTACTAATACTAATTATAAGAGCGGGTATTGGCCTGTAGTTATAAATTAACTCCTTTTCCCCCCGTTTGTAGATAGGAACAATTACTGCTGTCTTGCATTAGGGTATACCGGGTGAGTGAAATTCGAGTAGATGCATGGGGATCTCGGAAACGGTAAGAGCTACAGAGAGGGTTAAATGGAGGCAAAGTTGCGTGTTATGGAGCTCTTTACTATGATGTTGAAAAATCTGAGCTAGCCCTCTCACTTTCAGAGATTACAGGAAAAAACGAAAAATTTGATTTTGGTTTTTTACTTATATCTGCTTTAATACAATAGATTTCCAGGAACTGTTTGCACTTTCTCATTGCAACTTTCAACGGGCTGTACAAATATGTAAACGAATTGTTGTTCTTTTTTTTTTTGGTTAAGGTTTTTAAAAATTTTAATGAGAATTGAGATGTGTTTCGGGCCATCTCTTGTTGAAATAATATTGTGTTCAATGCATGAGGAAGACGTCTCCGTTATTATCTATTACATGGCCAGGTTAATATTGATTCATCATCAATTTTGTTATTCAATGCTATTTCATGGATTACTGTATCAATAATACACAAAAACAATAAGTTAAGAAAATATTTAATCAACAAGAACAATTATCACAAACCACATACATTCATGTTTCCATTTATGAAAGATGTTCAAACTGGCGGCCCTCTTGTTTAATACATAGACGAATTCTTCTTTTAATGGGACGTCCACACAGAAAGCCTCAAGAAGAAAGTTCGTTCCCTATTGTACAAATTTTATAAATGCAGATATATACTCCCACTAGAAAAACTGAAAGAGATATATTTTGCTATCGCAGAATCGTTATTGAGCTATAGTATAATAGGGTGGGGCGGAGCCCGCAAGACTCTGGTGGAACCCCTGCTAGTCATTCAAAAGAGGATTCTCAAAATAATATCAATCAAACCCTTTCGATATTCATCCGACAAGCTCTTTGATGATCTGAAAATACTAGATATCAGTGCTGATGTTCATCTTCTCATATAAATTTTACCTAGATGAACCTGAACATATAACACGCGAAGTATGAGAATAAATAATGCATATCTGTCGAGAGCCAACAAAGCGTTAGGGCAACGATCTATTACATCCAGTGCTTCTTTTTGGAACGATTATACACAAACAAGTGAAATTTGGAAACTGAATATTAAAGGTTGTTAACTTCCCTACTAGTGATGATAGATGACGAAATCGTCAAAGATGACGTCACAAGGCCATTGTGACCAATAATTTTAAATGGAACCCTTCGGCAAGCGACACCTCTTTTGAAAGGTATCGAAAAAACCTTTTTAATTATACTAATTTTGTTTGTGTTTGTGGCAGTTTTAATGGCTCATTAGTAAACATTAAAATTTAAATTCCATTTCAGTATGATATTAATTACAGATTTAAGAATCCGTATCTACTTGAAGAAATTGCTCGAAGTGACCTCCATTTACTTCCTGAGTGAAATATCCTATTTTTAAACTCTTCTCGTACTTTTGCTAATGTGTCTGCGGAAACAGCTTCACATTCCGCAACAATACGTTGTTTTAAAACGTCAATATTGTCAGGTTCAGTGGCGTACCCCTTCGATTCAAGGTACCTCCACCGAAAAAAATCCAAAGGTGTGAGGTCCGGTGATCGAGCTGGCCATTCCGTTGAACCTCGTCGTCCAATCCATCTACCACGATACTCCTCATCCAAATACCGTCTAACTGCACCGTAATAGTGTGGAGGAGCACCATCCTGTTGGAATGTTATTTTCAAATTGCCGAATTCATCTGGATTATCTTCCAAAATTTCAAGAATTAACGGTTCTATTGCGTTTTGCAACAGCTCCAGATAAACCTCACCAGTTAAATTAGTATTTTGAAAAAGAGGTCCAACGATGTGGTTTCCCAGGATACCTGCCCAAACATTCACCTTCTGGGGAAATTGGGTATGTGTTTCACGAAACAGGTGAGGATTTGCGTCACTCCAATACCTCACATTATGTGTATTTACATTTCCATTTAGATAGAAAGTACTTTCGTCACTAAAACAAATTGTTTTCACATAGTCTGGGTATTGGTTGATTTTAGTTTCCATATTTTCATAAAATTCTAGTCTTCGATCTGGGTCGTCGTCTGAGAGTTGATGAACCATTTTTAATTTGTATGGATGCAATTTGTTTTTTTTCAACACCCTGTGTACTGTACTTCGACTGACTTCACAGGTAGATGCAACGTGAGTTGTTGTAGAAGTAGGATTAACTATTACTTCTGCCAGTATATCAATTTTTTTCTCATCAGAAATTTGTGGTCTGCCGATCGTTTCGCATCATTAATTCTACCCGTTGTTTCAAACTTACGAAGAAGCTCCCTTAAATAAGTCCTCGAAACGGGGCGATCGGGAAACCTCTCATTAAAAATGCGTTCTGCTGCATGAATATTTTGTCCAGTTTCACCAAGAATTAGGATCACCTAAAGCACGTACCATTTCGCTTCTTGAAGCACTTAAACGTTCGTCTCACAACAGTTTAACAAATTATTAAAATGTACAAAAATATTAAAAGTACCAAAAGCTGCTAAAACAGTTAAACGTTCGATCAACAATACACAAATTATTAAATGTACAAAAACTTGGAGAATCACAAAAATGTCGAATTAGGGAGACTAACAAAAACGTCAGCTTATTCGACAACTATCCAGAGGCGGAGTATTAGTATTAACTGATTCAATTCATCACAGCTTTGCGTTTTTTAAAAGCGAGTTGCCAAAACTGTCAGCATTCACACATCAACAATGGCTTCTAAAAGATAAAGAGAAACATTGTAATCTCAATTTTCATCCTGGCCAAGAATAGGTATTTTAACATGTGTGTCACGTAAACCTATATAACTTTCATTGATCATGAGATATTTTATGGTCTTTTTGGCTTCTTGTACACTGATGATGACCTAACGGTCGAAAGCGCTTTGCTACGAATTCAATAAATTATTTTATGCACGAATTACAATTTTCTTTAATCGATTATATTGATACGTGCACACAGTCACACTTTTCATTACATATACATTAAACCATCCTTTTTTTCATGACTCCACGAAATGACGAGGTGGTTGGAACTTTGAATACTCTTCTTGTTGTATATAAAAACTTGTATTTCCAAAATCATCAAAATTATTTTTGAAATGTTGAATTTCCTCGTTGTTTGTTGAAATTTAAATAAACTTGCGGTCTCTAGTTATTTTTGAGCCGTCTTCATTTGCCACAACATACGACCTTTTTACTGGCTTATCAACAATTTTGCCGAAAGACCATGGGTTTCTGATATCTACTAATTCGTTCATTGACTCTTGAAGGCCGTAAGTTTTGGCTATTTATATCATAATAGTATTTCTGTTTCTGTCTCAAGCGGTCTATTATTTTATTATATTCTCAAAAATGTATGTCAAGAAGTTTTAATTCTTGATTTGATTTGATGAAACAAATACGGAAAGGCTATGGAAATCCGCGAAGGTCAGTTCGGACAAATGCCTCAATTGGTTTGTCTGATCCTAGAAATGAACAATTTAGTACACAAGTAACTCTCTTCAAAATTCGGCAATTCAATGGTTCAGCACAATTTTAAATTGATACTAGGTACACCATACTATGCACTATCTGAAAAATCAAATAAAGTTCCATTGACAGTAGTTTCAAAACTCACCTCCAAAGCAGATAACCCAAGCATTCAGAGACGTTTTAATTATAATGGAAATAAGCACTTTACACATCCAAAATATGCTTCGAGACAAACTAAACCAAACCATCAACCCAAAGATTTGTCTGAAGTAGTGAAAAATACGAATAAATCCGTAAAAATATTTTGCAATTCACCGTAGTGTACATGATTCGTTCGCCAAAACTGTATTTCGGCCGTAAAACCCGGTCGCACTAGAAGAAAATATAAAAACGGTAAACATAGATAACTGGTCGATCGATAAGTGATCGCTAACCTGAACCAATTCACGAAAAGAAATTATTTGAGACATTATTCGATTTGAAATACTAAGAAAGATATATATTATTCGAGAAATTTGGTTACAAAACTATCCTCAAGATTTCTAAATACGCACGGTGTTGCTTTATTTTTCAAATCAGTAATGAACTGCTCTATGCTTTCATACTCACGTTGCTTCCTTGTGAAAAATTCGAACCTTCCATGGAACATTTTTTTTTGGTAATATAATTTTGTGTACTTATTACGTAAACTTGTTTCATTTTATGTTCTGCGGCATGTATGGTTTATAACTGCAAATGACACAAATTGATTGGCCTGCGTTAGTGAACTAACATTTTATTTCTTTTTTTCAGGATTCAGAAATCTTGATCGTTATATCGGTTACGACTTCGATCAAGCACGAGTACTCTTGAAAGATCTAGCCACACTGCATGCGGTGCCATTAGCAATGAAACTGAAAGAACCAGACCTATTCGAAAACAATGTGAGAAAACTTTGTGTCAACAAAATCAATTCAATTGATCACGACGAGATATTTGTGACCATGATGCTGGACTTGTTGTGGGAGTCCGACAAATGTAGTCCTTTCATATGTAAAGTCAAAAAAATTCTCGAAACCCCGAAAATAAAGATAAAAACAGTAAGAGAACCTTTTGCGACGTTTGCACACGATGATATGTGGGTGAACAACGCCATGATGAAATTGGTGAACGGTAGACCAATTGCGAACAAGTTTGTGGACTTCCAAGTATACAAATATGCCTCCCCAGCATCAGATCTCTTGTTTTTCTTGTTCACAAGCGTGCAACAGCAAGTATTGGAGGAAGATTTGGATACTTTGATAAAATTCTACCACACGGAATTTCTAAAGAACTTGCATGATCTTGGTTGTGACACGACTCCATTTAGGATGGAACATTTCGAAAAGGAGTTAGCTCTGGAATCGAAAGGTGTATTTGCTGTGGTTGTGATGTTCATTTCATTTATCATTTTTGGTGAGAAAGGAAAGAAGGCCGATTTTTCAGGGGAACCACCAGATGTGGATAATATACCTTTCAGAGATGAAATGCGGAAAAACATACATCCCAAGGCGAAAGAAAAAATTTGGTTCACCGTCCAAGCATTCGGGAAAAGAGGATGGCTCTGAGAATGCGATTTTTCAAATTGTGTTGAATAAATAAATGTTTTCCCTATGTTTTTATACAACCGCCTACGAATATTAGCGTTGCATTTTTGCGAGGAATTTTATACCGAATAATTTTCATTTCAAGTAGTTGTTTAATATTCAATAGTCATCAAAGTGACTGTCAGCCGCCGCATCCGCGGTGAAGCTACAGGTGACAACAGGTGAAAGTTGTAAAAAAACATTGAGTAACAAGTAATTTCAAACCGTGCCAAAATTTATGGGGTGAATTTTGAGATCATTTAAAACCGAAAAATAATCGTCAGCTATTTTGAAGAGGGTGGGTTATACGTGAGTCACGTGTCTCAACTATGTCAAAAATGTTGAGTATGCGGTCATTTAATACCATATGAAATTTTTACAGTTGAATTTTTATTCTTCTTAAATAATAAAAATAATCGTCAGCTGCATGTATTGCGGTGGTAAGATCCTTAGTCAGCGACTCAAACGAGCTGGGCACTGTTATGTACCCAAGTGAAAGTCACTCAGATTACGAACATTCAGTATATATATATATATACATATATATATATATATATATATATATATATATATAGTGCTAGTCAAAAGTCCCCTCCCCCCCTCGTATCTTTTGAACGGGTATACTTATAATAATGAAATTTGGAGGGTGGAAATAAACGGATGTAGGCTTCTCAACTGGTCATAACAGGTGACGCAATAGTCATAAATGACGTCACAAGGCCACTGTGACCAATAATTTTAGATGGGACCCTATGGCAAGTGACAGCTCGTTTGAAAGGTATTGAAAATACCTATTCAGTCATACCAATTTTGTTTGGGTTTCGGCTGATTTTGATTGATAAATTGAAGAAATACGAAAATTATAGTTTCGCATTTAATTAATAAAGATTTTAAAGTACGCCTCTGGTTAATTGTCAAAAAGGTTGACGTTTTTGAATTCTCTACTTGTCAAAAGTGTTTATACCTTGAAAATTTACCTAAGCTATTGTTTAACGAGACGTTTAAGTGTTTACATAGGCAAAATGGTACGTACTGTAGCCGACAAAGTAGCAGCTATCTTAATAATTGGTGAATGTAGAAACAATTTCCATGCAGCGGAACGACTGTTTAATGAGAGGTACCCCGATCGCCCTATATCAAGGGTTTATTTGAGGGAGCTTCTTCGGAAGTTTGAAGCATCAGGTAGTGTTCAAGATGCCAAACGATCTGGTCGACCAACAATTAGTGATGACAAAAAAATTGACATAATTGGAGAAATGGTAGTAAACCCTACTTCTTCCACAGCCCAAGTTGCGTCTATCTGTGAAGTCAGTCAAAGGACAGTACATAGGGTGTTGGCTAAAAACAAATTTCATCCATACAAATTAAAAATGGTGCACCAACTTTCAGATGATGACCCCGACCGAAGACTAGAATTCTGTGAAACTATGTCCAATAAAATGAACCAACAACCAGGCTACATACAGACAATTTGTTTTAGTGACGAAAGTACTTTCTTTCTCAATGGAAATATTAACACTCAAAATGTGAGGTATTGGAGTGACACAAATCCTCACATCTTTCGTGAAAAACATACTCAATTTCCAGAAAAAGTAAATGTTTGGGCAGGTATTTTGGGAAACCACATAGTTGGGCCTCTTTTTCTCAATGCTAACTTAACCGGTGAATTGTATCTGGAGATGTTACAAAATGATATTGAGGCGTTAATTCTTGAAATTCTAGAAGATAATCCAGATGAATTCGACAACTTGGAAATAACGTTTCAACAAGATGGTGCTCCTGCACACTATTACGGTGCAGTAAGACGTTACCTAGATGAAGAATATCGTGGTAGATGGATCGAACCTCGTCGATCGAATGGCCAGCTCGGTCACCGGACCTTACACCATTAGATTTTTTTCTATGGGGGGACTTGAAATCTAAGGTTTACGCTACAGCACCTGACAGTATTGCCATTCTGAAACAACGAATTGTTGAAGAATGTAGGGCAATTTCCGCTGACACACTGGGACGAGTACGACAAGAGTTTAGCAATAGGATGCATTACTGCCAGGAAGTGGATGGAGCACATTTTGAACACTTATTATAAGAACTGGTTCTTAAATCTTTATTAATTAAATGCGAAACTATAATTTTCGTATTTCTTCAATTTATCAATCAAAATCAGCCGAAACCCAAACAAAATTGGTATGACTGAATAGGTATTTTCAATACCTTTCAAACGAGCTGTCACTTGCCATAGGGTCCCATTTAAAATTATTGGTCACAGTGGCCTTGTGACGTCATTTATGACTATTGCGTCACCTGTTATGACCAGTTGGGAAGCCTACATCCGTTTATTTCCACCCTCCAAATTTCATTATTATAAGTATACCCGTTCAAAAGATACGAGGGGGGGAGGGGACTTTTGACTAGCACTGTATATATATATATATATATATATATATTGGTTTGGGCAGTTCTTGAATCCTGTTTGATATGTTAGTTACATCTTTCTTAAACGAACTTGTTGAAAACATCATAGAAAAAAAATGGCAGGAATTAGAAAACCATATCCCGCTTCCCAAAAACGAACGCATCAATGCTCTGAAACTTACCCTAACTACAAATTATTTTCAATACGATAACGACTTTTATGAACAACTAGATGGCTGAGCAATGGGTTCCCCTATTTCCAGCACTGTAGCAGAACTTGTAATGGAATCCTTAGAAGAAAACATTATGAAAAACTTGAACATAAAACTTCCCTTTTTTAAAAGAAACGTTGATGACTGTATCACAGCTGTCCCAAAAGAAAAAGTAAATGATGTAATCCAAGCTTTCAACTCTTTTCACCCAAAAATACAATTCACCGTTGAAATTGACAAAAACAAAAAAAAAATTTTCTAGACATAACCTTAATCAGAACAAATACCAAAATTCTAACCAAATGGTACACGAAACAAACCTGGTCAGGTAGGTATCTCAATTACAATACAAACCACCCACTAAACAAAAAAAAGTTAATAATAGGAATAGCAGATAGCAATTTTAACCCGAAGAATGTCTAATAAAAGTCAGAAATACCCTACAAAACAACAATTATCCCCTCCATTTAATCAATAAAATCATTAAACAAAGAATCAAAATTTACAACAAATCATCCCAAAAAAAAATCTAGAAAACACATTAAAACAATTTTACACCCCATTAAAAAGTAAAGACCCCCTTTTAAAAAAATCAAACCTTATATATAGCATTCCGTGTAATGACTGCCACAAAGAGTACATTGGAATGACGTCACAACTTTTGGAAAACAGATTAAAAGGCCATAAATATATGACAAAATCAAGCACTGCGCTAAACAAACATATTTTAGGAGATAATCACAACCCCAATTTCACAAACACCAAAATTTTAGCTTTTGAACCAAACCTAAACAAAAGAATAATATACATAAAAAAAACAAAAATACAATGAACGACAGAAGAGCATAAACAATTTAAGCCAAATATATCATACAATTTTATAGTCAATCACACCAAATAAAAATTGAATAATACTACACCTATCTCCCCCAAACAAAACCCAAAACACAACAAAGAAAAACATCAACACCCACGCGCATCCCAACTAACACTGGACGAATCAAAACCGAAACTCACGAACACGTCACATCCGTCCTCTTCGTTTCGCCAACATTTGACATTTCACACATACATAGAATATCCACTCGCCATATTAGGTATAATTATACATCCATCAAAGGACTCAAAAATAAATAACAAAACCACAGGAAAAATGAACCAAGTCATTTATAAACACCACTGCCGATACAAAAGAACCAACACACTACCACACAATCATTAGACGGTAGAAAATGTATTGTTTAATAAAATGTTTGGCATGGTACGTACTTACAGGTTATAATTAACTAAATATCATATTAATAATGTATTCCCTTGCAGATTACCAAACAATCAATGTAATTATATAATTAAAAAATTGAAAAAGCTCCCAACAAGGAACGAAACGTCTTGTTCAAAATAAATAAATTTTAAAAAAAAACGTCCTAATTTTTCAAGAATCCAAAAACCTAAGAAAGATATAACTAACATATATATATATATATATATATATATATATATATATATATATATATATATATATAATATTCCTTTTGCTATGATATTAAATGGAGTAGATTGCACGTAGTAGATAAGAATCTATATTTAACGCCCACTTCGCGTCTTCATGCTTGCAAGTACATCTGCTGACATATACATTTTTCAATCCCTTGTTATACTTGAAATAAGATGATGTAAGATTCCTATTCTGTGATTCAACAGTGGAACACATGGTTTTTCATTCCATTCGAGCATTTTGAGTAATGGAACTTCAATAAAATAATTTATGGATTAAATGACTCACCTGAGGAAGTTTAATCCAAATTATGCGAGCTGCTCCTTCCTCGTAGATCAGAATGTAGTTTCCATATAAACGTACTCAATCCACGAGTGTCATCAAACTAAAAACAATCAATCACTCCACCTTCGTCGGAGGCCCGCCTGCTTACTCATTCCAGATTTTGAGGATAGGGTTTAGATCGTTAAGGGCTCATTTGTATATCATTTTATATACATTTTTGGGAACTTAGGATGACTGATCTAGAGAAGGAGCAGCTCAGATAATTTGGATTAAACTTCCTCAGGTGAGTCATTTAATCCATAAATTATACTTCGCTGCTCCATCCTCGTAGATCAGAATGTAGATATTGAGAGATAAATAAAAACGATCTACCCAACAATATATATTCCAATAATTGACATTACGTCACATCCACATGTTTTAATGATTGCCAATAATAATACTGTCAAGGCCCTTATTCTCTACTAGGGGTTTGTTATAGAACCTCACAAAACAGTTCGAACGCTCGGACCAACCTGCGTTGGCACGAATTGTTTCTATATTAACACCACAACGCAGAGCTGCCGAGGTCGATGCATGTCTTGTGGAATGACTTTTGTATTGATTCACATCAATTCCACAACATATTAAGGTGTCTTTAATCCACCTGCTCAAGGTTTGTCGAGAAGCTGCAGAGTGGGGGCTTTTGATAGTTAAAAATACATATTTGGTATTCAGTCCTAAGGCTTCAGTCTTTTTCAAATAATGTAGTAGCGTTGAAGCACCACATAATTCTTGCTTGTCTTAAAGAAAATTTAAATAAATAACTAGTTGCTGAACTTTTGGTCTAGATATCTTAATGAGGTCAGTTATCTGTATTTCTATACGATCACTGGCATTTTTAATATTATCAATATTAATAAATGACAGAGTTTGAACTCTGTGCGCCGTTACAAGTGCTAATAAAGTTACAAGCTTCTCAGTCAATTTTTCAAGTGAAAGATAATCAAGAGGATACCATTTTTCTAGTTCCTGTAGAACTAAATGTGGATCCCAAGTACTTCGATATTTGGGAAATGAGGGTCTCAACCTGAAAACCCCTTTCATGAATCTACTTATTATCTTTTATATTTGGTAGCAACAAAGATAATGCTATTAGTACATACCGATTGATATGATAATCCCGCATCGAAACATTTGTCTAAAAATGAAAGAACTTGAGACATGTTTGCTGCAAGAGGATCCATATTCATTTCTTCGCAGAATTTCCACCATTTTTTATAAGATGAGTTATATTGATTGAAGGTTGATTGGCTTAACGAAGCTAGAAGTATATCTATAGATGACTCCGGTGTTCCTCTTGAAATAAACGCTTGCCTGAGAGCTTCCCTGCAATCAGGGTAAGCTGTTTCCTTATTGGGTGACTTTCCCTAAAAGGTGAAAGAATTAGATCAGAACTGGGTCTGAAGGTTGAGAGTCTGCTGCTCAGCAATTTCACAAACAGCGGATACCATGGTTGTGTTTTCCATAGTGGGACAACTACAATTCCCTCTGATTGTTCTAATATAATTTCATTCAGCACTCTAGTAATGGCTGAAAAGGGGGGACGAGCATAAAAAAAAAATTCGTTCCACTGAATGGTAAAAGCATCTACTGCTATTGATTCGGGGTCTCTTTACCACGATATGAATCTTTCGCACTTTTTATTGTTGTGCGATGCGATGCGAGATGGGTATACCCAATATTTTGATAATACTGTCATAAACTGTATTATTTAAAGAGTATTCAGATTCAGATGATTTATACCTTGATTCTTTATCGGCTGTGATATTTTCTTTTGAGCTTATATATGACGCAAAGAAAAATATATTTTTATTCTCACACCATTGCCATATCTGTCTTGATATTTCGTTGAGTGTAATCCGTACGCCGCCCATTTTATTTATGTACGATATAGCGGTGGTGTTGTCTATCCGCATTAAAATACTGCAATTTTTCAATTTATTTGCAAACGCTCTTAAGGCGTTGAAGGCAGCTAACTTTTCCAAACTGTTGATATGGAGGATTTTCTCCTGATCCGACCAAAACCCTCTAGTTTTTTTCACATAACGCCCCCCACCCTGTAGGGGATGCATTTGAAAAAATTTCTAATATGAATTTCTTGTTGTACAACAGTGATTTTTTGGATTTTGGCAGATTATCAAGCCACCAAGTGACATCTTCTTTCATTGAAGATGGTAAAGTCATGATTTCATTATATCTTTTTTGATTTGATTTCAGTGCTAAAATTTTTGCACTTTCCAGCCTTTTTATATGCTTCCACCCATATAGAACAGCTGGGCATGCCGGAACTAAATAACCTATTATTTTTGCTAAATAACGGATTTTACAACTTTTAATTTTTTGAAGACGTCTTAATTCTTTGGAACTTTTCAGTTTTTTATTATCTGTTGAAGAAATTGACATTTCTTCGGTGTTATATATGAATCCTAAACATTTTCCAAATTTATTTGGTAGGATTACACTTTTTTGAGAATTAACAATGAACCCCAAACTTTTTAAAATTATCTGCGTTTCTAGAACGTTCTCAGAACAATTTATATATGATGTTCCCACCAATTAAAAATCATCTAGGTAATTTACGGAGGAAAACCCTCTATTTCTGAAGTTCTGAACTACGGGTTTCAAAATTTTGCAGAACACGTATTAAGTTACCGAGAGACCAAATGGCAAACAATTGAACTCATAAAGAAGGCCATCAAAAGAACACCTAAAATATTTTCGATGTTTCTCGAATATAGAAACCATGAAATATGCATCTTTCAAATCCAGTGATGCCAAATAGGCATCCTGGAAAATGATATGCTCCACTGTTTTGTGAGTCTCCATTTTGAAATGTTCAGTTTTTACAAATGTGTTTAAGTTTTCGAGATTCAGTACAAATCTAAAGGAACCGTTTGGTTTTTTAACACAGAAATAACTTGACAGCAACTGTCCTATTTTCCTATTCCTATTCTTCAATGGCTCCCATCTTGAATAATTTTTTCACCTCTTGTTCACATATTTTATGATCAGAAGAAGAGAATTGCCTGAGTTTTGGGGAATGATTTTGGCGTGGTTTGCCCAAAAATTGTATTTTGTAGCCAGAAATCCATTCCAGAATTAACTTATTTTGTGTTATTTTTTGCCAGTTGGCTTGAAAATGTTTCAGCCTTCCAGCATAATTTACCTCTATTTCCGAACTCTCTCCCTCCTCTTTACTGCATATTTATTTTTTTTTATGTAGTTGGCCCTCATTGCTGGCTTTCCCTTCATCTTGGAGTTGACAACAGCGCGCCGGAAGTTTAAAGACGGCTTAAACCCTGGGGCTGTATCTTTATTTTCATTTTCTGTGTGGATTTTTCTGTTTCTTGGGCAGCCTTGAGACGCTCCGGTAAGTCATATCCAAACAGAGATCCATCAACTTTATCCAGTTCAAATTTTTTTTTTTTTTTTTTTATGGAGGAGTCCACACTAGGGCCAATACAGAATCTTCTGTGACCAGAAGGGGAGAAATGTATCTCGCCTAATATTTTAACCAAGTCGACCAGTGGCGATATAACCTCACTTCGTTCGAGATTTTCACTATTCAGGAGAATGTCCAAACTAACTCCCAATGTGCTTAAACTTCGTCCGATATTATCTTGAAGTTTTGAATAGAAAGCATCCTGTTTGACAGATAAGTCCCTCAATAATGGGGTTATTTCTGCATTCAACTTTGGTCCAGATAGAAAAGGACAATTTTGAGCCAAAGGCCAGATTTCTTTTATGGAATTTTTGGTTTCCCTGTCCAATCCGGTGGTACAATAACTAGACCACCTCGCAACTAACTCCTCTGGGAGTGGTTTCCCAATTTGTTTGGGAGTAGTTGGATCATCCGCAAGAATTTTCAGAATTTCTGAATTTCCAACTGGGGTATGAATTTGAGCTTGTGTCGTTATCGTATTTGTCGAACAGACACCAGTGACAGCATTGGTATCTAATGCTTCGTCGCTAGATTTATTTTATTATTATTCTGATTATTATTATCAAGTTCTTTCTGCATAGACCCTGAATTAGTTGGCCTATACAGGAGCTCAATCTAGGCTAACAGAAGTTTTTACTGTTAAAGAGTCCCAACGGGCCACACCCCGAGTTCTTTCTATATGATCAAAGGATCCAACTATCATATTTCTACTACATTATCTACTACAGTATAGAGATTTCAAAATGTAATACAGACATAACAAATTTAGTTTTGGGCAGATAATTTCACTGCAGTACAGTAAAACTTCCACATGTTGAGGTTATGGTCTGATATGTTGGGTAATTTCCACTACATTATAGGGAAATATATAATACCTATTCCCCTTCAGAATAGACATGAAAACACTGCAGTACAAGTTTTCTGTCATTTCGTGAAGGTTAAAATATTCAAATAATTTTTGAATTCTAACTATGTATTCGAAGATTCGAGGAACTAACCAAAGTCTAACGAACATTAACAAAGTTTCCCAATCAAATTAATATGTACTCACTTTCAGTGAACTTTTCCACCAGTGACTGCAATTTCCGCAATTACTTCTTAATGATTGATAATTCAACAGTCTTTCTTTTCATTTTCACCACACAACTTTTCCACTTAAATATGACACGTACGTGCTCGAGCACGAAAAATTTGGAACGAGTAAGCAGGCGGGCCTCCGACGAAGGTGGAGTGATTGATTGTTTTTAGTTTGATGACACTCGTGGATTGAGTACGTTTATATGGAAACTACATTCTGATCTACGAGGATGGAGCAGCGAAGTATAATTAGTAGTATTCAGTGAGTTAGTTTGGAAACTTCACGGTACACAACATCATTTTGGCGCAGTCGAGGAGGATTTTCGTCGCGAATCAGGAAGAAACAGCTGAAAAAATCCCACAGAGATTGAAAGCGGGTCCTCTAAAGACATTCGGCAAGTAACAACTTCTTAGACGAAACGATAGAAGTTCCAGATATTGACAAACAGCTGACAATCAGGTTAGTTCTCTGGTCAACTGGTCAATCACTTTGATACGAAAATTATTTTTGTTCAAAGACTCATTAGTTTTTGTTGTGCTCATTCATTCCTTAACATTTCCCTCTCTGCAACAATCAAACTACAATGTCAACCCCACCTAATTCTACATCAATTGATTACAAAATGTATTTTCTATGTTAGTTAAATCCACGATCTTTCGATGGAAATAGAATAGAACTACACGAATTCCTCAGTAACTGTGACAATGCAAATTCATTTGCAAGTGATTCTCAAAAATCTGCTCTTTTAGCTTTCTTGATATCAAGGCTCACAGACAGTGCAAAAGCTCAACTTTCAGGTAAGGAATATAATAATTGGGGATAGTTGAAAGATATTTTGAATAAGTTGTATGCTGATAAAAAACATTACAGTCATTTAATGGAAGAATTGAATACGACAAGACAGAATTTCAATGAATCAGTTGTTAGTTTCCACGCAAGATGAGATAAACTTGTTACACGAATAATCAATGTAATAAGTAGCCAAAATTACACTGAACAAGTAGGTCGTATCGAAATAGCATTAAATCGGTTCATATACCATTCTCTTCCAGAAATTCCTAGATTTCTACGTTCACAAGGTAGTGATAACTTTAGTGAATCACTAAATGTAGCTCTAGGAGAAGAGAAAGCACACCAAATAAATAACCTTTCGACAAAACCCCTCACCTCAAAGTTTGGTACCATTTGTAAGCATGATAATCATTTATTTATTTACGGATTCACCATTAGAAATAATATAATTACAATTTCAACAGTGAACTACTATTCTAAGAAGTTACATATTATACATATTATAAGACAACAATAATAATAGTCTAACCTTATGTCACTAAGAAATTTTGCAATTCACTCAATGAGTTTACAAGTTTATTAGTCTAACCTTATGTCACTAATAGATTTTTTCAATTCTCTCAATGAGTTTATAAGGGGATCGACATTATACTTATTAAACCATCTCATGCATCTAGACATCGGTGTGTTGTAACCATAGTTCGTGCTTATGATTTTTTATGCAAAAAAGTGGAGGATTTCTTGTATCGTTACCATCTCATGCATCTAGACATCGGTGTGTTGTAACCATAGTTCGTGCTATGATTTTTTATGCAAAAAAGTGGAGGATTTCTTGTATAGTTAGATTTTACATTGAAGTTAATAATTTCTAAAAGATAAGGACAGTCGACTACTCCTGATAGTAGTTTGTAAATGAATGTCATATCATGTTGAAAGCGCCGTGTGGTAAGTTCAGTTAAGTTAAGATTATTTAATGTATTTTGACGATTAAAGTTGGGATATGTCATCATTTTGAAAGATATATGCTTTAGAAATCGAATTTCAACATTTTCAATTTTTCCAATGTCACATCTGTAATATGGGAACCATGCAACTGAGGCATATTCCAGTGTTGATCTAACTAAAGAACAATATAAAGTCTTAAGGGTATTACATGACAACTCTTTACCATTTCTCATTATAAATCCTAACATTTTGCTTCCCTTTGCAGAAACATTATTGAAGTGTCTTTTGAAGTTCAGTTGCTGATCTAAAGTAATCCCAAGGTCTCTTATTTCGTTTACCCTGTCGAGTACTTTTCCATCAATATTATAGTCATAATAAAGGATATTTTTCGATTTGGAAAAAGTGATAACGTGACATTTCTTCATGTTCAGGTACAAATTGTTTGTTGAGGACCAATCATATATATTATCTAATTCGTTCTGAAGAATATGACTGTTTAAGACATCACTAACTGATAAATACAACTTCAAATCATCTGCAAACAGTAAGAACCTTGCATGCTGTAAACAATTTCCAATGTCATTCACAAATAGATTGAACAATAATGGTCCACAATGTGATCCTTGTGGTACACCGGAAGCTACAGGAATTGTTTCTGAAATGTAATTATTAATTCTAACACACTGAAAACGTTGTGTTAGGAAGCTTCTTATCCAATCTAGTATACCAGTACCAAAACCTAGAGCTTTCAGTTTTTCCAACAACAACAAATGATTAACCCTATCAAATGCCTTCGAGAAATCGGTATAGATAGAATCTATTTGGTTACCTTTCTCCAAGGCATGTAACAAGTGTTGTTCATATGTTATGAAATTTGTCATAGTAGATCGTCCTGAACAGAACCCATGTTGTTGTGGAATTATTATATTCTTGCAGGCCCAGGTCAACCAACAAGTTACTAGTTTATCCATCAACTTAGGTATAACAGACTGAATGCAAATTCCTCTATAATTTGTAACATTTTCCCTATTGCCTGTTTTGTATATAGGTGTAATATAGCTATTTTTCCAGTAATCCGGAAAATGCCCATTATAGAGAGATGAGCTGAAAAGAAACTGTATTGGTGCAGTTGAAGTGTAGATACAGTTTTTCAATAATGCCGTCGGTATACCATCAGGCCCATGAGAATACTTGAGCTTCAAGTCATGAATACCATCAAAAACATCAACTAATCCAATATTAATTTTGTTTATGTCAACTCTATCTCTATAACAGTAGTTAGGAGTTATACAGTCTGTGTTAGAATAAACTTTTGCGAAGTGTTGGGCAAACAAATTTACAGAATCATTTCCACTATGGCTGGTCTGGTTATCCAGATACATTGATTGAGGGTATGATGATGCCTTGCGTAGATTGGAGATATGTTTCCAAAACAAATTTGGGTTTTGTTGAATATCACATTCAATATTGTTTAGGTAATTTTTGTAACAATCTTTACTCAGCTCTTTGCATTGAGAACGAACTTGGGAAAATTCAAGAAAAGTGTGTTCATCATTTGCCATTTTAAATTCTTTGTGTAGTAATTTTTTCCTGAAGATTAGAGATTTTGATTCGTGGGAAAACCAAACTGGATAAGTTGATGTTTTGAAACGTTTCATGGGTACAAAAAGTTCAATACTGTTATATAGAACATCGTAGAAAAATTGAGTTGCTACATTGATATTATTTAGACCATACAAGTAATCCCAATTTGCCGATGCTAAAAAATCATTCATTCCAGTTGAGTTCATATTTTTGAAATCATAATAATAATTTTCAAATTTCAACGATTCCTCTGCATCTACAACAGCGATTTCAAGGCTATATGCATTATGATGATAATTGACATCCATAAATAATTCATCTGCAAGGGCAACTACAGTTATTAAGTGTGAGAAAACAAGATCCAAAAATACACCATGATTGTTAGGTATGCAGTTCACTTGATTCAGTCCAATTGTACTAAGACTATCATTTAACTCGAGATTGCAGAGAAAAGGAATGTCAACCCAACTCAGAACAATGTTCAATATGCCGATAACGTCCCAACTTAAAATAACCCGCAGAATTCAACATTTTCTCAAAAATTTCACCGTTATTGCAAAAAGAACAGACATTTAATACAAGAATGTCGGAAACGAGCATACAATAATCGAAATCGAAATCAAAATGCGAGTAACTCCAACGAACACAGATCAGCGTCGTACCTGCGGACTCTTAAATCAAACCGACGTAGTACATATTGAGTCAAATTCTGAAATAAATCAAAATACCGACTCAAATAAATATCCTAATTACATTTTAAACCCGAATCAAAATCCAATTTCAACCATTAAATCCATTCCAGATTCAACAAAAACCCTATCAGTATTTTGGTAATGAATGGTAACACCTCGTATATAAAAATCAGATGTCAAAATGTAAATTTTGAATTTTTCATTTACACTGGTGCAAATGTTTCAATACTGAAAAGCGATAGGTTGAGACGAATTAAATATCCTTTCAACCCTAATGAAACATTGACAATAAGTGGTCTTAGCACGAATTCCCCCATTTCTACAGAAGGAACTGTCAAACTCGATTTTCAAGAGAACGAACACAACTATTCGATAAAATTTAATATTGTGAAACAAGATCATTTCTTGTACGCGGAGATGTTATGTACCCAAGTAAAATACACTAAGATTACGAACATTCAGTATATATATATATATATATAATATTCCTTTTGTAATGTTATCAAATGGAAATATATATATATATATATATATATATATATATATATATATATATATTGCATATCGGTTAGGTCTGCGAATCGGACAACATCTATTTTTCATCCCCCTAAATGTTAAGGGTGGTCCACCCCTTAATTTTTATTTTATTTTTTAGATAAAAATCTTTTTTTTTATGATACAGCATTCAAAAATACATACAACCCTAAATTTTCACCCTTCTACGATCAACCCCTATTTTTCAATCGCGATTTTTAATTTTTTTTATTTTATCCACAGATCTGCAATAGGGTTGCAAGATGGCAATCGAGTATAATTATTTTAGTACGATAAATTGAGAACGGAATAACGGGATAAAGAAAAAACGGGATAACAGGAAAACGGGATAACGGGAAAACGGGATAACGAAAAAAGGAAACGGGATAACAGGATAAGGGAATAAGGGGAATAACGGGATAAAGAAAAAACGGGATAACAGGAAAAACAGAATAAGGGGAATAACGGGATAAAGAAAAAACGGAAAAACGGGATGACAGGATAAGGGAATAAGGGGAAAACGGGATAATGAAAAAATGGGATAACAGGAAAACAGGATAACAGGAATAACGGATAACGAAAAACGGGATAACGGATGACAGAATAAGGGATAACGGGAAAACAGGATAAAGAAAACGGGAAAAGGGGGGCGAAATTATAGAAAAACTTTCTTCGATGCAAAACAACGTAATAGTTTTAAATAAAAACTTGATAAACAGAAAAGGTCAATAGGGACCACCTGCTAGACTGAAACAGCTGATAAGCATACGCTCGTAAAACCATACGTTGTTATTGGAAGACAATTAAAATGCATTTAAAAATAATTATCAAGAAGTAATCCTTGTATACCGGATACATAAATAATTCATCTAGGAGAGTAAACAAAGATTATTGATTGCTACTTGTTACATTCACAGCCAGATAAGCAAATCAGTTTCCATAACAACCGAATAACATAGTCGTAAATTTAACACCCGTCCAACGTCGATAAACACAGGGCAGTTAAAAAAGCATATATCGTTACCCGAAAAGCAATTAAAAACCATCACGATAACGCGAGCATCACCACCCCGCAGTATTAAGTGAAGTAAACAAACTCGTAATTTACAGAAGGTTGACATTCTGAGAACACATGAAAACCCTTTTGGTCATTATTTCAGCGAAAGCTCAGCCAGACCATCATAAATACCTGTCATTCATTGAAATTTTACCCATTAATGTCATAGATAATAACCACGATTTATTCATGAATATATCAGACAAACAAGGCTCCGCCTACTAGCTCCCGTGTTGAAGATCATATAAAAACGTGAATTCGAGATCAAAACAATCAGTCGGGGTTCCACAGTGAACCAAAGAATATGTCACTCTCAAAAGTTAGGTTAAAAAGTCAGTCGAACTACAGTATCGTACAGTAATAATGAGAGTATCCAAATCAGTGTAGTGAACTTCAGCAAACATAGAAACTCAGCCAATTCAAATCAAGTATTGAAGCTCTTAGTAAAAACACGAGTGAACAGCATAGTTTTCCACAAATTGTCTATTTTGTCAACGCTTCCAGAACAGAGATAATACAACGGGAGTCAGCAATTCCATAGTTCACGATCTCTCAGAAAAGCCATAGCCGTATTAAGCGATTACTACTATATCGGGCGAATTAAAATATAATAACCAATTGACGCGGATCTAATCGACCTACTAATACATTTAAGACTAATTGTCGTGTAAAAACCTACTCGAGTGAATAAGTGTGAAACAAGGGGAGATATGTAAGTTTTTCTATATTTATGTTTATGGCAAAAACCCAACCTTTGGAAATGTGTATGTGTCTGTAAAGTATCTCCATAGTTTCCAAGATTACAATGATCTCAAAAGAGAATTATTTCTAGCCGTTTGTGACAATTGAATTTCAAGATTGTTCTTTTAGTAAAATTATTTCTATTGTGTAGCCAACTGCAGAATTATCTGCCAATACGCTACATTAGCTTTCATTGTATGAAGATTGTTGCTTATCATTCGTCCATAGACGATTGAGAGAATTGTGTAAATTTTTATTGAATATATATGTACATTCTTAACATTTTATGAGTGCATTCTTTTATTTATTTTCTTTTATGAATAACTTCTCGAATCTTTCTGAACGGTAGTATTTCCTGAATAAACAGCCCATGTTCCGGTATTCAAGAGAAATGAACTTAGTTCTGAGCCGCTCCAGACCTAGTTTCAGTATCGACCTTCTTCAGACAGTCGATTGCTCTTAATACTGTTTTTCCAATCTAACGAATAATGTCTGGTATTACAGGTGTGGTGTGGTAAGTCACAACACCCCGTAGTCAGGGCAAAACAACAGGATAAGGGGATAACGGGAAAACGGGATAACGAGATAAAGAAAAAACGGGATAACAGGAAAACGGGATAACGGGACAACAGGAAGCGGAAGGAGTCAAAAGCATAGTCTAGATGGAACAACATAAAGGAAAACATAGAAAAAAAGAAATTCTACGCGGACGAGAGTTTTCGGGAAAAACATTTTAGGGAACATAGAAATTTGGACAGGACGTCTGTCGGGTCAGATGGTATATATATATATATATATATATATATATATATATATATATTTATATATTATATATATATATATATATAATATATATATATATATACTAAAGTAGAATATATACGTACGTAGTAGAAAGAAGCTGAGGGCTCCATACCCACTTGAAACGACTTTCCCCCTAGCATCCACAGTAGTTACCCAATTTTGATGCAACTTTCACTGTTCAGTTCAGAAAAAAGAAAATTTTCCCCAGAAGTGTTTTTTTTAAATTTTAATTTCTTTATTAATAACCATATATATTGATCATTGACTTTCGGGGAACTGGACTTTTGATTAAAGGACACTGATTTCATTTTCATTCCGAAATATTGAAAATTGAGCATAAGAAAAGAAAAATACAAAATGCATAAAAGACACTCGATAAGTGTCGCCCTCTTATTCACCGAACCTTTCGCATGCAGAGATGCATTGGCTGTTTGCAAGAGCTAGAAATCCCATGGGCGTGCGGCTTATTTGCGTGTTCAAATTCTGATATGATTTTTTAAGCAGAAAATAGGAATTGATATGAAATGAGACAAGGTGGTGAAATTAAGGTAGTTCCGCCACGAGACAGTTGAATTAGGAAATTATCAAAATTATACGTATTGTTTAACATGTCAACAACACCTCTATAAAATTTTAACAAGTTTCACCATCCCGAACCCGAGATATATACAGTGCTAGTCAAAATAATGAATGAAATTTGGAGCGTGGAAATAAATGGATGTAGGCTTCTCAACTGGTCATAACAGGTGACGCAATAGTCATAAATGACGTCACAAGGCCACTGTGACCAATAATTTTAGATGGGACCCTATGGCAAGTGACAGCTCTTTTGAAAGGTATTGAAAATACCTATTCAGTCATACCAATTTTGTTTGGGTTTCGGCTGATTTTGATTGATAAATTGAAGAAATACGAAAATTATAGTTTCGCATTTAATTAATAAAGATTTTAAAGTACGCCTCTGGTTAATTGTCAAAAAGGTTGACGTTTTTGAATTCTCTACTTGTCAAAAGTGTTTATACCTTGAAAATTTACCTAAGCTATTGTTTAACGAGACGTTTAAGTGTTTACATAGGCAAAATGGTACGTACTGTAGCCGACAAAGTAGCAGCTATCTTAATAATTGGTGAATGTAGAAACAATTTCCATGCAGCGGAACGACTGTTTAATGAGAGGTACCCCGATCGCCCTATATTTGAGGGAGCTTCTTCGGAAGTTTGAAGCATCAGGTAGTGTTCAAGATGCCAAACGATCTGGTCGACCAACAATTAGTGATGACAAAAAAATTGACATAATTGGAGAAATGGTAGTAAACCCTACTTCTTCCACAGCCCAAGTTGCGTCTATCTGTGAAGTCAGTCAAAGGACAGTACATAGGGTGTTGGCTAAAAACAAATTTCATCCATACAAATTAAAAATGGTGCACCAACTTTCAGATGATGACCCCGACCGAAGACTAGAATTCTGTGAAACTATGTCCAATAAAATGAACCAACAACCAGGCTACATACAGACAATTTGTTTTAGTGACGAAAGTACTTTCTTTCTCAATGGAAATGTTAACACTCAAAATGTGAGGTATTGGAGTGACACAAATCCTCACATCTTTCGTAAAAACATACTCAATTTCCAGAAAAGTAAATGTTTGGGCAGGTATTTTGGGAAACCACATAGTTGGGCCTCTTTTTCTCAATGCTAACTTAACCGGTGAATTGTATCTGGAGATGTTACAAAATGATATTGAGGCGTTAATTCTTGAAATTCTAGAAGATAATCCAGATGAATTCGACAACTTGGAAATAACGTTTCAACAAGATGGTGCTCCTGCACACTATTACGGTGCAGTAAGACGTTACCTAGATGAAGAATATCGTGGTAGATGGATTGGACGACGAGGTTCGATCGAATGGCCAGCTCGGTCACCGGACCTTACACCATTAGATTTTTTTCTATGGGGGTACTTGAAATCTAAGGTTTACGCTACAGCACCTGACAGTATTGCCATTCTGAAACAACGAATTGTTGAAGAATGTAGGGCAATTTCCGCTGACACACTGGGACGAGTACGACAAGAGTTTAGCAATAGGATGCATTACTGCCAGGAAGTAGATGGAGCACATTTTGAACACTTATTATAAGAACTGGTTCTTAAATCTTTATTAATTAAATGCGAAACTATAATTTTCGTATTTCTTCAATTTATCAATCAAAATCAGCCGAAACCCAAACAAAATTGGTATGACTGAATAGGTATTTTCAATACCTTTCAAACGAGCTGTCACTTGCCATAGGGTCCCATTTAAAATTATTGGTCACAGTGGCCTTGTGACGTCATTTATGACTATTGCGTCACCTGTTATGACCAGTTGAGAAGCCTACATCCGTTTATTTCCACCCTCCAAATTTCATTATTATAAGTATACCCGTTCAAAAGATACGAGGGGGGGAGGGGACTTTTGACTAGCACTGTATAATTGAAGTTGACTCAATTAGCACGTAACATATGGACCATGCATAGGCAAACAGCACATTATTAATTCTACCGTTAGTACTAAAATTAAGAAGTTTATGAAAAACGAGAGGAGGAGCTAGAGCAGGATATCACAGATATTGTGAAAAGAAAACAAAGTGATTGACCATCTACTTTGACAGATATAATCAAAACTACTCTCGTTATTCAAAATAGTCCACGGGGAAGCGCACATTATTAATCTACCGTTAGTACTAAAATTAAGAAGTTTATGAAAAACGAGGAGCTAGAGCAGGATATCACAGATATTGTGGAAAAAAATCAAAGTGATTGACCATCTAGTTTGACAGATATAATGAAAACTACTCTCGTTATTCAAAATAGTCCACGGGGAAGCGCACAGCCTGAAGGGGGGGTCGTAGAGAAATGCGGATTGTGCCAGGGGACTTTTTAAAGAAGTACGGGAGACCATTTGAGGGTCTGAACGCGAAAAAAAACTCCTTCTCCTAGTTGACCCTATCGATTTTAACGAGACCACCGTCTTCCCCCCCAAAAAAAAGTTCAAAAAGAGTACTACAAAAAAGTCCATTGAAGTTTTATCGAAAAAAGATAATTTTTTCCCATGACGTATGATTTCTAGTGTGGGGGGAGGGGGGGGGGCGGATCTGAAATTTTTTTTGCTGCGCTTTTCGGAGACATAAATTTTTTCGAGTCGCCGACTTTCTATAACGAAGAAATTTTCTAGAGTCGATTGGAGGGGGGGAAGTGTTCCCCTTCAAAAAAATTCTTTTTTCGCGTTTCAAATCCAAAATTTTTAAATTTTTTTCCAAAAATTTTTAATTAATTTGGGGAACTACCTTAACGTATATTTTGTAAAGTAAGAATATACAAATTCGGACAAAAACTTATCCTTCTCTATTCTAAAAGTTTTTCAGTATGATTCTTTTTACAAGCTGTAATAAAATCTTGCAAGTTGAATTTGACCCCCTTCTAATTGCCCGATTGACGTGAAATTTGGCAGGTGTTCATATTTCCCGTGACAATGCATTATGGAATTTTTGTTAGAAGAAAAAACAATGTGGCGGCTTGAAGATGGCGGACGATCTCTGTGATTATGGTCAAAATTCATAAATTCAACATTCGCAATCAATTTCCATTTATATGGAAGTTTGCATAGATTTTCAGGTGAATATCATTCAACGTTCTGCGTGGTAATTACCAGGAAAGTAGTTATTTTTTGCTTGTGGTCTACCAATTGTGTTTCAATTTATATTGATTCCGTTGTGAAGAAGACTTTGATTTCTTCATTTTCTTATATATTCCACTTTACTTGGCTTTCTTGTTTAATATCCTCTTTATATTTTACAGGACTACAGTTCCAACTGCTGAAGAAAACATCCTAATTACACTGAGATATTTAGCAAAAGGAGCAATTCTGCAAGTTTTGGGAGACTTCACGGGTATCGGCGAATCTAAAGCAATCCGTATGATTAATAAAGTGCTTTGGAGATTGCTAGATTGGGTAGATAATTTATTGTAATGCCGGAAACCACGGAGGATATGGAAAAGTTCTATGACATAACTAGATTTTATCGATTTATGAAGCTTTGGACTGCACATATTAAAATTTGATCTCCTGTAGGTAAAAATACAGAAATATATCGAAACCATGAAGGTTTTTTTCGTATAATGTAACCAATCTAAAATCAAATTTGTTTGATTGTGCATTGGTTCAAATAATTCTACAATTCTTATAACCCAGATTGAGGCCAGATTAGAAAATTCTTTGTGTGATTGTGCTGATATGATATGTGTAAATAAACCTAAGTCCTCTCATCAAACTACAATAGCGATCCTAAACATAAAAAAATTCTGTAGATAGACCTCCTAAACTAATGTAAGTAACTGATTTTGAGTCGGCGCTAAACAAACAATTATCGAAGATCATTATCTATGAAAGAAGTCATCAAAACGCAGCAGTGCATCTCGCTGCCATCATTTTACGCTTCACCTAATTCAATTGCTAGTTTGTTTGGCGCCGACTCAAAATCAGTTACTTACATTAGTTTAGGAGCTCAATTATCATTTAGACTAAGAAGGTTTATTTTATTTTTTGCTTTCCAGTTGATTTTTTCGTCGGTTTAATTTTTTGTTAAAAAGATTTTATTTTTTATTTTTCAGTTCCGTATTTTGTCGGTTTAATTTTTTATTAAAAAGATTTTATTTTTAAATTTTTTGTGGCTAAAATCTACCAATTACTACCTACTTGTTTTTTGATTACTTCCAAAATACTTACTTACCCACCTTACTTCAACTATTACCAGTTAAATAATATGATTATCTACTTTTACTATTTGTTGTAATATAAATTATGTTCGTTGTTCTGGTTAGTTTATTCCATTACTTTGTATATCATTCCATCCTCTCATAAAATATACTGATTTTGACGGATGTGAAACAAGAATAATGTCAGTAGCGATCTATCATTGTCAACTACGTATGTGTGTGCTAATGTTCACTGGTGAAAAATCCATTATCCCCTATTTTTCTACCCGAAGAACCCAGTACAAAGTTATGCCTGATAGAATCGGTTAACGGACCAGAATTCAGAGGGTGAGTGATCAATATCCTTCATTTCGCTACCCTTAGGGGTGAATTTCATCTTTTAAATTCAAATGGGACCAAAGTCGAAGTACACCCTATCCACTGAAAAAGGAATTATCGGAATCGGACGCCTCAGTAAAAAGTTATGCGTGATCATACATAAAAAAATATGATGGAAAAACATAAAATATACGGGTCGAATAGAGAACCTCCTCCTTTTGGGTTTCGTCGGTTAAAAAGTGAGAAACAAGTAAAGTGTCTTATTGAGAAGATAAGTCTCTTGATTTGATATGTTAGATGTCCCTGTTCCTTGTGGTAGTTGACAACGCACGACCGCGGCATTTGAATTGAATTAGAACGTTATAGACCGGGAGATGGTGACACAAAATCTTAGGTCATTTGTACCAGTATGGCGGTTCTTCAGGGGTCTAATTACGGAATGACAAAAAAAATGATGGTCATAGCGCTGGTACCGGCGGCCCAATCGCGTGGGCGTTAATCGAACGTGTCGGATAAATAACGAGTATCGAACGATTTGTTCCACAAAAATGCTTATATTTTCCGATAGTCGATAAAAAAAAGAACGGTATCGTAATGCCATACTTCTCCGGTGTGACTTACAGCCCGCCATACCGACGCGAATAAATTGAAAAAAAACAATTCCACCATTTGTTCCAGGCAAATTTTTGCACAGCTAATCATCGTCGAGTAGCCATTCACGAAATACACCATGTCATACTTTTCTGACGGTTCCAAATGGCCGCCATACCGTCGCAAAGGAGTAATTTTTTTTTCGCAAAACGATTTGTACCAGTATTGCATTTGGATTTTTTGAAAGTATTTGATAAAATGTGACCGTTATTATATTTCCCATGCGTCTAGTAGGGGGAAAAAGTGCTTCCATACTTGAAAAACTTATTCATTCGACACGTTTTGAAAATACGACTTTAAAATACGTAAAATCATTTTTTACATCATGGATTCATTGTATTCTGTTCGTTTGGATGTAATTCTACCTAAATAAAATTATTCCAGATTGTAACCATGGGGTGGACGACTGTCGGACTAAGCCAAGATGTTAAAAAAAAAATTACGATTTTACCAGTATGTTTTTTTCGACACGTTTTCAAGGTACAAGACATAAAATAATTTATTGCAGTATGGCATCATCGTATTCGGTTCGTTTGGATAAAATTCAACCTAAAAAAAATTATCCCATACTGTAACTATGGGGCGGAAGTCTGTTAGACTCGAGCAAGATATGAAAAAAAAATTGGAATGAATTGTAACTGTATGGCATTTTACATTTTCCAAACTTGAAAAAAAACTATGCTTTGGGAAGATTACACCACCCTTAGGCGCGCTATAACGGTCGACTTATTCTAATACATATAACTACATTTATTGCTATGTATTTGTGGGTCGCCTGACAAGCAGCATACCTGCACTCCCATACTTTATGTTTTACGAACACGATGAGCCAAGACCTCTACAATTCGAGAAATCTTTCGAGCGCCGGTAGCCGTACAATATTATACGACATAACATCTGGTTATAAGACAAGATTTCCGCCATCTAGGTGTTTGAAATTTTGTATTTATTGTAACGAAGTTACTATTTTCCCGCTATATTTATCAGCCAAAAGCTCCCTGTGAGGAATTAAACCCCGCTTGACAGTAATAATAGGTCTAGAAATACCATTCGTGTTCGTGATAAATCCGTGGATTACACATATCCTAATAAAACAGACTAAACGCCTTCCAGAAACCACGCGAATAACGCCAGACGTAGCTAAATGCACGCACGAATATAACCTGCGCCGGCTATCGACTCTCGAGAACACATTTTTAGCGAGCAAGCTGGCTATATTCAAACGCCGACGAGAGAATTGAGTCCTCCGATAGAAGCCCGAGGCAGCAGTCCAGTCGAGCCAAGAGCACACGCTACCGAGCTGACGTCACGATAGAAGCCACCCAGTACAGTTGAGTCGAGACAGAGACGCACGCACCGAGCTGACGTCACAGCACGAAGGATTTTACGAGCTGGGTAATTATTCTGTGAAAGTATACTTTGTATCGGAATCGACACAAAACGGCGCGCGCATATAAGTCGGTCGAGAGGTATTCGGAAAAGAGGGGGAAGCCGGCTGTAGTTCCGTTTCGACATATTTCTGAGAAGTAGTAGCTTGCCGAGCCCAGCAGAAGCAGTCACGCGTCCGACTAGTATCCAGAGTGTGAGCCAAAGACCGAAGCAGTCCACGACCGTCCCGGACCTTGCCGAAGCAGTGAGATCGGAGTTTGGGTAAATATGTTGTATCAGGTAAAAGACATCAGGAAATATTTCGTAAGTACCCGAGGTGTGATTTGCGCATGATCAAACCATAGCCGTAAGAGGCACATATGCATTTCAATGCTGCGCTGGTAATTTCTGCATACGAGTCCGTACGATACCCCCCCCCCCTGCAAGAGCTTTTGGTTACTAAGTTTACCCCGCTTACTTGAAAACACCCTCCCCGCTTTCTCTGTATATAGTGCTTGCCATGTGTTTATTTGTTGTGATAACTTGAGGCCGCCGTCAGCCGCCCTTCCTGTATTTCTTTGTTATTAATATACCTGTTTATCCTGTTTTTGGTATTCTTTCATTAAGTATGTTGAGTAGAATTTAAACATCTAGTGCGCAGTCGCCACCCAGGTCCGAAACCCAGTTAAAGGCAATTAAAGCCTGACTTGCTGGCCCTGTTACAGTGTCAAGACCATATTGACCCCTGTAGTGTCTTTCTTCACTGAGCCTGCACGGAGCAAAAGTGGCCTTTTCCACTATAAAGCTATAGGTGGCGCCCGAGGAAAACCGAGAATAGTGAAAAGCGCCAAAGTTTGATAATAGGGGGAGAAACCCCTTCACATTATATTCGTTAAACCTCAAACTTACAAGAAAAATTAGTGCCATACTGGTACAAATCGTTCGAATTACGAATAAAATCTTAGAATTTTGAAAAAATATTGTACATATTCGCCACCTCCCACAGGTATGGCATGATCAGACTTCTATTTATGATCATACAGAGAACTTTTAAAAAAAGTTTTAATACAAATCGTTTAGCAAAAAAAAAATTTACTCCCTTGCGGTGGTATGGCGGCCATTAGGAACCGTCGGAAAAGTATGGCGAGGTGATTTCCGTGAATGGCTACTCGACGATGATTAGCTGTGCAAAAATTAGCCTGGAACAAATGGTTGAATTGTTTTTTTTAAATTAATGTATTCCCATCGGTATGGCGGGCTGTAAGTCACACCGGAGAAGTATGGAATTACGCTACCGCCTACTTCTTTTTGGATCGACTATCGGAAAATACAAGCATTTTTGTGGAACAAATCCTTCGACACTCGTTATTTATCCGACACGTTCGATTAACGCCCACGCGATTGGGCCGCTAGTACCAGCGCTATTACCGTCATTTTCTTTTTTGACATTCCGTAATTAGACCCCTGAAGAACCGCCATACTGGTACAAATGACCTAATATTTTGTGTCACCATCTCCCGGTCTATTATTAATGTGAAACTGCCAGAATACTTCAATAAAAATAAATAAACAGGAATATCTAACATATCAAATCAAAAGGCTCTTCTACTCGATGAGACAATGCTAGCAATCAACACCTAACTTGTTTCTTACTTTTTAGTTTATTTTATTTTTTCCGTAGTTGGGATACAGTTTTTTGAACTTGTTATTTTATTTTAAACTTTTTCGCTTTGAACTTCGATTCGACAACAAAAAGATGAATGATATGATAGCGTGAGTAATAGACTAAATAATTGAACAATCTATACTAAGAATTCATGATAAAACAATTGTTCAGTAGACGAAATAGGATAAAATAAACCCACCTTTACCCTACTATTGGGTTTTTTACCTAACTCAGAAATTAAGATAAATAACCATGGAAGAATTTAATGTGCATGAATATTCATTTAGTGTCAGTAGATGAAAATATATTTAAAATCCGCGCTAAAAAATTGCTATCGGACACGACCGTCAACGACACCTGCCCTCAAGCGGCTGACCCGTTCGGGTAGCTATCTCAGTGACATTCGATTATATCAGAATAGTTTTTTTGCACTGCATTTGTACATGATTGGAGTTATCGATAAGATGTGAGATTCTAAAATTAATGTGATTCTGTTGTTTTTACACGATTGATATTCAGAATTACTAGAAAGCGCTAGTAGTATTCATATACACTGGAATAAAGTATAAAAATATAGCCTATGTTAGCCGGACCATCCGGACCATGATAACAAATCGATTGAAACCTTATTTATCAAAATCGGATGACTAGTTTAGGCGCTACGGTGGAACATTCGTAAATACAATCATACATAGACCGCTAAAATCATTATTTATATTTAATGTTGTACTATATTATATTCAGGAACTGAGATTTTTCTCCTCTTTCATTCAACAGCCCACTCGGTACGATAGCAAAAAAAATTGAGAGACCCCCACTTTTTTATGAAACATCCGTCATACTGATTTCATTCGTATAAAATATAGCCCAGACAGCACGGAATATTCTTAGAATATTCTCTAAATATCCGAAAAGGGAAGAGATATTCCGAATATACATGGAATATATATTCACATGCCTATAGCATATTCCAGGAATATTCCAATATGCATATTCCTGGAATATTCTCGGAACAATGTACCACGTATATTCTCGTGAGAATATTCCTGTGTGAATATTCATGGGATAATCATGATATTCATAGAATAATCAAAATTGAATATTCTGTATTGTATATTCATGGGATATTCTGCCTTATTTCTATATTTATAACACCAATAACCATTTTGAGTTCAAAATATAAGAAAAGTATGAGAAAAAGTGCGAATAGATGTATTTGATTTGCAAACAGAGTTTTTGTTCAGATAAGCTGACAAAAATACACTACTGTACTGACCAAATTATAATTGGTCGGAAAATATCGAGGTGCACTTTCACGACCAATCAAAACCATTCCGCGCGCGTCAGCATCTGTCGTTCATCCGGTAGTCGTAGCTCAACCCGATGGCAGAGCTGTAAAGTTTAGTGCATTTTAAATTGACATTTGACATCTTTTGTTTTTTTTACTGGTATTAGTTACTTTTGCATATTTGTATGTGAAACTACTGTGTTTCGAATTGTTTAACAAAATTCTTAATAATCCCCACAGTGTGGTAAGTACACTTTTATCTTACCATTCATTTCATTCCATAAAATTTTTATTTGTATATCACTGATAATTTCATTTTCAAGGCGTTTTCTACAAAATGCCTAAAAGAAAAAGAAGCAGTGCTTGCCATAAGGAAGTACACCAGGAAACTGAAAATATTCTCAATACAATTTTTACACAAACTCCGTCACAGCATGCAAAAGGACAGTTAAGTAATCAAGTTGAAACTATTAGTGATAGAATGGATTCAAGTTTTCTTGATTCAGATAGCAGTAGTTCGATCTTGCAATTCTCGTTTTTCATAGATGTCCCCGTAGTGACAGCAGAAACGGGTTGATAAAATATGTGTTATTATTATAACTATATAGAAATAGACCTGTTCAAATTCACGTTGTTTTAATTAATTGTAGGGAAGGGGTGCGCAGTCTGCGGAAATCAAATGGTTTTTTTTCTGAGTGGAACCTGCAATTCCAATCCACAAATACTCTGAGGAAAACAATTACGTATTGCACTACTACATAATTTTTGAAATGAAATTTTGTTTCTTGGCGAATGTAAGCAAATACATTGCTTGAATTGTCAGGAATAATTGTAGAAGTTCATATTATTGATGTAAAAGTGCCATATATTTGAGGATACTCATGTGGGGACACAGTTGTATTTTTCTTTATTTTCTTAATTTCTGAAATTTTAGGAAATGGTTAGTTTGTTCTGAAAACCCTTCAAGATATTTAGGGAATATTACTATCATATTCCTGAATATTCTCGGAATATTCATAGAATATGTTCATGGAATATTCTAGAAGTATCCTTCCTGGAATATTCATGGAATATTGTAGGTATATTCTGGATGTAGAAGAAATATTCTCAGAGGATATTCCAGGAGTATTGTTTCGTGAATATTCATGGAATATTCTGGGAATATTCTGGATATTCCGGGAATATTCCTCATGGAATATTCGAGGAATAATTAAAATTTTCCCCACCAGCACATTCTAGGAATAGTCCAAAAAAGATATGTATATCCCTGGCACATTTAAGAATATTCCAATATCCCAAAAAGAATACTCTATGAATATTCATGTAATATCTAATGCTGTCTAGGAGCCTGTGTTACCCGGACCATGATAGTGAATCGATTGACATCTCATTCATCAAAATCGCATGACTATTTTAGGGCAACAAACATACATAGACTGTTAAAATCATTATTCATATTTAATATTGTACTATATTATATTCGGGAACTCAGATTTTTCTCCCACTCGATACGACAGCAAAATGAAATTTCAGAGACCCCCCTTTTTAATGTAACATCCGCCATTTTATTTTATATTTAATATTGTACTTTATTATATTCATGAACTCAGAATGTTTTTCTCTTTCATTTGACATCCCACTCGATGAGATAGTAAAATTTCAGAGCCTCCCCATTTTTTATGAAACATCCGCCATTTTGATTTTATTATATAAAAATATAAATTGTTACCCATACCATAATAACGAATCGATTGACATCTCATTCATCAAAATCGGAAGGGTAGCGCTACGGTGGCAGTGGCGTTTATAGGAATTTTGGTTGGGCAATGACATAAAAAAGTTATATACCTCTACTTAAGGTACAAAAACACATAGGTTTTTTTTATTAAATTCAAACACAAATACAAAATGTAATAAAATTACAAAATATATAATATACTTATAATGGGTACAAATACAAAGATTCCTTTCGTTAAAATAAAAATCACAAAATGAAATCCAGTCTCCTGTGTTTCTTTTTTTGCAAACCTGAACATGAAGTAGAGCTTATCAAACCAACCGCTCCTGTTGCAATGTATTTAAAATATAAAGACACTTTTTTATCAATAGAGGGAAATATGTTACAAGATTTTAAAAGAAAAAGAATAAAAAATTTAAAAAAAAATGTATCAGCTGAACACTTGAAAGAATGTAATTTCGTGAAAGAATGTAATAAAGTTTTCATTGAATTTTGATAATGTGAGACTATTGGTAATTAGGTATTTTTTTTTTGAACCTCCGATTTAATTAAAAACCGAATAATTGTTCACAGAATGACTCCATAGTTTTTTTGCTTCCTGGAGCACATTTTGCATGTGTACACAGTAATATCATGCTATATAATTGTTTGAAAGTAGATTATTCTGTTATTCATAAATTTCTAAAGTTAACAAAATATGAGAAATCGAGTAAATATTGTCACCATTTTTTTCATTGACATTTCACATTATTATCAGTTTTTGACTGACAAAGGCATTTTAAAGTTTTTTTTTAAATAGCAATTTTTTATAAAATATTTGTAAACAAATGGATAAGTTAGATATTGTTCAAAAATTGTTTTTTTGCATTAGGTTGCTAAGAGTTTATTAGGATTAAAAAAAAATCCTATTTGTATTTAATTGTTTATAATAGTTTTTTTTAATTATTTATATAATATAGTAGGATTATTTTTTTTAATTAATAATTGGTTATTCTCTAATAAGATTTTTTTATTGATAATGTAATTGTTTATTTACTTAACAATTAGTTATAAACAAACTTTGATTGACATTATATATTTTTTAATCATAATAACTCCTAACAACCTAATCCAAAAAAACCATTTTTGAAATCTATTCAACTTATCCATTTGTTTATAAATATTTTATAAACATATAGTTTTTTTTTAAGTTGTAAAATGCCTTTGTAGAAAAAAAAATTAATTAAAAAAAAAAAACAATATTTATTTTTAATTTTGTTAATTTAAAAATTATAATTAAAAAAGGGTACACATGCAAAATGTGCTCCAGGAAGAAAACAAATCATGGAGTCATTCTGTGAACAATTATTCGGTTTTTAATAAAATCGGCGGTTTAAAAAAAAACTACTTGATTAACAATAGCCTCACATTATCAAAATTCAATGAATGTTTTTTCTAAAGAAATTACATTGTTTCAAGTGTTCAAATGATATTATAATTTTTTGAGTTTCTAAATTAATATTTAATAGTATAGAAAATAGTTTATGTGCATTGCTCTCTCGAGAGGTGCTGTATTCCTGCATTAATGCACACGCGGAGCCCTATCATCAACATTGATTTAAAATTATAAATAATTGGGACAGAGTTCCGGAACTTTTTCATGGGAAATTTCTTCCTCTTCAAGAACCTGTTTTTTTATTTTCTCTATAATTAATGGTTTTTACCAAAAAACTTTGGCCATTTTATTTTATTTTTGTTAAAAAAAATTGCAAATTCTCGTTGGCGGAAAAAATTCAAAAATATATTTTTCTCAGAATCACACTCCGAATCGAATGAGCCATTGCTCATATTTTTAGTAGACTTATTCACTTATAATCTCCTTAGAGCATGAATTATTGCCGGAAATTTTTTGAAAAATTATCACAAGTCTCGAAGCGACGAGGGATAATTTTCTTTAAAAATTCATGTACGAGACAAATTTCCCGCAATTAATTCAAGTACGTGGGGGATTCGGTAAGAAAATTTTATACCAGAATTATATTTAAATAGAAAACATTAAGTAAATATTTATTTTGACGTTATTCACAAATAAATAGAAGGCTGTGTGTAATGCGAGTTTTGACGTTTTTCGTTATTTGAATTGTCATTAACACGGTGTGGGTTTTTTACTTTGGAAAGAAATGTTGCGATTTGGAAAGGAAACTACAGAGTTAATTAGAAAAGAGGTGGAAAATTCAACTCCATCAAATACCAAAAAGTCTAAGGCAACAGTGTAGACTCAGTTTTTGGAGTTTTGCAAAGAAAAATTATATCGGATTGAAGAAGAAAAATCTGTTGCAGAATTAGCTGCAATTTTAGAGGACTGGGGGTTTAATATGAAAAGAAGAAACTTAGAAGATTCTAAAGAATCTGCAGTAAAGGTAAGAACCCTTTTGTTATTTATATGGGGACATCTTTAGACTCACAAATTAATTATTTTAGGTTATGTGGAATTCAACTGCAAAGCAAATGTACTTTTGTGAATTTCATGTGAAATTTGATCCCTTTGCAGATATTGAATTTGCACCTGCAAGAGCTGTTCGTGATGCAAAACGGTGACAGTTCCAAAAAAAATCCTTCAAAAAGAAAAACAAATACTGCTGCTCTCACTAGTGAAGAGTATAAGAAAATTTTAACAATCTGGGATGGAAAACATCTTCGGGGTTACAGAGAAAACTTTTTCATGTAATATCGCATGAACTAGCTTGGAGGGGTGGTGAAGTAACAATAGCTAAAGTTGAGCACTTCCATAATTAAATTGATCATAAGGGAGATTTTACAGGTCGCATTGAATATAATCCAGTATTTACGAAAACAACCCAAGGTGGTTCAAAAAGAATTGCAGACAGTAAATATTTAGTAAGAAATAGCAAAAATCTTGATGAATGTCCCATACGACTCTTGAAAAATTTTTGGAAAAACGTGGAATCCTAGAAGTAGATAGATTGTTTGTGACCCCTACCTTAAATTGGAATGCAAACTATTCGAAGATATGGTATAAAAATTGCCCTGTCGGTAAAAATACAATTTCATCATGGTTAAAAGAATCTGCTTGTGAAATAGGAGTTGATGTGAAGAAGGTGAAAATCACAAATCACTCTGCGAGAGCTACAAGCGATATCAAACTTGGTGAAAAATGTCGTTCAAAAGTAACGCTCATTCTATCAAACCGTATCTTCAGATGGATGTAGGTCATCATGAAAATATAATTGGTGCCATGAGGGGCGAGCATTCTCTGAGAAACAGTTTGAATTCGAATACAATGACTGATAAAATTGAACCACGGCAAGAATCAACAACAGGTGCAAATAATATTATTTATAATAATTGTGTTTTTAATATTAGTTATAATTATAATAGTCAAAATAATACTACTTGTTAAAAAAATAATGAAATATGCTTCTTCTGTAGGTATAGTGTCTCAGAAATCAGGTAGGTATTCATTAAAATAATATTTCTGGTTCTTATATTAATTGAAGTTGTGGTCTTTTTTCAAATATATATTAACTGTCTCTTAATTCAACAAATCCATGTAAAAGGTATTTGAT
Source organism: Gonioctena quinquepunctata (assembly GCA_018342105.1). NCBI lineage: Eukaryota > Metazoa > Arthropoda > Insecta > Coleoptera > Chrysomelidae > Gonioctena > Gonioctena quinquepunctata. Next base: position 645,547 of record JAFIRS010000252.1, read on the forward strand.
TATACTTTTGTATGCATTATTTTTTCATGCAATATTTATTTTTAGTATTTATGGGGGAGGCACATAGTATCGTATAGGGGATTTTTTTTACTCTCCCCGTGCCCAAGTAAATTAAAAAATATATCAGATAAATTATTATATAAAATTAATTGATTTCATACAATTTTCTCACTAGGTTTCAGGGAAATGTCAATATTGCCTAAAAAGAAAGTGGATGTTATTTCAATATTATTATTGTCTAATTATATGATAGCTGTCATGTGCCGGGAAATTTCCATTTATTAATTTTACGTCTACATGCTAATGTGGATGAAAAATTTTCAGAAAATTTGCTGGTTACCATAGTAACAATGTCGAAATAAAGCATCTGATTGGTTGAAAATGACTGGTATAAAATTTTCGCAGTAAACTCACTGCTCCACTAGACTAATGAGAACATTGGGAGGGTAATTACCCCCATAACCCCCGCCCCCCTTGATACGCGCTTGTACGGCGGAACATTCGTAACTACAAACATACATATACCATGAGTCGGAAATAATATTCAGTGACGTCAGTCACTAGTCCAGAAACAACACAATAAGAGCGTCAAAATAATATAATATTTCACAATAAAAATCTATTGTATCCCCAATCTATAATCTCGATATGCCGCTTGTTTAAAATGCGGACACAGCGCACAGGTGCCAAATTCATTTCGGCACGTGCAATAGATCTTACGAAGCATTTGAAGCAGCCTCTATTTTAACGAAAGTTCGTGGTCGAGGTTAGCAATTGTACTGATATTTATCGACGGCGGCGCGGAGGTTGCAACACTGAACGATCGCGCTAAGATGAGTCACTGATTATTATTTCCGTCTTATGGTACAGGTTGCTAAAATCATTACCCTTCCTTTCCGACTCTGCCGTAGTCGGGTAAAAAGTAACCTCGAAATCCAGGCGTGAAAACCTACAGGCATAAGCTAGATGGAACAACACAAAGAAAAACTTGGGAAAAAATACAAATTCGCGGGTAACAGCTAGTCCTGTCGATGAAAAATATTTGTTTTCGATCTTGAGTTTATTCATTGTTCTAGACCGATAGACGAATATCATTCGCTACATCTAAAAGATAAAATAGGACTTGAAAATTAAACTGATAGTAAAAACCTATTGCCATGATGTATTCATTGAACGAGAGGTTGCATGTAGAACAACTCGTACAATGGACGGAATAGAGAAAATTGAAGATCTGTTGCAAAAATACATTGGGGATGATAAAAAAATTATCAACATAAAAACTGAATATTTGGTGCCTCCTGGAGAGAACTTTGGTGGTGAAGTACGGAAACTGGAAATCACTGTGAAAGATGAAAAAACAGGATCCGAAGAGAAGTTACACGCCGTAGCAAAACAAATTCCAGATAATGAATTTGCCCGAGAAATTTTCAATATCCAACAGACCTTTAAGGGTGAGATAAACTTTTACGATAAGCTTTTACCAACTCTTCAGGATTTCCAACGGAGGAATGGAGTTCAGAGGGTGATGAATTGCTTTCCTAAATTTTTTGGAGCTAGAATAAATTTGGATGAAAGCAGTGAAGTGGTTGATGAAAACGCTGTAATCGTTTTGGAAAACTTAACCGTTTCAGGTGAGAAGCAATATTAGTATATCAACATTGTCTACAGATATATATAGTCAGTCAGCATCAAAGTCAAAGCATTGAATACAGTTCGCGAGGGCTCTTTTTTAAACTGTTCAAAACTATACTCCTTTCTTTTTAGAAAAAAGCAGTAAGGAAAAATGTGAAATATGATTCGTGCTATTCCATTTTTTCATTCCATCTACTGATGGACCCCATCTCATCCAATGATTAACCCGTATGGTTGACTGACTATATATCTTTGGACAATAATATAACATAACGTTCATGGAAAGTAGCGTACAACATACGAGTGTCAATCATAGTGGAGTAAAAATTGCTTGAAATTATTTCAGTATGTTGCACGAAATTTTATCCCTGCCGGTAGGTATCAGCACTCTGAGAGATTTTGTTCGAATTGAAAAAAGACCACAAGCCGTCCTGATGATTGGGAAACCATGCCGTAGGCGGATGCTGGCTTTTTTGGAATCGAAACAAATCTATCTCATATATATATAATATATATATATATATATATATATATATATATATATATATATATATATATGGGATATAACGAAATTTGTCAACAAAGTGGAGGCCACATTTTTCAACCGAATAAAATAAAATTTGGCCATTTTTGTTTTTTCATCAATGCCTCGAACAATTTCGAAAATGGCCCAAACCAGTCAGTAGTTTTTGTTAAAAGATTGAAAAAAATTCAGTCTGTCATTTTTCATATCAATACCGGGATACTATAGGTCTTCTGATAGACTCCATAACTTTATTCCAGAAAGTTTTTCTCCAAGATGTACATACAAAAAAATCGCTGTACATTACAATTCATGAGAATCAATAATTTTTGTTTGCCCTATATGCTTCTTTCATTTGAGTTTCATTCGCTCGCAATCACATACTATTTGAGTCTTTCTTCCGCCAACAATCAGAATATCATTCTATTTTAACATTTTTCGATTCCAAAGCTATATTTGTTAGGTTGACTGATGGCAATTTCAAAATCAATAATTACCTTCTAAAATCTACCTTTCCGACGGGCCGCGCCATTGGCTTTTTTTCATTTTTATATTTATCATAGACTTTTTTAACCAAAATACACGAGGATATAACAAACATACTAATAAACATTTTCTTACATATACTTATTTTGTTGCTCTCAGGTTTTAATAATTTTTAATGGATTTATGTTTATCTATAGTCAAGAAAAAATTAATTTTCAGAACAACACGAATTTTCGTGAAAATATATATACAAATATGTTTTTTTTTTGTAATTTCTTCATTTCTCGATCGATTTTTACAACTGATACGTCAAACCAGTACTTCCATTTTCATCATGAATAAGAAGTTTTGTTACAATGTTACAGTATTATTTTCAGAATTACTCCTTAATTTTCATAGAATTCAGTGAGAAAAACATCAGTTATTGATACCCCTGTCGTTATCAGGGGCGGGTCGAGGCGGATAAATTTCCAAGAGAGACTTACTGGGTAAGCCTTAAGATATCATATCTATATACCAGCTTGCTGGACCATGGTGGTCCTTGAAAGATGTACCTATAAAACTTATATTTTTCCAAAACTTCTCTTGAAATAAGGGTTTTTTAAATTTTTAGTGCAAAGTACATAATGGCCTAAACATTTTTCCTGTACTATGTGAAAGCACGGTCCTTACCCTACACGCACATGTTTTCGGTTCTTCCAAAAACGATTTTTGCATTAGTTATAGCCAATAAACTTTTTTTCTTCAGATGTATAGTACTTACGCTCCAAAATTATGCAAATTCAACCCTTTGTAACTATTAGCAAAATGAACTTAGGAATTAACTTTCTATGCAGGGTATCCTTGGGGTCATTTAAAGATACAATTAGCATCTCTTGAAGATGATATGAGAATGTCGGATTTGACCACTTTTGGCCGTTTTTTGGCCAAGCCAGATCACTGTGCGCCGCGCGCCGGTAAGCACACTCCCTTTCCCCCATCCGGAAATGTTGCCGAATCCTCTATTGTTCCAGAGGTAAGGTTCTTTAACGAGTTCAACATATGTGAACTCGGGACCACCATCTTAATGTCCCCTCCAAAGGACGGCATATCTATCGTCATATCTCGTGCTCATTGATATGACGCCTGCAGCTGCGATTATGCTACCAAGCTACAGTTGTTGGGGCATTTTAACGCGCACCTTCCTTGTCCGGTGGTCACCCATCTATGTACTAGCCGCGCCCGATGTTGCTTAGCTTCAGATATCGATAAGACTCTTTTTCTTTTTTCTTTCATATAATATTTATTAACTATTAGTACGGGGTTTTATCTACATTTTGTTCACATATATACATTTCTGACATCTTTCAAATACAATATCGTCCCTAGGTCGTGAGGACGGTAGGGATTGGGATGTGAAAACGGGGTTAGGGGAATGTGGGGCGTATTTCATCTTCTACGCTTGTCTAGCAAGTCAGAAGATCACACACCTTGCTCCTAAAGTTTCGTACACCCCGTCGAGGGGCAGTAGGGGGATCGCCGCGTGTTGTTTACGCCTTACCCTATATTTAAACAAAACGTTCTCTAATCTTAATTTTTGTTCCTATTTCCTGCGATAGTGATCGCTTGTATGGAAACTAATGTGATAATAATTTACAAATAATAAGCCGAAAGTTTTGAATATTGAAATTTTTGTGTTTTCCGGAATAAGTGAGTAGAGTAGGGTCGAGGTTCATGGCCGTTAGCGCTGTTTCATTCAGTACTTTTCTGGATGGGTGACTATGTGCTTGGGTAAATTCGTTGAAATAAAACTCAGACATAGTTCTTTATTTTCATACTTTTACCTGGCTTATTTACCTTTCGTGGAAGAGCGCCGTTTCTTTGTATATCAACCCTCCGTACTTACGAGGTTGATTGTGATGAGCCCTAATGCCAGTGATGTCTCGTGTCAGAGGACTTTTAGGAATAAAGAGTTTGTAGAATTTGTATAAATTTGGCTAATATACTCCTGGATTGAAAACACGCCCGCCAGCTCGCGAAGATCAACCAGTCGAATGTACCTATCTCTAGCTGTTAGTGACTATACGGAGTACCTTGTTCTGCATCCTGTCCAATTTTAACAATATTGTTTTAGGCAGGCTGCAGAACACCGTACAAGCGTATGACATTACTGGCTTTATCATGGTTTTGTTAAACACTTCTCCAGTTCTCACAGGACTCGATTCTTTTGTTACATTGTTTTTGATTTTCATTTTGCTGAATATTTTGGTGTTAGGAAATTTTCTTCTAAAGTTGGTCACCTCGGTTTTGTCAGGATTTATTTTGATCTTGTTTTTCTCCAGATACGGAACGATCTTCCTATCTAAGTGAATCTGAAAGTGGCGGACTGCAACTTCACCTGCAAACGAATGCATATACTGCGGTCCGCGTCCGCATATTCGTCCGCTCGAACTTTGGAAAATTGTGCGTATATAAAGAATATAGATGTGGGGATAGACTCGAGCCCTGTGGTACACCTGCTTCGGCTGTATACTCCTCGGAGTTGGTGTCATCGACTTCAACCATAAAAGTTCGCTGATGGAGATAAGAATCTAATAATTCCACTAAGAATAAAGGCATGCCTGCCCTTTGCATTTTCGTGACCAACCACCCTATCCAGAATTTATCGAACGCCTTTTCGACGTCAAGCAGGACCATGACAGTGTTTTGTTTTTGTAGAAAGGACTCCTTCACCGCATGAACAATTCTGGCCACCTACGAGGCAGTGGACTGTCCCTCTCGGAAGCCGAATTGTTCATTAGGGATGAGTTTAATCCTTTCCTCAATTTTTGCAAGACGCTTCAGTAGAATGTTATCATTCACCTTGGCTACAGCACTCAACACCGAGATGGGTCTGAGCCTTCTAATTGAGATTTGTTTCTGCCTATTTTTGGAATTGGTACGATTTCTGCCTTTTTTAGGATGATTGAGTAGTGCCGATATTTTACAATGCAGTTAATGATATAAACAAGCAGTACTAGGGACTTCCCTTGGCAGATTCCTGAGCAGAATAGCATCAATCTTATCCTGTCCTGGCGCCTTGTTTGACGGTAGTTTGTTTATTATATCTTTGACTTCGTCTACATTGGAGATTAATTCAACAAATGTTCTAGGATCTATTGCGATTGGCAGCATTTCATGAATTTGATTGGCTATGTGTGTTGTCTGTCGCTGTTCTTCCGGGTTGTCAATGTCTGTTGTATTAACGCTCTGAAAATATTCGCCGAACATCGCCGCTTTCTCATGGTTTGTAACCGCCCGTGTTGGACCATGCTCTACGGCAGGCATGGGCTCGATCGTCTTTTCAGGCGTCTGGTCATGCGCCATAATTGTCCCTCACATCAGATTTTCTAGTTTTCTTGCCCACAAGTTGTTGTTAAATTCTTAGATTGCCTTCTCATGATATTGGCAATATTTTGTTTTCCCTGTGTACTGGGTTCCGTGTGATTTGCCTTTCTTTTTTCTATTATTTAGTCTTTGATTTTTTGGGGCAAGATAACTCGATTGTCTTGTACCTCCACCGATCTTGTGGTTTGGTCCCTTGCTGCCTGTATATTTTCAATAAAAGTTTTGTTTCTCTATCAAGTTCGGCCCCGTCATTCGTCGATTTATGATAGTCATGTCCGTTAGATGTCTTCTGAACTCGGCCCAGTCTGTGTTTCCATAGTCAAACTTTGTTCTTTGTGTCTGTTTTTCAATAGAAATACGACTGGGTCGTGATCAGATGTCATTGCATTTATAGTTATTAAATCAATAATGTCGGTCACGTTTTTGTTTACCACCAGATCGATAGTGGTTGATGCCGAACCATTATTTGGAAAATGGGTGTGTTCTTCCAGATGTTCGATAACCACTTCGGAGTTCATCGAATTATTCCAGAGAGTGTGTCCGTTTGCGTTAGGTTGATTGGTGCAATTCCACTCAGGTCTCCTGGCATTGAAGTCCCCAGCGACTAGCACCTTGTTGCCTGTAACAAAAAACGTATTAATATCAGCTTCTGAAAAATTGTTTCGCGGCGTGATGTAGTTTGCATAAATTCGGGTACCGTCACTATGTTCTATACCCGCATGTTCTATTGTTGTTGTTCTTCGTGGCAACCGTACTTGCGGTAACCCCTGGATAAGACTCTCGTCAACCGGGCCAGCTACCGGTGCCCCTACATTTTGAATAGGTGCTGCCAATTCGCACATATTTTTTTATAAACTAAATTTATATTCTCCATTGAAGGTGTTATTTCTGTTCAGTTTCTAATAAATGTGACTTTTTGTGTTGTATTCGGCTATATTTGTATTATTGGTATTCAACCATTTCTTTAGTCTATGTTAAAAGCCCGTTATATTGGGAATTTTGAAAAATATATATACCGTTCTATCAGAAGGCGAATCATTGATTGTACTGTTGGAAACTGAAGGTTTTTGACTTGAGATACTGTTTACAAGATTCAATTATAATGATTGAGATGTATTGTACATACATTATTTTCAGGTGTAATTCAATAGGAATAATACCTATTGGTCCCGTCATCACAACAAGACTTTCAAATAATTTTTTTTTTATGTTCTGGTTCCCACGAAAAGGGATATCCTGTAATGTTCAGAGAACATCGTGGGAACCAAGGGAAAGAAGGTAGGAGTTGGTGTTCTTCTTAAATTTCTGGAGGTTGTATGCCTCGGGGAACACCTCCCAAAGCCTCGCTGTTCGTTGGATGAACGAGTCTTTGGAAAGTGATGTTCTGCAGGTCTCCAAAGTGACCACGAAGGGGTGTGATGACTGAACTTGACGGGTTAATCTCGAAGAGACTGCCAAAGCAGGAACGATTGTTGATATTTCAGAAGAGCATCGCCCATGAAAATATCTATAAAATAGAGACAAATCGCCAACTTTTCTACGGTGTTCCAGACAAGTGAGCGAGTTTGTAAGCGAGGCATCACCGACGAGACGAATTGCCCTTTTTTGGACAGAATCCAATAGCCTCAGGATATGTTTAGGTGCCGCGCTCCAAATATGGGAACAGTATTCCAGGACAGGTCGGATCTGTGCCTTATAGATCATAAGCAGCTGAGTGGGGGTGAAATAGCTCTTGGCACGAAACAAAAAACAAGTTTTTGGGATGCACTTTTGGCAATGGACCTCACGTGATTTTCCCAGGAAAGGTTATTGCTGATGGTAATACCAAGCATCGATATGGATGACTTCAGTGGTATGGTTACTCCTGACAAAGTTATGTTAGGCACAGTGAGATCGGCTTTTCTAGAGAAAAGACATGCTTGTGTTTTGTTTGCATTGAATTCTACCAAGTTATTAGATCCCCACTCGAGAATTGTTGCTAAGGCCATATTTATATTATTAACATTTCTTCCTCGTTCATTTCTGGTTTCACGGGCTGATATAGGGGCCCTGGAAGAGAAAGCGGTATGGAGGGTACTATCATCGGCAAAGCTGTGTACTGGACATGAAGTTGCTTTCAACAGGTCGTTGATGTGAAGTAGAAATAGTGTTGGTGCGAGAATAGATCCTTGCGGAACACCAGCATTTATGAGTAGAGTGTCAGATGAAACTCCATCGACCACTACATGGAGAGACCTGTTTGAGAGAAAACTAGCAAGCAGAGAACACAGCTGAGGGGGCAAGCCATAAGACGGAAGCTTGGCGAGGAGTCCCTGGTGCCAAACTCGATCGAACGCCTTGGAGATATCTAATGCCACAGCTAAAGTTTCTCCATACTTTTCAATAGATAGCTGCCATATATGTGAGATGTAAGCGAGCAGGTCACCAGTTGATCTCTGATGGCGGAAGCCATATTGCCTATCGTTGACAATTCCTGAGTCTTCCAGATATTTCATGAGCTCGATGTTGATGGCTTTTCCATGACCTTTGAAATAATAGATAGCAGTGCGATAGGTCTGTAGTTGCTAGGTAGGGCCTTTTGCCTTTTTAGGGACTGGCTGGACGCTTGCAATTTTCCAATTGTGACGGAAATACGCCCAAATTGTTAAGAGTGGTTGAACAACTTGCAAAGAACAGGTGTTAGTTCGGGGCACATTTCTTGAGAACAATCGGCGGGATTCCGTCAGATCCACAGGCTTTGTTGGTGTTGAGACCCAGCAAAATCTTTCTGATAGTACGTTGGCGAAAGGTGATCTCGGGCATGTGACTGTCAATAGGTGTAATGTTCGGGGGTTGTTTTCCCGATGAATCCAGAGTGGAATTTCCAGCAAATAGGTGCGCAAAGATATTGGCTTTTTCCTGGGCAGTCGTTGCTAGTGTTCCATCTTCTTTGGTTAGAGGAGGAAATGAGCTGGAAGTGAAGTTCCTTCCCACAGCTTCGGCGAAAGACCAAAATGAACGGGATCCGTTAGGACATTCAGCAAGTTTTGATCTTATTTTGGCATTGTGGGCATCTTTTGAGCATTCTATTGTCTCTTTGCATATGCCTCTAGCCTCGACATATGCTGCTCTGGTCTCAGGGCCCGGATTTTTTGCCATCGATGGTATGCTGCCTGTTTGGAAGCCACAGCTCTAGAGCAGTTTCTGTTAAACCAGGTCTTATCGGATGATGTTCTTCTTTCGGTATTCGGTATGTAGTTTGCATCCCCAACATGATGATTTCAGAAATTGTCTCAGCACATCGTGTTGGATCTACTGAAGAGAAACAAACTCTCTTCCATGGAAACGCTGAGAAAAACATACGAAGACCTTCCCAGTCGGCCGAATTGTAATGCCACATGAGACGGGGTGGTATTGTGCAGCTCGATGGTAAATGGAAAAGCATGTTGTGGAGATGAGGGTGTGATCAGAGTTTCCAAGTGGGGCACAAACTTCTATTCTATACGGGTCAGGATTGGTGGTGAGGAAAAGATCTAGTGTATTGGCAGACTGGTTGTTGACATCAGGGATGCGGGTTGGTAGCTCGACCAGTTGTTCTAGACCATGAGTGATGGCGAAGGCCTCGGCTTGACGACCCGCATCATCTGTTTTGTTAGAGAATTTGAGCCAGGCAGCGTTATGTACATTAAAGTCTCACATGATTATGGGTTTCAGCTGTCGGATGGTTCTCCTGAATGTAGTCCAGTTTGAGTGATAAAACTCAAAGAGGTCGTTATATGAAGGTTCATTAGGTGATAGGTAAAGGCAGCAGAGGAACTTAGTCAGTTTGGTATCAGATAGCTTGAACCACATCACATCAAAGTCTTTCGGTTCCAAACTCTCTTCACGCTGGCATGAAAGGTTAGCCTTAGCGTAAAGGCAGACTCCACCTTTGAACCTGAATCGAGAATGGAGTTCGTAACCAGGACAAAGCATATGGACCTTGTTGGTGGACGAGTTTACTTGTGTTTCTGTTAGAGCCAGAATATCCGGTTTTTTCGTCTGTAGGTGATGGTGGACGTCATTGATGTTCTTGTTGAGTCCGCGGATGTTGCAAAAATTAATCTTCAATGTTGAGTCCCCTCGAGTACCTCTCGCCCGGAAATCCGAATAGAGAGGTATTTTGCTTCCGGAGTGTTTTACTCTAGGAGACTTCATCATTATTTCTATTATTATGCACCTGAAAATAAAGGAGGAATTGGGGAAAAGGAAAGAGGGAGACCGGAAAGTATCGACCGAACACTGAAACATGGAATGATCCATTTCACAGCACACAAAGTCGATATGGTGGTATTTCACTGGGCGATGAGACCATCTTCCACCTACGGTTATCCTTTTAGTCGCCTCTTACGACAGGCAGGATTTACCATGGGGCTATTCTAAAGCCGACCCCATACAGCATAATGTTGATATATCTTCGCCGAACAAATTCATTATTAGCGTATGTGTTTAAAAAAATCTGAAACGAGTCGATTTCTATTGTCAATTTGACAAATGCAAATATTACCCCCTTCTTGCACCCGCCTCTGAATAATGAGCACCCCCTCAAAAAAAGTTGATGAGAAGGGGAGTCGTGTGGCACCTTGTTCGAAAGAGATATTCATTTTGATCAGCAATATCAAGTTTTTCATATTTGGGCTTCATAACTGAGAAAATTTATTTTGAAAATTAATTTTTTTATACTTTACGTAGAATGAAGGAAATAATGTCACATAATGTTTAGGAAGTATTTTTCAATTTATTTTACAAATAAATTAAATGTGCAAAATGACATTTCTTGACAATAAGCAAGTCGATCTAGGAATTCTCGTACAACATTTTGTAGGACCTCAAGGGTTATATTGTTAATTTCTTCCGTTATCCTAACTTTTAAATCTGCAATATTGTCTGGTCTATTGAAATATATTTTTAATTTCAAATAACTCCATGAGAAGCAATCGAGTGGAGTCAAATCGGGGCATCTAGGCAGCCATTCAATATTCCAATCCACCTATTGGGAAAAACTTCGTTTAAATAATCTCTAACAATACGTTTCTAATGCGGTGGAGTGCCATCTTGTTGGTACCAAATTGATCTATCTATTGCATTTGGATCATTAACATCAGGATAAAGTCTTTTTAATGTAGTCTGTAAAAAGTTCATCAAAAAATCTAGATAAACCTCACCATTCAAAAAAATAAGGGCCAATAATTTTGTTGTTAATGATACCAGCCCAAACGCTCACTTTTTTAGTATATTGTGTGTGAGCCTCTCACATCCAATGAGGATTTTCTCTGCTCCAATATCTACATTTTTGTCTATTAACTGTTCCATTTAAATGAAAAGTAGCTTCATCAGAAAACACAATTTTGTATATGAACTGCAAATCTGCTTCCATTCTGTCCATCATCAGTTCACAGAATTGTTGCCTTCTATCAGGATCATCCTCATTTAACTCCTGAACCAACTGAACTTCATAAGGATGGTATTTTTCTTTATGTAAAACTCTCAATATCGATGATTCACTTACAGCATTGTCAGCGGCAAGTTGTCTACTGGTCATATGCGGATTTTCCTCAATCGCTAACAATACATCTAACTTTTCATCCTCATCCAATTTAACATTTCGACCTGGTTTTTGGATAGTTTTCACATGTCCAGTTTCACTATTTTTTTTTTTATTTTGCTAACTGTAGACTGTGAGACGTGTTGACTAGGATATTTATTATTAAACATTTCACAAATTTCCTTTTGAGTTGTTGTTTTATTACCGCATCCAATAATAATTGAAATGTCTATTCTTTGAGTTTCGGATAAATGAGCCATAGTTAAATCAAGTACACACCCAAATATTTTTCAATAAACTGACGTGTGTCAGCAACTTATAAATATCAAAGTCACAGTAGTCTACTAGATTGACATCACGTTATTTATGTGGGTTTTGTGAATACTTTTTTGGTGTCTTGAACGACTTTTTCCTGACGTTCATCAAAACAGATAAGAAAATACCTGTTTATTTCTTATGGGGTTATTTAAAATCGAAAGTATATTTCAATAGACCAGACAATATTTGAAAGTTAGGATAACGAAGAAATTAACAACCCACACCTACAAAATGTTGTACGAGAATTCCAAGATCGACTTGAAGTAAATGGTAGTCATTTTGAACATTCAATTTGATTGTAAAATAAATTGAATTCTATGTAAAGTATCAAAATTTTACATTTTCAAAATATATTTTCTCAGTTATGATTGCACCAAATTTGAAAAACTTCATATTAGTGAACAGAGAATTAAAATCCCTTTCGAAAAGGAGCCACAACCTTCTCATTTAAATACATAATAACGCTAAAATTGATTTTTTTTCCATACCTATGGTATATAGGTTTTTTTTTCTTGGGAGTAGGAATCTGGGTGATTATGAACTGTTGCATTAGATGCTACGTTTCATCCCGGGCCGGGGACTTCTTCAGGCTTTATTTTACGTTTATATTCTGGAAAAAAAATATATATTTTTTTTTTTTTAATTTGAAATGTTTGTTTTTATATGTACGATATTGTTATTACTTTCTCTATTGTTTTAATTTCAACAATCAGGTACGTACCTTGGCTGTGTTTCACAACCTTACTACCACGAGCCCAACAAAAATAACCAAATAGCAAGCAGAGTTCATTCCAACAATGAAAAACCAAAAATAGAAACGAAACCTTTTATGTGTTCTAAATTAAAATAAAAAAATAGAGAAATCAATAACAATATCGTACACATAAAAACAAACACTTCCAAGTTTAAAAAAAAATCAAACAATATATTTTTCTTCCAGAACATGAAAATTTAATTGTAAACGTAAAATAAAGCCTGAAGAATTACCCGGACCGGGATGAGACGTAGCATCTGATCCAACAGTTCATAATTACCCAGATTCCTACTCCAAGAAAAAAAAACATATACATAACAGGATTCAAGAACTAAATTTAAAACGAAGTGGCAACATTATTCAACTGAATGGAACGAAATTCGTCACAAAAATATTTTTTAATCAATGCTTCTGATGGGTTCGAAGATGGGCCAAATCGGTACAGTAGTTTCAAAATGGCGGCTTTTGAAAGATTAGAAAAATCTCAATCTTTCATCTCCATACCAATATTGGCAAACTATAGGTCGTTTGATAGAGCTTTATAAGCTCTACAACTTTCATCTTTTTTATTTTTTCTCTAAGATGTATGCTTCTTTCATTTGAGGTTCATTCGCTCGTGTCAATTAGATACTATTTGAGTTGTTTTCCTTCCGCCGACAAACAGAACAACATTGTATTTTAACATTTCTCGACTTCAAAGTTACATATTAGATATTATTTTTCTAAGTGATATTGAGATTGAAACCCAACTAAGTACTGTCTATATCCTTGTATGCTGGTTATACGTTTTCCTCTTGCTTCGAGTCAATTACATAGAAATATTAGGAAGAATTCAAGGAGATTTGGAACTTTCACCAACTTTTGATTGCAAAGTTTAATGTTTATACAAAAATAGAATTTTCTGTTTTTGTTTCCAATGAAAATTTTTGATTTTTTCTCAGATGATTCGTTAGCTTGATTGGTGACAATTTCAGAATCAATAAATAAATTCTAAAATCGACCTTTCCGACTGGCCGCGCCATTCCTTTTTTTTCAGTTGTAATACCACAAGAGATGAGAATAAAGTGAAAATAATTCGACAGACTTTCGGAAAACTTTTTGCCAGGCAATAGACACGAAAGCCCAACGGGCTCGAGTGGCTATTGCCAAATGGCAACAAATCTGGAGAATTATTTTCTACTTTATCGAACTTTCGTGTGGTATTCTATGGATTATTTTTTGATGTTACGATCATAAACACATTTCCTCGCACAATGATACAATGTACTAAACCGGTTCCGATTCATTTCTCACTTTCATGCGAATTTGATGACAGCCGCCAAATCAAAAATATACGTTGTCAGACAATTAAAACAAAAAACCTCAAATTATTCCCGCGGCATTTTTTAGGTAGAATATTCCTACTATAATAATGTTTTGATTGGCCAAAACGTACATGAATGATTTGAATTGAAAGTTTACATTGGTTTCTAGAAATGTCAAAAAATAATCGGGGATAATACCATAAGTGCTTAAAAAATTACCGATAATTCTGAAAAAAATATATTTTTTAAAAACTGCAGGAGTTAATTTTTTTCGTTGTTTTAAAGCATAAACTTTGAATTTACAACAAAAGTATTCGGTAAATTTCAAAAACAAAAGTTTTCAATTATTTAATTGGTTATTAGATTGAAAACATTCATATTATTGTAATGTATATTGTCACTGCAGTTGAATTGTCACCTAGCGCGCTGTATTACAGCGATAATCCACATAGTAGGTGGATAACCACTGTAATTCAGCGATAATCCACCTGAAATGACACATTCCAGCTCGCTACCGAAGGTCACCTCTTTTTGTAGTCTGATAAGGAGCCTGATAAGGAAAATCCTACTAATATTATAAACGCGAAAGTTTGTAAGTATGTTTGTTACTCTTTCACGTAAAAACTACTGGATGGATTTTGATGAAACTTTACAATAATATAGCTTATACATCAGAATAACACATAGGCTACAATTTATAAATATATTGTGTGAGTTGTCCAAAATATGATGATAAGTGTCAAGTAAGTAGGAAAAAATCTACCATATGCGAGCTATTCTGGCGACGATGACAAACCGAGTGCGCGATACTACGGTACGGTCCAGCGGCACTATAGTATATATATATATATATATATATATATATAAATATATATATATATATATATATATATATATAAATATACTTGAAATGGGAGCTCACCTTCTATTGGTTGCACTTGGTTATGAAGAAATGTGGTTTTATTGTCACATACTCTATTCCCGTCATCATAGCGGGATGAAATACATACAGGATAAGGGGCTAATGGGATAACGCGAAAAGCAAAAACGGGATAGCGGGATAACAGAATACCGCGATAATGGGTCAACGGGAAACGGGATAACGCGATAACGGGATAATGGGATTATGGGATAATGGGATAATGGGATAACAGGATAACGGAAAACGGGATAACAGGATAACGGGATAACGGGAAACGGAATGACGGGAAACGGGATAATGGCTGAGGTGGATAACGAGGAATGGGATAAAGGGAAACAGGATAAAGGGAAGCTGCCAAAGCCACAGGCATAAGCTAGATAGGAGACAAAGTGAAACAACAAAAAATATAAATTCCACGCGGACGAAGTCGGGGGTATCAGCTAGTAGAATCGATAATTTTGTCAGAATCATGTTTTCATTTTTCATATCATATGATTGCACGGGATGTTATCAGTCAATTCATTTTTAATAATCATACAAATAAAACTGATGACAATTATATAAATATGTTATGTGATACAGATTACACTTCGTTGTAGATTTTAATCATTTCCATAAAATATAATCATTTCGAGAAAATCATTCAAATCACCTTGAAATTATTGGATCATTATTGGTACAAGGAAATGGTTACCAATTTTATCTTTCAATTGTCAAAGTACATAATATTTCAAAATTATGTAATTTCTTGATTATTTGTGATACATGATTTTATAATTAATTATTCTCTTGACGTAGATTGTAGGTTGTAGCGACCACCCTACAGATTTGGCTCTTTGGCCTCTCCTTACCTCGCTATGGAATCTTTTGTAGATTATCCTTCATCTATTCGAAACTCAGGATATCAGTTTCCTGAGAGCTAAACTCCTAATATCTGAGGGCGTTACTGAAACCCCTCGGAGGAATTTTTGAAATGATACCGGTTAGCAGTCCCATTACTAGTTTCAAGTATTCTTGTCCAACTCGAAAACCTGCTTTGCTTTCTTTGGCGATGGGCTTAGAAGACTTTCCGCTTATTAGTCTAGTCGAGAAGTGAGTTTCCTGCGGAAAATAGTTCCAAGTCTCCAAAACATATGAGCAATAGCTCATTCGATTCTGGATGCCATTCCGAGAAAGATATTTTTTTTGTTTTTTCAGCTGACGAAAATTGCATTTGTTATTAACAAAAATAAATGACAAAAAAATACTTTCAGTTTTTTGGGAATAACTCAAAAAATAAAAGTGATAGCAAAAATCGGAGAAAAGATTCTTAAAGAAGAGTGAAATTCCAATAAAAAAAAACACCTGGAACTCTATCTCCATTATTTATGATTTTAATTTTACGTTGAAAATAGGGCTCCGCGCGACCGCTACGGCATGCGCGCATCGTCTCTAAAGGAAAATACACCACATAAAATAAATTTTTTTTATAGTATTAAATAACAATTTGAAAATTTGAATAAATTGTGGTGTGTTTTTAACTTAAAAGAACAAGGTCACGTTGGAAAAAAAATTAGTTTATATTTCAACAAGTTAGGCATTTGTTAATTAGTCCTTATTTTTCGGACCTTGGTTTTCATAAAAAACGGCATAAATATTTAAATAATAGCTCTAAAAATGTTTCGCTCTACGTCATAAAAGTTTCAAAAAGTTGTTTATTTTCTTTATTATAATTTTTTAAATTAAAAATTAATTTTTTTTTATCCATATGTTTTGCTATTGCTGTTTTCACATCAAACGAAGCATTTAATAACATTTGAAAAAACATTTTTTAGGACAGTTTCTAAATTGTTTAAAAACAAATTGATTGGTTTAATATTTTTGTTTTTTTTTGCCATTTTGTTGTCCAGAGAATATAATTTTTACAAAAAAAAATTTTCTTGAACATTTTGTTTTATTGTTTATAATATTTTTTTTTATATTTCCATATTTAAATAATTAGTTAAGACATTTTTTTTCTTCAAAAATCATAATTGGCATTTCTCAATAGAAAACCATTTAAAGTTAAGAATTTGTTATAAACAAATTTCAAATCTCATGATATTTTTTTTTCTGAAACTCATAAAAATTACAGAAACAACCATATGCAACAAAGTATCGATAACTTTTTTTTTCATATTTTTATATAATTTTCTAAAATTACGGTATAAAAGTTACAGCGGCCACTTGATTTTTTAGTGACAAACCGCTGTAACTTTTGAACTATCAAAGATACACTTATCAACTTTCGAAATGATTTTATAGAGCATTAGTTGATCTCTCACCAAGTCTCTATCTGTCATGGTTTCCTGTTTGAATGCATTTGTTTTAAAAAAAATCCGTTATATACTTCTTACCGTGCTTATATCTTTCAAACTATGACGTTTTTGTATTTCAAACGATTTTTAGATAGTATTTGAATCATTGAAATAATAGTTTAAAAACTAAAAAACACGCTTTTATAAACCAAACTAAAAAGTGGAAAATAATTTTAAATGAGTTTGAAATAAGAATACAGTGATCAACAACAAATTTATTTCATCGTAAAAAAGCGTGCGGTGCTTGATGTCAATTGTTGTTATTATTTCATGGACAGATATTGGTAAAAGTAGAATCATTATGAAAATATCTTAAAAAGCACCCCACGCTTTTTTACGATGAAATAAATTTTTTGTTAATCACTGTAATCTTATTTCAAACTCATTTAAAATTATTTTCTACTTTTAAGTTTAGTTCTCTATTAAAGCGTGTTCTTTAGTTTTTAAACTATTATTTATATTCAACTTTTTAGTTTTGTTTTCTGTTAAAGCGTGTTTTTAAGTTTTTCAAATTATCATTATTATTTAATTTTTTTAACTATTATTCTCCAATTTTGAATAGAATCGGACCATAATCACAAAACTCGTCCGCCATTTTGGAACCGCCATCTTGAATCCTTCAATTTTGACAAAATAATCATAATATCCCCCCAAAAACCCCCACATACCAATTTTGAATAGAATTGGTCCATAATCACAAAACTCGTCCGCCATTTTGGAATTATCCACCCTTACGGGTAGAAAAATAGGACAATTGATTTTTCACTTGTGAACATTGGCACACATATGTAGTTGACAATGACAGATCGCTATTGTCCTTATTTTTGTTCTCCTACATGTGTCGCAATCATTATATTCTATGAGAGCATGGAATGCTATACAAAGTAATGAAATAAACTAACCAGATCAACAAAAATAATTTATATTACAACAAATAGTGAAAGTAGATAATCATATCATTTAACTGGTAATAGTTGAAGTAAGGTGGGTAAGTAAGTATTTTGAAAGTAATCAAAATCAAGTAGGTAGTAATTAGTAGATTTCAGCCAAAAAAAATTGAAAAATAAAAATTTTAACAAAAATTAAACCGACGAAATACGGAACTGAAAAGTGAAAAATAAAATAAACCTTCTCAGTATCAATAACTAAACTCCTAAACTAATGTAAGTAACTAATTTTGAGTCGGCGCCAGACGAACAATCAACGAAGATCATTAAATTACTTCAAAAAAATTATCAGAATGTCACCGAGCCACTCGATGCAATCATTTTACGGTTTAATTTTTTGTTAAAAAGTGTTTTTTTAATCAGTAACAAACTACTATATGCTTTCACACTCACGTTGCTTCCTTGTGAAAAAGTCGCACCTACCATAGGACATATTTTTTTTGGTAATATAATTTTGCGTATTATTACGTTAACTTCTCTCATTTTATGTTCTGCGATATGTATAGTTTATAACTGCGAATGACACAAAATGATTGGCCTGCGTTAGTGAACTAACATTTTATTCTCTTTTTTTCAGGATTCAGAAATCTTGATCGTTATATCGGTTACGACTTCGAACAAGCACGAGTACTCTTGAAAGATCTAGCCACACTGCATGCAGTGCCATTAGCAATGAAACTGAAAGAACCAGAGCCATTCGAAAACAACGTGAGAAAATTTTGTGTGAACAAAATCAATTCAGATGATCATGACGAGGTATTTGTGACCATGATGCTGGACTTGTTGTGGGAGTCCGACAAATGTAGTCCTTTCATATCTAAAGTCAAAAAAATTCTTGAAACCCCGAAAATAAAGATAAAAACAGTAAGAGAACCATTCGCTTCATTTTCACACGATGATATGTGGGTGAACAACGCCATGATGAAATTGGTGAACGGTAGACCAATTGCGAACAAGTTTGTGGACTTCCAAATATACAAATATGCCTCCCCAGCATCAGATCTCTTATTTTTCTTGTTTACGAGCGTGCAACAGCAAGTATTGGAGGAACATTTCGATACTTTGATAAAATTCTACCACACGGAATTTCTTAAGATCTTGCATGATCTTGGCTGTGACACGACTCCATTCAGGATGGAACATTTCGAAAATGAGTTAGCTCTGGAATCGAAAGGTGCATTTGCTGTGATTGTGACATTCATTTCCATTATCGTTTTTGGTGCGAAAGGAAAGAAGCCCGATTTTCCAGATGTAAATGAGGAGCCGCCAGATATGACTAGTATACCTTTCAGAGATGAAATGCGGAAAAACATACATCCCAAGGCGAAAGAAAAAATTTGGTTCACCGTCCAAGCATTCGGAAAAAGAGGATGGCTCTGAAAATGCGATTTTCGTTGTTGTGTTGAATGAATAAATGTTTTTCCCATGTTGTATTTATACAACCACTTACGAACAGGAGGTATTGTTTTTATCCTTCATGTGTATTTTTTATTCCCTCATAGAATGCAATCGGCTAATCGTAATTGGCGTTATCAAAAGGTTCGTTCTGTTCACGCAAGTATCTTTTTACGAAACGCTATTTTTAGGACAAGTGGACAAAGCCTAGCATTTAATCACGAACCTGGATGTTGAGCGTTCGAGCAGCGAAGCTGCGAGTGCCTCCACCAGGCGAGTGATTAAATACGCTTTACTCACGTATTTTAAATCAATTTTTTTTTCATTTTCGCGATAATAAAAATTTTTTTTTTCGCTATTGTTGCATAAATAACTATTGTGTCATTGACTTGTCGAAACAAAATTGCAACCAGCTTAATAAGAATAAAAATCTGCGCTACCGTTGGTTGTGTTGCATTTAATTTGGAACCAGCCTACTCGATACGAAAAATTCGACACCTTTGCTGCGCTATGAGCAATGTGTATGATAGTTGTTAATTGGTAACCTTCCAATCACTTGTGAAAAAAGATTTTTAATCACTAGTGATTGAAAGTACAACTTCTCTCACTAATTTGAGTTACATTTTAGTCACGAAAATATATTTTTCAGGCCGAATATATTAGGCATAACGAATTATATTATAAATGTTTATTAAAGTGAAAATATAGAAAACATTAGAAAATATAAGGTTTTTAAACACTTTTTGTAAACAATTCCTAAATATATTTTGATGAGGTATATAACTATCCATTTTTGTGTTTTTTTCTTTAAATGCAAGTTTTTTATTAATCAGTAAATTTTCATCGGCACTTTACTGCGTTTTGGTTTTCTGGATTCGAAATAGTTATTTATACAACAAGAATATGAAGCTACTGTTTTTTGCACGCACGAGAAGTTTTCATAACGAGCCGTACGAAAAAG
Source organism: Gonioctena quinquepunctata (assembly GCA_018342105.1). Taxonomy (NCBI): domain Eukaryota; kingdom Metazoa; phylum Arthropoda; class Insecta; order Coleoptera; family Chrysomelidae; genus Gonioctena; species Gonioctena quinquepunctata. The sequence continues at coordinate 666,054 of JAFIRS010000252.1, forward strand.
AACTTTTCCTACGACTACATAGGAAAGTAACACATATCGCATTCTCTACTCCCATGGAAAGTGACCTTTATTCTCACGCGTTCGGAAAGTACTTTCCGCACTAGTGCGGAAAGTAACTTTCCGTGCGGAAAGTAACTTTCTGTCAATAAGCCGCCAAACCCGTGAATCCTGTAAGATTTACAGATGTTATTATTAATTGCTCTTCCTTATTGATATTATTCACATAAAAACTGGACTAAAAACTAACTATTTATAGAAAATAAAGAAAAGAAGAAAAAAAAATGTTGACGCCGAGAATCGAACCCACAACCTTGCGGTCATCTACCGTATACTCTTCCATCTGAGCTAATTCAGATTTGAATTAACGTTATCAGATTTATGTATATCTCGTTAGTCAGCCATATTAGAAAACATAAATTCAAAACCCTCAACTTCTTCGATGAGCACAATAATAACAAGCAGCATCCGAGAAAATATTGAAACGAATCTTTCGCAAACACCGTTACAATTTACAAATTGTAACAATAACCAATTTACTTTTAATTTTTATGGTTCCAAATAATTCAATTTGTTCCCCAGTTGTATCTAATAAGTACTTACTTATTGTAATTTTTCCGAATAAACGTTAGTTATCGTTATTTCTTTATTTCACTATAAAAGTAATTCTAAATTCATGTGCACTTTTTATAGAAACAATATTCAAACATAGACTGTCACATATAAAACGTAAGATTAGTCAGGCAACTCAATATACACGATCTAATATTTACATATTGTTTAATAAAATAGGTGGTCGTAGGAAAAATAGCGTACACTACTCGTGCGAAAGTGATTTTTCACACTCGTGTGATTGCCGCACTCGGCTTACGCCTCGTGCCACAATATTTCCCACTCGTTTGAAAAATGTCACTTTCCGCACTGGTAATGTAATATACTATTTCCGCACTAGTGCGGAAAAGTGTTCCTTTCCACACGACAAATCATTAAAAAGTGCAGTTTTCCACATACTCGTAGGAAAATATAATTGTTCCATTTGTCAGTACCGCACCCGTTGGAAAATAATTCTTCCAAAAAATTTCAAAACAAAAATAGTAATGAAAATTTTTAATACAAAATATACTTCCTTTCACTGCTCTCTTCTTCAAAACCAAGTTTATCGAGGAATTTTAATTCGAACTTGGTATTGAAAATTGTGCCTTTTTGACTAATAATTATCAACATTGAGCTAGTTAAGTGCATATATTTATTAATTACGAATATTTATAATAAGAATAGGCTATGTGAAGCCAAAACAATTGAACATCGATTTCCAAATACGGATTCTCATAAATGAATGCGCAAATGCCATAATGAAATCAATTATTTTATGAAAATAGTCCATTTCGTTCCAGTAAAAACAAAAATTAATATTTCATTTCAGTAGGAGAATAACTTTATATCCAACAAAATACTACATTTAAATAAACTATAAATGTTTGTTCGCCCTGTATAAACAAATCAAATTATTTATTATCATTGAATGTAGTATTGAAAGACCTTTCAGATGAAGTATAAGAGAATAACTTCATATCCAACAAAATACAACATTAACTAAAATATTAATTTTTGCCCATAAACAAATCAAATTATTTATTACATTGAATGCAGTATTGAAAGACCTTTCAGATGCATTTTTTAAGAGCATGCATACCTGAAAGTCCCAAACTACTGATGAATTTTCAGACTATGGCTGGGTAGAAATCGACAACAGATATGAATTCATATGGTTTTCTGTAACTCAGTTCTATACCAACATCGATTGATCAAATAACTATTTAGCCCGAGAAAGGTAACACTTTTTTTTAAATTTTAATCATGTCGATTATGTTAAGTTAAACATGCTTTCTTAATTTTTTTCTTTGTATTTTTGTACAGATGACGATAATGAAACATGGTAGTAGACGTTGATCCTTCTCTTCACCATCGTACGGTCCTTCCCAAAATAGTGTTTAGGAGACAAAGCTTTCTTTCGACTAGGATTATACAGCCAAACCTGTTCACCTTCCTTGAATCATCCTGAATTACTTTCAAATCACATCGAGCTTGTATTCTATCACTTGCCAATAACAATATTTTCCAAGCTATTTCATTGATTTTCAACAAGGTGCCCCTCAATTTATCTGCAGAGTTCCGCACTTTTACTTGTTTGATGGTTGTTGATAAGAAAACCAATCCCATCCAAAGATAATTTTAGTCATGAAAAGCTCCATTGAATCATGAACAGTTCCGTTTACAAAAAAAATAGTGGAAGGTAAGTATCTACCCTTGTCCCTTCGGTATTTTCCACAACCTTGGAGAGATGTTCTTCTATAGTTCGGTTGAATCTTCCAACTATGCCATACGACTGCAGGAATCCAGTGGTGCTGATCTTGTTGATCCATAAGCTAATAAAATCTCTTCAAACACTAACTTATCGGTACTCGAACTCCAAGAACATGTTATCCACCAATTATTTTGCCATTGTGGATGCCTATTGATTTGTAATGGCATGAGCTTCAACCCATTCTATGAAATAGTCCATGACAACAAGGATGTATTTGTTGCCATCATCGGTCCCGTGAATAGAGCACCAACATTGTGTTTCTTCATTTTCCCTCCGGACTTTGTTTTGAGACATTCACTAGTAGTCCAAGAGGGGACTGTAGAAAACCTGGCCAATCGGATAACAGAATGAAATGTTTTTTAACTACTGGGCTAAAGTTGTGCATAAGTTTTTTATTGCCTTTTTTCGGAAAAAGCAACCAAACCGATTTAGCAACAGATTGGTAATAAAATGATGATGATGATGATGATGAGGGCCAAGAAGCCTGAAACCGGTATGCAGATTGTTAGGTGAACACGACATAAATTAAACATAATCGAGCTTATCAGAAAGAAACATTTGCATTCAATGTCCATTGATATTATATGGAAGTATGCATGGATTTTCAGGTGAATATCATTCAACGTTCTGCGTGGTATTTGCCAGGAAAGTAGTTGTTTTTCACCTGAGATCTACCATTTTCTGGTTCAATTTTATATTGAATCCTTTATGTGAAGAAAACCGTTTAATTCGATTTTTCTATTCATTCCACTTCACATGGCACTTATCTTTCACTATATGCTAGACGGGCTTGCCACTCCTACTGAGAAGGAATCTTTTATTTAGAAACCTATCGAGGTGGGAGATTTTCGGAGTGTTTCTTTCTGTCACTAGGTACCGCCAGTTAAAGTTTATCTTTTCCGGCGTACCTATAGGTGTTACAAGCTCGATGATGGTTTGTTTACGTTGTGTCTCACTTCAGCCAGAGTTCTTTGGACCTTTGGCTGGTTGACTCTCCGTACTGATGAGGGCCAAGAAGCCTGAAACCGGTATGCGGATTGTTAGGTGAACACGACATAAATTAAACATAAACGAGCTTATCAGAAAGAAACATTTGCATTCAATGTCCATTAATATTATATGGAAGTATGCATGGATTTTCAGGTGAATATCATTCAACGTTCTGCGTGGTATTTGCCAGGAAAGTAGTTGTTTTTCACCTGAGATCTACCATTTTCTGATTCAATTCTATATTGAATCCTTTATGTGAAGAAAACCGTTTAATTCGATTTTTCTAGATTGGTAATAGTTTCATTAAAAATTAACATCCGATTGGTCAAGCGGTCTAAGGTGCTGGTTCACAAAGGGGGAGCGTGGGCGAGAGCGTGAGTTCAAACCTCAGCTCAGGCAGCTTTTTTTTATTTTTTCTTTCGAAATTGAAACATGATTTGTTTGGGACGAATATTCGTCGACTAAGGAATCCGACTCCAAAAGCTCCCACTTACCAATTTTGGATGGAATCGTACTATAATCACAAAAGTCGTTGCCATCTTGGAGCCGCCATCTTGATTTAATTAATTCTGGCAAAGAAATCATGATGTCCGATCCCAAAAATCCCCACATACTAATTTTGAATAATCGAACTATAATCACAAAACTCGTTCGCCATATTGTATCCGCCATTTTTTTTTTGCAAAAATTCCACAATGCGTTGTTACCGGAATTATGAACACCTGCCAAATTTCCCGTTATTCGGACAACTAGAAGTAGGTTAAAATTCACTTACAAGATTTGAACTAAACACATACATATTATTGAAAGATAAACGCCATGTGAAGTGGAATAAATAGAAAAATCGAATTAAACGGTTTTCTTCACATAAAAGATTCAATATAAATTGAACCAGAAAATGGTAGATCTCAGGTGAAAAACAACTACTTTCCTGGCAAATACCACGCAGAACGTTGAATGATATTCACCTGAAAATCCATGCATACCTCCATATAAATGGACATTGAATGCAGATGTTTCTTTCTGATAAGCTCGATTATGTTTAATTTATGTCGTGTTCACCTAACAATCCGCATACCGGTTTCAGGCTTTTTTGGCCCTCATCAGTACGGAGTAGTCAACCAGCCAAAGGTCCGAAGAGCTCTGGCTGAAGCGAGACACAACATAACCAAAACCATCATCGAGTCTATAACACCTATAGGTACGCCGGAAAAGAACACTGGCGGTACCTAGTGACAGAAAGAAACACTCCGAAAATCTCCACCTCGATAGGTTTCTAAATAAAGATTCCTTCTCAGTAGGAGTGAAGCCCGACTAGCATATAGTGAAAGATAAACGCCATGTGAAGTGGAATAAATAGAAAATCGAATTAAACGGTTTCTTACATAAAGATTCAATATAAATTGAACCAGAAATGGTAGATCTCAGGTGAGAACAACTCTTTCCTGGCAATACGAAGTTGAATGATATTCACCTGAAATATGCATACCTATATAATGGACATTGAATGCAAATGTTCTTTCTGATAAGCTCGATTATGTTTAATTCATGTCGTTTCACCTAACATCCGCATACCCTTCAGGCTTTTGGCCCTCATCAGTACGGAGTATCAACCAGCCAAAGGTCCGAATAGCTCTGGCTGAAGTGAGACACAACATAACCAAAACCATCATCGAGTCTATAACACCTATAGGTACGCCGGAAAGAAAACTTTAACTGGCGGTACCTGGTGACAGAAAGAAACACTCGAAAATCTCCACCTCGATAGGTTTCTAAATAAAGATTCCTTCTCAGTAGAGATGGCAAGCTCGACTGCATATAGTGAAAGATAAACGCCATGTGAAGTGGAATAAATAGAAAAATCGAATTAAACGGTTTTCTTCACATAAAAGATTCAATATAAATTGAACCAGAAAATGGTAGATCTCAGGTGAGAAACAACTACTTTCCTGGCAAATACCACGCAGAACGTTGAATGATATTCACCTGAAAATCGATGCATACCTCCATATAAATGGACATTGAATGCAAATGTTTCTTTCTGATAAGCTCGATTATGTTTAATTCATGTCGTGTTCACCTAACAATCCGCATACCGGCTTCAGGCTTTTTTGGCCCTCATCAGTACGGAGTAGTCAACCAGCCAAAGGTCCGAATAGCTCTGGCTGAAGCGAGACACAACATAACCAAAACCATCATCGAGTCTATAACACCTATAGGTACGCCGGAAAAGAAAACTTTTAACTGGCGGTACGGTATTCAATGTCCATTTATATGGAGGTATGCATGGATTTTCAGGTGAATATCATTCAACGTTCTGCGTGGTATTTGCCAGGAAAGTAGTTGTTTTTCACCTGAGATCTACCATTTTCTGGTTCAATTCATATTGAATCTTTTATGTGAAGAAAACCGTTTAATCGATTTTCTATTTATTCCACTTCACATGCGTTTATCTTTCACTATATGCTAGTCGGCTTGCACTCTACTGAGAAGGAATCTTTTTAGAAACTATCGAGTGGAGATTTCGAGTGTTTCTTTCTGTCGCTAGGTACCGCCAGTTAAAGTTTTCTTTTCCGGCGTACCTATAGGTGTTATAGACTCGATGATGGTTTATTATGAAATAATCGAGCTTAACTGATGAGGGCCAAAAGCCTGAAACCGGTATGTGGATTGTTAGGTGAACACGACATAAATTAAACATAATCGAGCTTATCAGAAAGAAACATTTGCATTCAATGTCCATTTATATGGAGGTATGCATGGATTTTCAGGTGAATATCATTCAACGTTCTGCGTGGTATTTGCCAGGAAAGTAGTTGTTTTTCACCTGAGATCTACCATTTTCTGGTTCAATTTATATTGAATCTTTTATGTGAAGAAAACCGTTTAATTCGATTTTTCTACATACATATTATGTTAAACTAAATAAATGCTTATGAAAACATTTCATTCTGTTACTTGATCGGCCAGGTTTTCTGCAGCCAGCTCTCAGATATGAGAAAAAATTCGTTTTGGGACGAATATTCGCCCCAAACAAATCATTTTTCAATTTCGAAAGAAAAAAGAAAAAAACTGCCTGAGCTGGGGTTTGAACTCACGCTCTCACCCACGCTCCCTTTCGTGAACCAGCACCATAGACCGCTCGACCACTCAATTTTGAATGAAACTATTACCAATCTGTTGCTACATCGGTATGGTTCATTTTTCCGAAAAAAGGCCATAAAAAACGTATGCACCACTTTTGCCCAGGCAGTCAATGATATTTCTTATGTTTGCTGTGAGTACTAACATTTTAAAAACATTTCATTCTGTTACTCGATTGGCCAGGTTTTCTGCAGCCCGCTCTTAGCCTATAGCTCTACTCCTTAAACATCTTCTGTACCAGCTTTCTACATCGTCTCGACATTGAACACAGTAGAACCCCCACCTGACCTTGTCCAAGGTCTTGTTGACTCCCAGATGTTCTCCTTATTATCCCTCATGAATCTTCTCTAAGATTACACCTATCCTTTTCATGGCTCAAACCAATTGGGATACCAACAACCCCCATCAGCTGACTCCCATACCTATTTTACGAAGTAGAAAAACTCATAGTCGTCTCCACAATTTAATATTGCAATCGATTAGTTGAATGATGGTGAAAAGGTAAAAAACCATCGATTAGAAATGTTTCGAACCTCTATAGGTTCATCATCAGCGGACTTTATAATTCTACAATAAAAGAAGAGCAAAGAAGTAAAACCATAGGTAGTACAGTACAATACATAAAGATGAAAAAATTATGGGTTAAAAATTATTATTATTTATAGTCAAGAGTTCATAATAGAAACAATTGAAAACATGAAGGTTTGCCTTTAAGGGTTGTATATCCCCTTTTTAAATTTAGGTAGGCAAAAGACATTAGCCGATACAAAATAACCCGACGACATGTGGAACGTGAAACAATGGTAGCAATGAATGGTGACTGACAGCACACAAGGAGCCATGCATCAAGCAAACTGAATTGTCAAAACCCTACCATGGAGCGATGATAGGAGAACAACATGCACGGAACAATGATGAAATAGAAGCAAATCCAACCGAAGCAAATAGTATTCTGTGCAAAGAGCTCAGATGTCACCTATCCATATTTATAACAAATATCTTATATCTAGGAGTATCACATTTATGTATATAACAGACTAGTTATTCCAACAAACGCCATGAAGTGTGACCTATACTGAAGAAAGGAATAACACAACACAGAGCTAACCGGACTAACACCTGTCCAAACGAACACATCTACTATGACATAGAACAATCGGTTTATCGGAGATCAAGGCAAGAAAGAATTCTAATGAAATGTAAGGGAATTAAAAAAATTAAAAAACTTTCGGCAATCAAATTGTACTAGTTCGTTTAGAGAAACAATACTCGGATTGTTTATAATCGAATTAATCTCAAAAATTTCAAGAAAATTGGCAAAATTGGCAAACGTGTAAAATATCTAAATCAGTATCAATATCAAAGCTATGATGGTTAGCAAATGAACTTTTGGTATTATAATCATCTATGTGTGGGTTTCCATACCTATATATTTTCAACAATCAAAGAATCCTACTGCACCCACTTGAAAATTGGATTTCTATCCGCAATGCATCTTCAAGTTCCGTTCACTTCTCAATGTAGGAAGTCCTCAGTATTCAGATCGGTTTCTTGGCCCTGTCTCATGTGTTTTCGTGTACATTTATCTTCAGTTGAGAGTCTCCTTTGTCCGATACCGGCAACTCCTTAATTGCATTAAATACGCTGGCAGTGCTTACAGGCTCCTGGACACGTCTTCTACTATGTAGACATCCTGGGCGATGTTTGATCTTTAAGTGTTACAATGGATCAGCTTTTTCATCCAACTGGCTATTTGTCCTTCGGGGTTGACCCCTACCCTCATCACGATCATCTACTTTTGGCGTAGTACAATCGTAGTTTGTAACGACCTCTCATTCAGTACAGAGAAATACAGGAATATCGAAGATGCTTGCGTCACGAGTTATTGCTCGTAAGAATGTTGAGATCTATTTACACAATATATTTGAGAGACTACAAATAGGTGAAAGTAGTGTAGATGAAAAAATACATACTTAAATTAGTTTATTGTATTTTTTCGTAATTCATTTGCTATACTTAAAATCTAACCCTTTAGCCCTTTAGCCTTTACCTATACTTAAAATCTAACAATTCTCTGCAATATAATTTTTGCCTGAGGGTCAGTAGTTTTTGGGTTCAGTATTTTGATCAGTTCAAATCGATGCTTTCACTATACCTGCGAAATTTCATGATATAAATACTAATAATAACGTTTATTTTATGCAACAAATTTCGTAATACGTGTAATGGTAAGTGAAATAAACATTTTCAGTGATAAAACACTCGTTTCGAAAAGAGTGATAATACATGGTAAGTGATAAATATAAATGCTTCAAATGATTGAATAGAATAATGTAATAACAGGTCAGCTGTGAATAAATAATTACTCGGTAAGTGTGAAACACTTGTTTCGAGCATTATTTAAATAAGCAATGTATGAACAAGGTATAAACATGATGATGACTGAATATTGGAAATATCGATGAATAATTACCTATCTAAATATATAGTGTATAACCTATTCTCATACTTATAAACGTATACAAAACAAACATAAATACATAGATACACATACATACACACAAATTTCATGAGAAGCTGAAAAAAAGTTATAATTACAGGAGGAAAAAAATGAATACAAATGTAATTTTTTCGTTATCAAATAATTAAGGTATACAAATATAAAAAATAGATACAATTCGAAATGAGGAATTTCAAAATCCCAAATCCACCATATAGCAAAGTTACGTATGTATTTTTTGTTTATTTATATCTAATGGAATATTCGCTGTAGTTCAATTCTCTGACTTCGAAGTATGGGTTTTTTCAGTTCTTTTTTAAAGTGGTGTTCTTTTTTAAAGTGGTCAATGTTTTTATTGATTTTATTGTGTCAGGAATAGTATTGTAAAGTTGGGGCAGTCACCTAACCATCAGAGGAGTAGCGTAGTGATCTTTTTGGCGAGTGTTGTATCGATGGGAGGGAAGTGCCTTATGTCCAGGATTTGAGTTTCGGTTACAGGGTATCAGAAGAATATCTACTGTTTTTAGAAAATATTAATTTGAGGAAACGACTTTGAACAACTTCGATAGGATGTATGTGTGTATTCAAAGTCCCCCCCCCCTCCCCATACCGCTATTCCATAACGAATATGACTCTCTACTAACGAATAATATAAAGTTATCAAGTGTTTCAGTGATAGGATTTATTTGAGTTCCCTGAATTTATACAAAATCAGGGTCTACTATCACTATTATATTCGAGTGTAACCCGGAGGCTCTTACTAATAGACGATAAATAATTTTTGATTCAGCCTTTACAAATTTGAATTTTGATTGGACAAGGACTAAAGAAGAATCTCCAGTCATTGCCATGGTGGTGATTCTCAAAAATAGCCGAGAAATAATTTTTGATCTGAAAGTTTTGAAAAATATTAATTTCTAGAGAGGATGCAGCTTTCACTACCCTGTATGGATTAATAAATAGCCCATCACTCCAGAGAGCGCCTGGGACGTTTAAAACGCGAAGGGTCGTCAATATTGTAATCAGTTGCTTCCCTCACAAGAGGATTCTCGTGGGCTATTGCACAATCAAATACTCTCTGATTGCGTTCTCTAATGATACTTCTGATGGAAGGCAGATTTAAGTCCTCAAGTATCCGTTCGTTCCGCACGTACCACGGAGCGTTCGTTATCATACGCAGAACTTTCATTTGCGCCCGTTCCAGGACGCAAATGCTCGTTCTCGAGTCTGGCCAAGCGGCTGAGGCATACAAAATGACAGGTCTGAAAACCATTTTGTAGATCATAACTTTATTTTTCAGGGAAGAGTTTACTTTTCCTGTTTACTAACGGATAGAGTGATGCGATTTTCTTATGTATTTTATTTTTATCAATTTAACGTGTGGCCTCCAGGTGAGTCGGCGATCCAATGTAACTCCGAGGTACTTGACCTGCTCCAACCAATTAATCTCCCTTCCAGAGACAGTCACTCCTCTCTCTGGGTTGTTTCTCTTGCGACCCATCGAAATAGCCTGCGTTTTTGTCAGGATTCACCCTTATTTTCCACTCCAGATACCACTGCTGGAGACCGTCTAATGCATTCTGCAAATAGACGACACCCATCAGATGGTCGGCTGAAGAAGAAATAAGGCCGTATCATCAGCGTAAAGGAAATCTTCACGTGTTCACTCCTGGGTATGTCTGACGTGTAAAGGGCGTAGAGCATAGGAGACAGTATTGCCCCTGAGGAACGCCGGCCTCAATTGCTCTCGAATCGGAGACAATTGTCGACCTTGACTTGGAATGTCCTACCCATGAGAAATGATTTTAGCCACTTCACCAGACCCAGAGGCAAGTGGAAGTCTATCAATTTTGAAAGCAAGCCTTCATGCCATACTCTATCGAACGCTTTACTGATGTCAAGAAGTATAACATGGGCGCTGTTGTTGGTATTTAATGAATTTATGGTATCTTCCACCAGCCTCAGAACCTGAAGCTCGGTGGAGTGAGCTCGGCGAAAGCCGAACTGCTCATTCGGTAGGACATTTCTGTCATCCACTTCATCGTCGAGCCTTTCCAGGACGATTTTCTCCAGCCAACTTAGCTGAACTGCAAAGCAGACTGATTGGACGATAATTTTGTGGGAAGGTCGGATTTTGTCCTTCCTTCGGAATCATCACCACGATGGCATGCTTCCACCTTCGAGGAAATCTTTTAAGGCGCATCGAATTGTTTATTATGTTCAACAATGACTGCAACTGGTTATCCGGAAAATACTTAATCATTCGATTAGTAATACCGTCATAACCAGGCGCTTTTCTAGGATTTAATCCTCTAATGTGCGCCTTAAGTTCATCCAGCGAAGCCGGACGAATGTCATCCCGATTTGGCTCTCTCAAGGTGCGACGAACCCTATCTTCTAACAAAATTCCCGATCAGATCATCGTCTGGATGCTCGTTCAACCTAAATTGCCTTTCCATCGAATCTGCAAATGCTCGAGCTTTAGACTCAGAGTCATAGCACATTCCGCCCTCACCGTGAATAGGGGGAAGATCGGCTTTTTTAGTTTTCAAATTTTTACTAAGCTTCCATAATTGATTGTTGTTTTCTAGATTTTGAAGTATATTGCCAAATCTTTCATGCCTAAATTCCGTTATACTTTCTCTTACCTCCCTATTCAACTGATTAGCCCGGATTCTGTCCGCGGAAACAAACTCCTTTGAAGGCTCTTTTCGCCCTATTTCTTTCACGTATTAGATTTTTAAGCCTTTGCGGGAATTCATCATCGTATTTGGGAGCTTGTTCTCTGCGGGAGCAATCCATCAAGGCATTTTTAATGGTGAGTTCGTAACGCTACGGCCTCATCAACTCAAGTGGAGAATTCATTCTCTCAGGAGCGCAATATGCAGTCTCCAGGAGTGAACTGAACATCTCCCAGTTTACTCTCGTACACAGACGATCTGTCTGGGGCGGTGGATCACCTCAAGCGTCAAAATAACCGGGTTGTGATCAGGCTCAACTCGGCGAGAACGTGCATGTCCCAGTTCAGGGGATATTCCTGGCCAGGGCAATGTCAAGCACATCAGGTCTACCGTTACCGGCACCAAAAACGTCGGCTCACCTGGAGCCAACACCTGGTATTCATACCTGTCACTGTGTTGCCACAGTCGCCTACCATTCGTGTTGGTAACACGGCTCCACTGCACGTGCTTAGCGTTCAGATCACCTGCAACAATAACGGGTTGATCTGTTTCCATTAGAAGCACATCGAGTGCTTCAGGGAGTATTCTATTGTTCGGAGGGTTATAGGCACTGATTAAACGAATAGGACCACTCCTCGTGTTGAAAACAATACCTACTGATTCTATACCATGGGTATCATCATTGGAAATGCCGAGCTGCACGTGCGAATGACAGCGTTTCACCAAAATGGCAACACCGCCACCCGGACGCCCAATTCGGTCATTTCTAAGCATTTTGTAGTTAGGAAATCTAACAGGTTGTCCATTAAGACGAGTCTCTTGCAGAAAAGCAACATCAATGTTGTTCTCTACAAGAAACTCTATAAACTCGAGTCTGTTCTGGAGAAAACCGTTACAATTCCAACTCACCGCTTTGATGAAATTCGGAGCTGCCTTTCACCCATTAGTTGGGATTAAAACCGATTGAGAATTTTGCAGCAGCTTCTGCGAACTGTGCAAACAGCATCCTCATTTGATCCAAAGTGGAAAGAATGTCTTTGGGGCTATTTGTGACTTGAGCTGATTGAGCAGGGGGGGCGCCCTGGGCAGCCGCCGCATATGACACCCCCGCTTGTGTCTTTCCCAAATTTACGGGGAAATGTCTTCTTTCGTACTGATTTGAAGCAGGGTCTACCCTGCGCCTTAGAGGACATTTGGGACATCCCGATAATTTGCAGTGTGACCCCACTACAATTCGCACACTTGGCCGGTTCATCACGAGACTTTGGCATTCCCTCGTAATATGATTCTCACCGCACTTTACACAAGCGGGAACGGCACAGCAGTTAAGCTGACAGTGGCCGAATCTCTGACAGCGGTGGCATTGGCCTACAGAGGCCCTGGGTCTCTGTGGCTCAGCTGTCACTTGAACGTTCAAAATATCTGTGACTTGGAAGATATGTTTTTGTTCTTTATCCAAGAGAACTAATACCATTGGCAGAGGTGTTTTTGATGAATTCAGTTTGCGCATACGGACCACTGAGACCGGGGCGAACCCCCTCTCAATCAGCTCGTTATGGATGTCGTTACAATCTAAGAATTCGGGGACTCCCCTGAAGACTACTCTCAATTTTTTATCATCAGGTAGACTATAGGTGTGAAAAGGAATACCTTGATCTTTAAAAATACTGGATATTTTCTATAGTCTTCAGGAGAGTTCGGAAAAATCTTGATTCCGTCAAATACATTCTTTGAAAGTTTGTTCAATTTAATATTATTACTATTGAATAAAGAATTAACAGTGACCCACTTGTATTTATATCTCACGGTGATAGGAGGGACGTTTTATCTTCTGATTGTATCTGGAGGCTGCTATGAGGGTGAAGTATTTGGTCGCGTTGGCATCCATACATACTCACGTCATCGGCACTCTATGTACAATTTTTGAACTTGGCTGGTCCCGCCGCTTAGAAGAGGCGCACTCGGATTCGGGTTCAGCCGCTGGACCATTTTCGCCGGTTGGTGCATGTCACTGTCTGATGTGACATTTGTCAAACTTTGGAATCTATTTGAAGTTGAAACATTTATCGCAGTTTTCTACTAGAGTCGATATATGCTACTGGTCTAGAGCTTCTACGATAGGGATAAGATGTCGAGGGTTGATTCTGCGTATTTTTGGTAGCCGGCAGGGCGGGAAATTGCTCCTTTCTGAGCCTTTTTGTAGCAGGGACATCACCAGAACCTTCTGACTTTTCATTCGATTTCGCCGAAATTAGTGAACTTATTATTGGTATTGGCAATAAATCTTCACCTAGGGAAGACAACAATGCCCCAGCACCTCCAGGAGATCGGCCCTCGGCAGAGAACCGATCCTGCAAGGACTGATTCCTTGCTCGCCAGATCGCAATTTCCAATTAGATTTCCATCCGATTTTTTGTCTTCAGGGAGGTTTTTCAACGTCGTGTCCAATATATATGGTGCAGGTGGGTTAGTTTTCTGTTCCAGGCCGGTACAAGACTGGTTTGGTTCAGGAAAACACGAATTTTTCACACTTTACTGCGGAGCAAACTTTCTACCAAGTATGTTACTTCGCTATACAGGGTACATTGGTAGTGAATTTATACAAAATGGTTCTCAATTTGTTGACGGTATACTTTATATGTAAATCTCATTTTATATGCATATTAATCATTATTCCTGAATATTAAATAAAAATCGGAGAGAATGTGGAAGGGTGTGTCATTCCTGACTACTAAGTGGTCGAATGGAGGTATTGCAGCTGAATTACAACAAAAAGGAACGTAATGTGTTTTTTCGATGTTTACCGTTAATATTTTTTTATCCAACCAACATTTTATCTCAGAAAACTCTGTTTCAACCTTTGCTTTTAGTGAGTTCCAGTCACCTGCTTTATAGAAGATGACCGTATCATCTGCAAATCCAATTATATTTTCGTTGTTGCTCAATGAGAAGAGTTCATTAATATATATATATATATATATATATATATATATATATATATATATATATATATATATATATATATATATATATATATATATATATATATATATTGTTATGATAGGATTTTTATTATATTTGGATTTGTATTTGTTATTGGCTAATAGTTATTGTAATAATGATTGTTATTGTTACTTAATTTTTTAATTTTTTCAATAACAACTAGTCATCATAAAATATTTGTTATGGTACATTTGTTTCAGTGATTTCCTTTTTTATTCGATCATTTTGAAAAATGAATACCTATCATAACAGTAATTAAACTCCGCCTATGTTGTCTTACCCTTTTTCAACACTTTTCAACCTTACCCCAGCTCAGTCGGTTCGCCTATGGAGTATGAGTCATCTCTATTCTCATGGCAGAATTCAGTAGTGCCAACTTGGTGCGCTGCTTGATGTCAAAAGTGCTATTTTGTGGAAAGATTATAATTAGGTGCTCAATAGATAAACAAAGAATGCAGAAAAATCGTCAAATAGTTGTTTTTATTGAAATAAATCCTTAAAATTGACCTACTCTGCGAAATCTAACTTATCTACTCAGAACAGTGATGTGAAATGGTAAAACTTGTTTATGTGTGATAAATACTTGGTGAATAAACGTTTCATTCTGATGAACAGTCTGTGATAATAGAAAAAACCGTTAAATGTTCAAATGAATTGACACAAGTGATGAAATAATATAAGTGTCTGGACCCGATATGTTGCACTTTATTTAGTTCTGGTTTTGAAATACCTGCTATACTTCCTTCTTGATGTTCTCCTGACTATTAGAAATGTTCGTGCTCACTGGAAAAGTACAGCTACACTGCAGAAAGCCCCTTTTTTGTTCCTGACAATGGCACGGACTGGACTTTTGTTATTTAATAAGGTGAGTGGTTTTTTCTTGTTTGTTTATTTTCCATTCGTATCTGAATTAGTTGTATAACGTTTTTGGATAGTTCTGCTTGTTCTCATCTTGCGTTTTATTATAATTTTTCTCTCTGAATTGGTAACTGGTTTCGTTTTTCTACCTCAATTTTTCATCTCCCGAAGCTTGTTACATTTTCTCTTGGCAATACACACATTTTGTTTATTTTCACAAATTTTAAAGTGTATTTCCACTTTCTGTCTGATTTTTTGTTATTCTAACTTATTCTAATGATTTTATTTACAATAAATTTTATATTGTTGACATTTTTCTGTTTTCATAAATTTTATATTTCATTATTTGCCTCACATTGTTTTTGACATCTCGCTGTTGGGTTTCCTCCTGATATAATTTACCATACAGGATGTTCCAACTTGAATACCATTTCATCTACTTGAGTTTCAAAAAATTTTTTATGAATTTAAATTTCTATATTACTTTTATTGTTTGTGCAAATTGAATGTATTGTTGATAACATACTTATGACAATAGAGATACTTCAGTACTGACTGTTTGATACATATGCGTTGACTAGAACATGGTATAAGATTCTAGAACAGTAAAAAGTATAGAAAAATTGTAAAACAAACATAGCATGAACCACGATAACTTAAATACCCAATAATAATAATGAATATTTTAACAATATATATATAAATATTTTTATGATAAGAAATATTTGTTCAATGTAAAACGAATAAAAAGTGATATAATGATACTTATATATCACATAAATATCTGCCATGTTTGTTTTGCAATTTTTCTGTACATTTTGCTTTTCGGATACCTTGTACCATTTTCTACACGACGCAGAATCTCAAGAGTTCAGCAGTGGAGTTTTCTATTGTCATAAGTATGTCGCCAACAATACATTTAATTTGCACAACCTATAAAAAAAATTGAAATAAAAATTCATGAATAGATCTCAAGTAGACAAAAATAATATTCAAGTTGGAACATCCTGTATGCTGAAATCAAATCAGAAGAAAACATGACAGCGACATGTCGAAACATTTCGATGGAAAATGATAAAATATAAAATTTTGAATACAGAAAATTGTCAAATATGAATTTTAACTAATTCTGTATATATAATGTAAGGTATAGAAATGTAAATTTTATATAAAATCCATAGCATAGTTTAGAATAAGGAAAAGTGTCATAGAAAGTGAGTAAAAACCTAAAATTGGTGAGAAAAAACAAAAAGTGATGGTTGCCAGGAAGAAAAATAACGAGGATTGAAGAGAGAAGAAAATTATTTTTGGATGAACACAGTGACAAAATGTATTAATCATAAATACGAAAATACCACGAGAATAGGAGCAATTCAGCCAAATGACAACTATATAACATATTCAGAAACGATATCCGATGAAAAATACCTAAGAAAAACTTCTTACCTGCAGGACCCAGCAATATCCATATTCGGGAATCCTCCAACAAGAGAAACGGGCCTGGACACAGTAGCAACAGAATCCACTAGCCAGGGACACCTCTAGGACTCAAGAAAAGCACAAGTAAACTGAGCACAGGTACTTTTTTTAAATAATACCAAACTGAGTGAACGTATTCGGGGAGACACTTATTTGAAGTCATTTTATTACACCTTTCACTGTTATTGAGCAGTATTTCTGGTTTCGTTCGTATAATTTAATATAACCTACAATTATTATTTTTAAAGGTCATTCGATTGGCACATTAGCAAAATACTTCACTTCTCACATATCACTGTTTTGACAAAAACACCACTCATAAGTTAATTTTCGCAGGCTAGGTATATATAAGTTTTGTTTTAATAAAAGAATAATTATTTGACTATTTTCTGCCTCCATTATTCATCTGTTGATCACATTACAATTTTCATAAACAGTATTTTTAACATTGACTTCAAGCAAAGCAACTAGATGGCACTACTGAATCCTGCTTTGAGAGTGAGTAATATCATATTTCCATAGGCGTACCGACTGAGCTGGGATAAGGTAAAAGAATACAGATAAAAGAGTATTTGAAAAAGAGTAATAGTCTACTCAACAAGTTGAAAATGGTCTAAAATTGAGATACTGCTCTTAAAATTATGTGTGATAGCTCATTGGATCCGGAATAACGCCTTGAAAAATGTTCCGAAAGCGTGCATTAACACATAAAAAATTGCAAAAGTTATAAACAATTGAGGATGAAAAAAAAATGTCATTTCGTTTTTTGCCAATATTTCATAAACTATTGATATTTAAGAAATTTCAAAAAAAGATTCTGAAAGAGGAGGAAATTTTCAATATATATATATATATATATATATATATATTAAATAGTGTTGGTCCCAGCACGGAACCTTGAGGTACTCCAAAGTCTATCATCTTTTCACTGCTCAGTACATCATCTATTCTTACTGCCTGGCATCTTCCTGTTAAATAGCTTTCGAATAGCTTCAATATGTTTCTTCGCATTCCAATATCTTCCAGCGACTGAAGAAGAAGGTGATGACTGACAGTGTCGAAGGCTTTGGACAGGTCTATGAATACACACAAGGACGGTTTGCTCTCATTCAAAGCTTGTGTAATTTTTGAATTCAACGACAGGACAGCATCCTGAGTTGAAATATTCTCTCTAAATCCGAATTGATAATCTGAAATTAGTTTGTATAAAAAAAGTAACGACTGTTTTTTTAATGATATTTCCGAATACTTTCGATAGATCGGTAACTAGAGAGATCGGACGATAGTTTGTGATGACGGATGTATCCCCTTTCTTCAACAGTGGTGTAATAATTGACTTTTAGAATCTATCAGGATAAACACCTTCCACACATCTATTCAATATACAGGGTGTTTCATAATTGAATGCTGATCCTAAAGGGCGATCATCCTTGCATGATTTTAAGAAAAATTCTTCATATGAACATAGGTCCGCAACCGCTTTATTTCTGAGATACAGGATGTTGAAATTTAACAAAATAATCAGTTCTTCCCCAATATCTCTGAAACCGCATTGTTTTTTTTTTCAATTTTGGTACATGCAAAGTATGCATAAAAATAAATTTTTTCCATGATAAAGGATTTCTTAATTTTCATCAGTGGCGTCCCTGTTAATATGCCCTGTCATATTTTTTATCAAAATAATGATACGCCACTGTCTTTTTTCCAAATAAATATTATTTTTGTAATTTTTGTCTATCTTCTCATAAAAATGATCTCGTGTCTTTTTTTTGTCCGGCAAACAACGGTTCTTGAGTTAGAAAATAAAATGCATTAATTTGCTTGTCCCTATGCGAAATCAGCCGTTGAAGAGTAGTGGGATTATCTTGTGGGCTACAAACATCTAGTAAGCTAAGACAACATAAACACTTTTGACACGTCTTTAGCTAGATACGTGATATTATTTACGTTATAAAAACTTGTTTATTAAAAAAAAACATGGTAAATTTTACAAATACCGAATTTGCAGACATGCATTACTTGTATGGGCTTGCTGACGGGATCGCATATGAAGCCAGGCGACTGTATCAAGAGCGCTTCCCAAATAGAATGGTTCCTGATGCTTGAACGATTTCAAGCACCCACACAAGGTTATGTGAAACAGGAAGTTTTGAGCCAAATTATCAATTGAAAGGAGCACATCGGACTGCAAGAACTCCGGCAATTGAGGTAGCTGTTTTAAATTCAGTTGACGAAAATCCTGAAATAAGTACGAGGCAAGTTGCCAATAATTTGAATATCGCCCATATTCTAGTATGAAGGATTCTTCATGATTATTTATTATATCCCTATCACATTCAACGGGTTCAAGCTCTACTTCCTCGAGACTTTCCATTACGAGTGAATTTCTGCCAATGGTTTCTCCAAAAAGTTATCGAAAATCCTTTATTTGACAGGGAAATGTTATTCACGGACGAAGCTAGTTTTACTAAAAACAGGATCAGAAATTCTCATAATAATCATTTTTGGGCCGAGGAAAATCCGCATGCAATCGTGGAATATCATCACCAGGAGCAGTTCTCATTAAATGTCTGGGCTGGAATTATTGGAGATTAACTAATTGGCCCTGTTTTTTTACCACGCAGATTAAATGGACATAATTATCGCCGATTTCTTGGAGATTATTTGCCAATTCCGTTGGAAGATGTTCCTTTTTCAATGCGAAATCGCATGTGGTTTATACACGATGGTGCACCTGCTCATATTCGTGCTCTGGCACGCGAATATTCAAACCAAAACTTTCATAATCGGATAGGTCGTGAGGTAACAGAGTCATGGCCAGCTAGATCCCCAGACTCAAACACTCTTGATAATTTTCTTTGCGGACATCTTAAGACTTTGGTGTACAGTCAACCAATTCTAACTGAGGAAGAATTGCGAAACCGCGTAATAGTTTCCTGTGAAGCAATAAGGAATACTGCAGGAATTTTCCAAAGAGTACGCGAGTCAATGACAAGGAGGGCTGAAGCGTGCATACTTGCATGAGGCGGACATTTTGAACAGTTAATTTGATTTTGGTATTTTTTGTTCATAATAGTTATGTTTTTAAAAATAAAAAATGTATGCGTACTCATTACAAAAACTAAATAATAATTACCATAAAATTATAAGAATCTTGCCTAGATCCTTTGGTTACCACAATTGTGAAATGAAGACTAAGGGAAAAAATCGAATAGGGGCAAGCAAATGAATGTGTTATTTTCTAAATCGAAAACCGTCCGCCGGACGAAAAAAAGACAGGTACCATTTTTATGAGAAGATAGAGGACAATTACATAAATGATATTCATTTGGAAAAAAGACAGTGTCGTATCATTATTCTGATCAAAAATATAACAGGGCATGTTAACAGGGACGCCACTGATGAAAATTAAGAAATCCTTTATCATGGAAAAAATTTATTTTTATGCGTACTTTGCATGTACCAAAATTGAAGAAAAATCGGTTTCAGAGATATTGGGGAAGAACTGATTTTTTTGTTAAATTTCAACATCTTGTATCTCAGAAATAAAGCGGTTGCGGACCTATGTTCATATGAAGAATTGTTCTTAAAATCATCCAAGGATTATCGCCCTCTAAGATCAGCATTCAATTATGAAACACCCTGTATAGGTCAAAGGTTCTAGAATATAGTCTGATATTAGTTTTATAGTTTCCGCCTTCAGGTCGTCATACCCTACTGCTTTGTTGTTTTTTAGTTCAAAAATTATGTTTTTCGTTTCCATAGTATTGATTGGTTCAAGCACAAATGAATACAAAATAGGTGATCTTTTTATTTTGTAAATCTTGTTGTTTTTTTCTGGCTAGCAAGAGTTATGCCCGTTTCAGCAAAGGTTATATTAAATGCATTAGAAATTTCTGTTTTGTCAGTCTGGATTTTATTTTCTGAACGATGTTTACTTTTATCTATAATGTTTTTTTGTTCTTGATATTTGTTGAATAACATCCCATTTTCGTTCAAATTAGGATCTTTGAATTTAATGAAAATATGGTCTAGGCAGGTTTTGCTCCTGTCTTGCACTCTAGTGGGTGCAATTATTGTGGATATATACCCAAATTAAAGATATGTATTTGATATAATATGAACCATATCTGTTGCATATAAAACTAGTCTGTCTTTTTTTGCTCGTCAAGAACCTAATGCTTATGAGAAATGGGTTTTCTTCAAACTTTCATTACACACTTATAGTTATTATACTAGAAAATAAATTATATCTTATCAAAGCATAAAAATAATTGTACTCACTATATAAGTCGAACTCAAAGGGTCTTATTATTCAGTATTTTTGTGCAAATATGTAAGTACCTTTCCTCTGATACCTGCCAATAAATAGTGTGTGTGCATGCCATTTGTGGCTTAATGTTACAGTACTATGATGTTATCTGATTTGTTATTAACTTTTATGTAGCTTTACACCTCTGTCACGTGGGTCAAATCTTGTAATATGTGAATTAACTGCACATGCACATATAGTCCATTGAAAAATAAAATGATTCCTCCTTAGAAAAAATAACGACAAGTCCTTAATATGTAGAAAAAATTATTATCTACCAAAATTTCGTTGTTTGGTTACCGCTGCATTACTTGACGACCATAATGTTAATCTCCGGACTGCTCAGTGATCTTCGTTTATTTCTCAATTTGAATGAAATTTTGGGTAAATTGAGAATATGATGATTGATGAACACAAGTCAAAACGAGGCCCTCTCAGATGCTTCTGGAGGACGAAATAATTCATTTTTATTTATTTATTTATTACAAATAAAAGTTAATTACAAATGTATAAATATCTCACAACATTATTACACTTTGTAAATATAACGAACAATAACGAACATTTGAGAGTACCTTTAAAGTAAAGTAAATCAAAGTATATGTACATATCACTAGATTACTAGGTTGGATCACGTTAATCATACCAAAACCACAAAATAACAAGATAAAAGAGAAAGAAAGAATACCAAGTATCACAATGAGCTGTCACTAATATACTTCTTTAATGATGACTTAAATAGTTTTACTGAATTAGATTCTTTTACGAATTGTGGTAGTTTATTAAATTCGTGTAAGCCTTTATGAAACATACTGTTCATTCCAAATTTAGTGTTAGTTTGTTAATATAAAAATTGTTATTTCTTCTCGTATTGTAATCATGAACTTCATTAATTCTCTCTATGGACTTTTGAAAGTAATTGGGTAGCAATCCTTCATGCAGTTTAAATATAAAGATCATAGTCATAAATACTATACGTTCTTCAACTGAGAACCAGTTTCGACACTCTAACATCAATTTAATTGCTGTGTAACGGCTACATCCCAATATTATTCTCATACCCCGATTTTGAAGCTTTTGCAATTGAGCTATTTTATTTTTACCAAGTAGAAAAAGTAATGAAAAATCATACTTTTTGTTTTACTGACATTTAGTATAAGTTGATTATTAAATAGATATGACTATTTAACCCTTTCATTGCGAAAATGATTTTTCGCATGCGCAATATTTTAGGTTGTGCGTATATATACGTCTAGAGCAGAGTGGGCCAATTCATCGGGTATTCAAAGAAAACAAATTATATATGTTTTGGATTGACGTTTATATTAACTGGAAAAAACATACAAAATACCATAACTAATAAAAAAATTAAAAATGTTTTTTGTATGTTATGTTTCTAAACAAGAAATGAGGCACGATGATACTTCACATGTGCGACATATATGTCTGATTTCCCGTCTGTTTTGCGCAAACTTTACATCGTTGTATTTTTAGTCCTTGGAATTAATTTAAGGGAATGTCTTTCAGTTAAACGTAATTCTTGATTCAGATCTAGTACTCGTCTGCCTATCCTGCGAGAGGGAACCCGTGTATTATATTGTGAAATATTTTTTTTGAACACGCTCCTGACTGACTTGTTTGTAAAGTATTGCCATAGCCATGGCAACACTTCACGGACAAGTTCGTAAAAGTTGCAATTTTTGAATTTTTTTCAGTTCCTAAAGTTGCCATACTTGATTGATTATTGATATTTCTTCATTTTGATGGCAGAAATAAAATGCTTTTATATGAAACATTCTTTGGAAAAATTATTGTTTGTAGCACGTACGCAAATGGCTTTCGCGGACTCATCTTCATATTACGGACTCAGCTAGCACCTTACGATTCGTCCGCGAAAGCTTCATGCGTGCTTGTTAAAGTTTATCCAATGTCAGTTGAATATGTACAGGGTGTTACAAAATTCAATGAAAATTTTCAAGGGCGCATTCCTTGGATCAAAATAAGACTTTTTTACCCATAAACATGTGTCCTAAAATTGACCCCCTCTGAACTACAGACATCGCAAGTTACGCGAAAAAAATCGTTAATTTTGAATTGTGGCTACAATTATGCATCAAATGTTCGGAAAATTCACAGGCTCTTGGTTTTTTGGACGCTCCATTCATTTCTTGCTTCAAAAATAAGGTAACTGATTCAAAGGGGTGAATGAGGGTTGCCTACAGTTTTTATAGCCAAAATTTTCTACTATATCACAGTTAAGTTGGCCATGAAAAAACCTGAAATTTGAATCAGCTAACAGTTTTCGAGAAAATTGCTAGCAAATGAAAGGGAAATATTGAAGTAACAAACTAAAATACTTAGTGGGTTATGACTTTTTATCTTTTTCCCCCTTTGACGCTTTTGACTTTCAAATTGTAACAGCAATTTGATTTACTTGTAAGTGCGACGTTTGTGTTTCACGGTTTAGTGAAAATAGTTTAAATCCATACCATGTTCAACGTGTTCAAGGATTGCTTCCAGGGGATTTCCCGCGACGCTTGCAGTTCACTAGGTGGTTATTGGAAAGTGCGAAAAAATCGAATTTTATCCGCTCTTTTTACTGACTAGGCCAAATTTAGTCTGCGATAAAGTAGTAAATTTCCACAATATTCATGTCTGGGCTGTAGAAAATCCAAAGATTAAAAAAAACGTCATCAGTGCAGTTTAGCCTAAATGTATTGCCGGAATAATGGAAGTAAATACTCCGAAGTCGCTAATCTGTAGTTTTTACCCTTCGAACTGACTTAAATCTGTACTGTGTACTTACATGTCGCAGCGCGTCGAGGCCTTATATTGAATTCCTGGCTCTAGTAAGTTCCGCTGCTGGAATATTCGTGAACATTTCGAATATTCGCGCGGCGTAATGCCGGTTCGCGATTCGTTTCCGCTCTAGACTGCTGTGTCTTCTTGGAATCTGGCCAGTGGCGTTTCATTTTCCAGGGGCGTGTATGGATTCGTAACAATACATCCGTTTATGTTAATGCACGGAGAACAAAGAACAAAATCAAAATAGATGAAGATCTATGTTCGTGTCCTTCAAATGAAATTTTAATCTTTTATTTTTCGGCTTTATAACTTGGCAACCACGCATTATAAAATTATAATTACCGATTTGGAAAAGATTTATATTCATTTTCATCTAAAATTTCCATAAATCTTTTTCAACGACAACCACCGTCCATAACATGGCAACAGCGTATTTCTGCAAAAACGATATTTTTTTTGCAAAATTCGCTTGATTTGATAGATATACTTTGAACCATTTCCATACCAGATTTCCAATAATCCGAAGTGACCAACTTGGCAACAACGCATTTTCTAGAGACGAAAATTACACAAAAAAAATTGATTAAGCAGAAGAGTTATCTCGATATTCTGCAAGCAAAATTTCTATAAATTTCTAGCGTCCATAGCTTGGCAACAGCACATTTCCGCAAAGTTCAATATCATTGCACGATTCGCCTGATTGACTGGTAATGCCCTCTAGTGACTCGATAGCTGAAGTTTTTCTGTTTTATTTCCAATACTCACTATGTAACAATTTCAAATAATCTACCACGATGTAACAATTTTGTGCTCACTACTAGTTCCCGATGAATCAAAGTTTTTCTGTCAAAGAAAAAAGTAAGTAAATGATAAAAAATATGTGTATTGATATGATAGTTCACCGCATTTGGAGGTTATCCATGTAAAGTTATGACATTGTCTAAATTATATTTTGAATATCATAAAGTAATGCTACTCCTGTGTACTTTTAGGTACGGCAAGTAATGTGCTTGCTCGTTAGTTTATTGAGGTCGAAGGTTCATAAGGTCTTGAGAACATAAAAAAGTGAGGGAGCCAAGTAGTTTAACAAATTAAAAAAGTACCCATATAACCCTGGCTAGCTTTAACCTGACGGGAAACCACTAAATAACATCAGATTCAACGCAAAACTATTTAATAAAATTCTCAAATAATATAATAATCACAAAAGGAATGAGGTTCACAATTGTACCTGAATATGGGATCCCACTTTTACTCTTGTAAGAATAATACAAACACGTTCAATCTAACACATATAATTGTCAACAAAATATTGGGTATTGCTTATACAGTACAAGTAACGATGTTTACTCTTAGTACTTGAACTGCATTACATTTAACATTAGTTCATATGTAGGGCCAATTGCTTTTGTCAGTTCGTGAAAATTAAAACACAAATCAATAATCCTCTGCTAGGTACTTTATCCTGATAGAATGCCGTGTATGAAAGACAACTTGGAAAGACATCAAAAGTATCTCTGTCCTCTGTTCATAAGGCTGATTGGTCAGTTCACAACATCGTCCAGGCGTTCCTGAACTCGTATTTGCTTTTCATGACCGGCTAACATCGTCCCACGGAACTTGGTTGATACTTTTACTATCCACTTCTACACGATCAAATAGAAAACATCTCAAATATTTATCGAATGAAAACCATCACGTCCCGGAATTAGAGATTGGGATATCGTGGAATAACAGAACACTTACCTCTTTGCTGCAGTTTTTGTGATGCAGTTGCAAATCTATAAAATTTACACGTACTATTTTTGCAATAGCGAGGGCTCATTGTTATTATATGTATGTTGTTATTATACTACCCAACCGTGACCGTTGTCTCTACTATAATAATAATGTTTATTCATCTGAAGTATGGTACAATATTTTTAAGTGATTTGTGAATAAACAGGGAGACCTCATAAACTGAAAGTTTTCAGCTCGTGCTTGTGATTACCAGGATCATTACCTACTTCTGCCATCATGGGCGCTGTCATAGTTTCATCTATCGCCTCCAGCCTAATGCACACAGCGAATAGTAATCACTTCGAATCATCCTCTTATCAGATTTTCAGTAACCCAAAGCTACCAACTTGGCAACTACGCATTTCTGCAAAACAAAAATTGTACCATTGGAATTGGTCAAGGGTATACAAACGCGATTGTATTTTTTTTTTAATAATGTATTACAATTTTTTTATCGCTTCGGAGAATTTCCCAAGATTGGATATTCCGAAGATTTAACTAGACTAATTTTGCAGATAAGAGATACAAATGACATTATCAGCAAGTGTATCCAAATACAGTAATCCTATCTAATTTTTATTTTCGATGCGTATATATACGTCTAGAGCAGTTAAGAGGCTAGCGTATATATACGTCAAGAGCATTGAACGGGTTAAAGACCTATTCATTTCAACAATTGCCTGATCCAAATTCACATGTATACAATAAACCAATGTATCATCAGCAAATAGATTTATACACTCTGATCCATGTGGTGAATATCATTTAGATAAATAATAAAAAGCAACGGGCCTAACACACTGCCCTGGGGTATGCCACTCTCAATTATAAGTTAATCTGACAATTCTTTTTCAAATTCAGTTTTTTGTCTTCTGTTAAATAAGTAACTTAGAATCAAATCCAAAACAATTCCCAATATCCCATGATACTTTAATTTTTCAAGTAGAATAGTTTGGTGAATTGTTTCAAATGCCCTTTTAAGGTCGAGAAATGTCGCAACAATGTACTGATTTCTATCAATTATATCTTCAAAGCCATTCAGTTATTGAAAATTGTAGAGACGTTTCACGTGAGTGTCTAGCTCTGAAACCCAATTGGTTGCCTAGAAACAATTCATTGGTATTAAAGTACTGAATTAATTGGTTATACAGTGTCCGGCAGATTTTTGGCAACAAATGGGAAAAACGTTTATTTTAAATTCCCTCAGAAAATTTTATTCTTCATAAAAGTTTTTGCTTCTGTTCAAACCCAAAATGCACCATCCATATTTTATTTATCTCCATTCGTATACGAGGGAGGTGGAATAAATTGAAAGTAGCTCTATAGTAAAGTACCTTTATTTTTCAAAATACACCTTAAGTTTATTTGAATAAATGACTAACAATTTGAAGAATATTCCAAATTCAGCCTGCTATTCCAAAAACAAGTTTTTACTGATTTTTTCCATTTTTTTTACTCACCACCCTGTGTATTATGAGAATTTGTAATGTCATAGAACACTTATCATTGAATATTACCTGGATGACCATATGAAGTTAAGTTCCGTCCAACTATCAACTAGAAAATTACATTAATCAAACTTGGTGCCGACAAAATCTCATTTCTTGTTGCCATTTTTCATAATTAAGGTATAACGAATGACATATGCAGTTCAAAATCAATTGAAAGTAATCGAACTGTGTTGCAACCAATGTCAAAAGACAGGTCGTACCAATGAATAGTAGTTCTCTAGATTGAACAGGAATCTGGTATAATTCGCAAAATTGGCTTTGGAAAAAAATTGTCAAATAGTAAATAGTTTGATCTTGACATTTGATTTTTGTGTTGCTATAATGGCTGCACGCTTGAATCTCCAAGAAAAAAATTTAAATGAGAGGCATCCGGATAGAAATGTTCATTATGCATCGGTAACAAAAATTGTAATAAAGTTCAAGGAGTCTGAATCAGTTGACAATAAACATAAAGTAACACACCAAAGGAATGTCACTGTAGATGAAGACGCTGCACTGGATATCGTTTTATCTGTTGTGGAGAATCCAAGACTTTCGTTATCTGGAAGGCAGAATGATATTGGCTTTTCCGAACGGTCAATCAGGAGAGTCTTGAAAAGGAACAAATTCAGATCTTACAAACCAAAATTCATTCATACACTCAAAGAAAGAGACTTCGATGCATGTTTGGATTTTGCTTTCTGGTTTCATGTCAGAGTTGAAGAAGATAACCATTTCTCCAGAAAAATTTTGTACACTGATGAAGCTACTTTCACATCCAATGATACGGTAAGCTCCCAAAATTGTAAATGGTGGGCAGATGGAAATTCAAATTTCAGAATCGAATGTAAGGATCAACATAGCTTTAAAATAAATGTTAGTGTTGGAATTTTTAATGATAAAATTGTGGGCCCAGTGTTTTTCCGGCAAAATTTTAATGCATAGAAGTATTTAGGAATGTTACAAACATTTTTATTGGATTACCTTGACAACCTTCCACTACGTGTTAGGGCCAACATGTTTTTTCAACAAGATGGTGCATCTGTTCACTCGACTCTAGAGGTGAGAGCGTGGCTGAAACAAAACGTGGTCTGCTAGATCTCCAGACCTAACTCCTGGATTTTTTTTCTGTGGGGATACCTCAAAGAGAAGGTCTACAGACAACGGTTTTTTAGAGGTATTCAACATTTGGAGGATACAATAAGAAATTGTTTTCTGATGATCACCCCGCAAATGCTCATAAACGTACACAAGGAAATTCATAGAAGACTCATGAGGTGTATTACAATAGGAGTTCCGTATTACATTATATTTCATATTGAGTTTGCTCTCTTTCATTAAAAGTAAATTGAGAATAGAGTTGTTCTTAGTTGCTTTTCGATGTTCACAGATCATTTATAGCCTACGGTTATTGGTACGACCTGTCTTTTGACATTGGTTGCAACACAGTTCGATTGCTTCCAATTGATTTTGAACTGCAGATATCAATTGTTATACCTTAATTATGGAAAAAAAAATTCTATATGGCAACAAGAAATGAGAATTTGGTCGGCACCAAGTTCGATTAAATGCAATTTTCTAGTTGATAGTTGGACGGAACTTAACTTCATATGGTCATTCAGGTAATATTCAATGATAAGTGTTCTATGACATTACAAATTCGCATAATAGATAGGGTGGTAAATTAAAAAATGGAAAAAATCAGTAAAAACTTGTTTTTGGAAAAAAAGGCTGAAATTCTGAATTTAGAATATTCTTCAAATTTTTTGTCATTTATTCAAATAAACTTTAGGTGTATTATGAAAAATTCCACCTCCCTCGTATACGAATGGAGATAAATAAAATTTGCATGGTGCAATTTGAGTTTGAGCAGAAGCAAAACTTTTATGAAAAATAAAATTTTCTGAGAAATTTTAAATAAGCTTTTTTCCCATTTGTTACCAAAAATCTGCCGGATACTGTATACAGGATAGTTCTAATACTTTTTCAAGAGTAGGTAGTATATTTAATGGCCTAGAATTTTCAGCTTTAATTGAGCTAATTTTCGGTACAGGAACAACAGTAGAAACCTCAAATTGATCAGAAAATACACCGGTTCTAAGTGATGTATTCAATAAATTCAATATTGCTTAGCCAGCTACATCAAAACTATTTTTTAAGATGTTATTGTTTGAAATTTATACTTTGTTAGTTTTGTCGAAAGAGAAAATAATATTTCTTAGTTCATTAATTGTTAAAGGCACGAATTCAGTGAAATTAGTTAATATAACAGGGTATTCATGTGTTCATTGCTGTACATTTTGGAAAACTGATATTATTTCAATTACACTATGTATAAAATATGAATTGAAATTATTAGCAATGACTAGTTCCTTATTCAAAATTCGAAAGAATATCATTTTCCATCTATATTTCCAGATACTGAAAATACTCAACAATCACATTTCTTTAACCACAACACTACACTCATAGATAGATAGATAGATTTATTTGAAGCTTTCAATTTGAACAGTTGAAAACTCAAGTCGGACAATAATATACAATATAAAAAATACAAAAGTCACTTATAACTAGAAATCCTTCCTAGTAAAAGTAATTACAACATGTATTGAAAAAAAAATTATTGATATATAAATATATCACAGTCATAGGTGTAAGATAGATTGAAAATTTTATTCAGCTGTAGTAAAATTATTTCTCCATGAATTCTGTAATTAATATGGCTCGATGTCACACAACAGATCAAAAACATGTTTTTTGAAAATTTGTCTTGAGCGAGCTTCTTTAATTATTAACGGTAAATTGTTATAGAATTTAATGGATGCATAATATGGCCCTTTCTCTGTATTTGTCAGTCTATGCTTGGGAACAATAAAATTGGATTTCTGCCTGGTAGAATACTCATGTCTGAATCTGTCTTTTTCAAAATTTGCTTTAATATCGTACACAAAAAGTACACAAACATATATGTAAATGGCATAAACGGTAAGCATTTTGATACATCTGAAAGTATGTATGTATACCCTAGTTCACGTGTTTTCAACACTTTTTTCGAACGTAAAACTGCTGTTGTCCAAAATGCCCACCTTTTTCACAACATAAATAAAAACATAATGTATACTGCTATTCCGGGTTTCAATGCATTCTTTAGCCAAGCCTTGGTTATTTCATACGCTCCCATCACCTGAAATGACCCCAACTTGGGGATTTCAAATGGTCCACCCTGTATATTTTTACTTCTTTCATTCTAAGGACGATTTTGAGTACATCACATAGTTTTGAGCCGAAAAATTGCTACATTTGATTTTCTCAGAAGCATTATTATTTTTGCGTCTAGAGTGCGTTGAACTTACCAATCTGATGGACATGAATGATGAGTAAAAAATATTGAATTAGAAATTTATTTTTCCGCCTAATTGAGTACCTATGGCGGTTTGATATTTCCGAAACCACATATTGTAAAAAAAATCCAATGCCATCTTTCAGACACAGATTCCTTAGGTTCTAATTTTCACGACGAACCCATTGATGGTTTCCAAATGAAAATCGGATGGATAACAATCCTAATACACTAATTGTTTGTCGAAAAATTATGAGGAAATCTCGTTCATCAAGTATGCTGTGGATACAAAATTAAATGAAACTGAATTAAGAAACACCAATTTCCACATAACAAAACTTTATCATTCATTCCAACAAGAATAACTACCCATAATACCAGGATTAGTTGAAAGGAATTAAATGTTCGAAGTTCATTCCGTCAACTTCCTGACATTTTCTGGCTGTATCAGTTGTGTTTCGCATCACATTTCGCAACATAGCAGCATTTATGGTAGCAAACACGAATGCTATTTCATCAAATTCCTGTTTGAGGCGGTGTATAAAACACTCGTTCTTTCACATAACCCCTTACAAATAAAATATATGAAACTGGAATTAGAATTTTTCTACATTTTTTTCACGGAAATTATTCTTTGACCTTCTAATATTTGCTTTCAAGTTTCAGAATCCCCGAAGGATTGTGGAAGAGGAGTTCTCATTCATTTAGATTATTTTGAAGTTTGACAGTTATATATTTTTCTATGTTCATGCAAAAACCAAAACTTTATTGAACTATATTTAGTGAAAAAACTGGTTCTTTATTGCATTAGTGAAATAAAATGTTTATTGCACTCATCTCTGATTCTACTACAGCGTTTTGTGATCATGACAAACATAAACGTTCAAATCGACGCCATTTTCAGTCCATTTTCTGTGGTATTGTATTACATTTTAAACAATTGCATATTTTATATTATTTTCAATAATATTTATTGCATACTGGATTACGGAATTACTAGAAAATACAATTTATCAAAAATGAGTTGAATTGTTCCTAACATAGGTATTAGTTCTTAACTTTCTCAATGCAAATCGATAGTCACTACAGGAATCTTAGTTTTTGCGTGAAGATTAACTTTTTCAGTCTAATTCTCCTGAACTCCGATCTCCATTATCTTCTTCATCACTCCCTTCTTGTCAGGAAGGTAGAAGTGGGTATATGAATATAATTGAGGATATTAAGGAAATTAGGGAAATTAAGAAAATTGAGGATTTTAAGGAAATTGATGATAATCTAATAGGCAATCCGAATGGGATTACATCCATTCCTTGTTTAATCTTCAATAAAACAAATTCATCAAAGAATTACTCAGGTTGATATGATCATCAAGCAAATATTGTGATTTTATGGATTCATTATTATTACCCATTATAAGTCCTTCAACAGAAGAATTGAAATAATTGTTGAATTGAAATAATTTTGAGTTGAACAAACATTAAGCAAATCTAATAAAATAAAAAATAAGAAATAAGATGTAATCCATCATTATTATCATAATATAAATTTAAGTTTTATTCTATCCTTAATGTTTTTTGTATGGTTAAGTTCAGCACTGTATTTATTTCTTAAAACTTATTTATTTTTTCTGAAAAACTTAAAAATAATATTTTTGAGTTTTTTTTATGTCAATAACAAAACTAAGTATATTATTATTCATTTTGAAACAAAGCCCTTCCCTTTTTTCAACTCGTAAACCTGATTCAATTTTGAAATTTTAATGGCCAAAATATTTTCAGGATATTTTGTGAGCTCTATAATTTTTTCTCCAAAAACACCATCTTATCACAGTATTATTTTCCGGACATTCTTGCATTATATGGTATAACTGCTTTCTAGTCATATTCTCAAAATTCCCAATGGAATTTAAAAATAAAAAGAATCCATTGCAAACCATGTAACATACCAATACGATTATCATTATGTTTGAATGGCTGTTAAACAAAATGGCAGAAAAAAGCGGAACTTTTTCTTTTGCAATTCTCTTTACCCTAAACTTCATTTAAAGTGGAACTACAATGCTCGTAAGTGCCTGGAACACGTACAAAAATAATTTTGTTTTTTTTACAAAAAAAGAGGACTTCTGTATGATTGTATTAAGTAATTGAAAAAATATTTATGGAACTACAAATTGAATGTAGTGTGATTACTAATAAAGTACAAACTTTCACTTTCCATATCCATCTCCACACAAAACTACTTCTAAACTGCAGATATAGTTTGTATAAACATTGAAAGTATCGAGCAATCTAGAGCACACTAGACAACGACTGAGTTCTGACTACCTGTATTCTACTTCTGAACTGCAGATGTAATTTGTATAAACAATGAAAGTATCGAGCAAACTAGAGCACACTAGACAACGACTGAGTTCTGACTACCTGTATTCTATTTCTGAACTGCAGATGTAATTTGTATAAACAATGAAAGTATCGAGCAAACTAGAGCACACTAGACAACGACTGAGTTCTGACTACCTGTATTCTATTTCTAAACTGCAGATGTAATTTGTATAAACAATGGAAGTATCGAGCAAACTAGAGCACACTAGACAACGACTGAGTTCTGACTACCTGTATTCTATTTCTAAACTGCAGATGTAATTTGTATAAACAAGGAAAGCATCGAACAAACTAGAGCACACTAGACAACGACTGAGTTCTGACTACCTGTATTCTACTTCTGAACTGCAGATGTAATCTGTATAAACAATGAAAGTATTGAGCAAACTAGAGCACACTAGACAACGACTGAGTTCTGACTACCTGTATTCTATTTCTAAACTGCAGATGTGATTTGTTTAAACAATGAAAGTATCGAGAAAACTAGAGCACTAGACAACGACTGAGTTCTGACTACCTGTATTCTGCGGGGTGTGATGAGAAGGCCAAGTTTTTAGGGTAAATACTCCATTGTGCGTCGTCTGATTAGACTGAAGCATTGTAAAAATCATAGTTTCCACGTTGCCAAGTGTCTCTAAATTGGATAAACTTTTAGTGTCCGGTACTAGGGGATGTCCGGTACTTAATTTTTTTCCATTTTGTGAAATGCATTTGCTTAATGTCTTACGGCAACACTCTATTCCTGTATCATCTTTCTTCAATCTTTGCATTGAAATTTTTAAGTGGGGATCATTTGTTTCCTATACATGGCATATACTTGTCGACGAATTATATACACATCACACACTGTTTCTTACAAGCACCAGAGTCTTTCCTTTTTCTTCTCATTACTATAGGATTATTTACTACACACCACGCTGTATTTAATGGCCAGCGTGTTAAGGCTGCAGCTTCCTTCACTGCCCTGAAAATTCTCATGAAGAGTTACTTCACACTCTGAAATATGCAGAAGATTTTGGTAGTTATTATTACATACAGAAGTTTGGTAGCTTTTATTACATCCAGAAGTTCTGACACCCTTCATTTGGCATAACTATCCATATATGGAATAACTGGCTTCAATAAAACTTGACAACTATCAAAGTGGACAAATCTCGCAGAAATTTTCGATTTCTTCATATCTTTTGTTTCAGAAGAAATGTTCTCAATGAATTTTATTCGCATCTTCAGACAACCCAGCGCCGGATTACTCTATTCACAATATAGCAGGTGCGTATAGGGCAAGATATAGGACAATTTCAATAAACATTGATTTTGAAACTTCAATTTATTGACTCTACATCACAAAAATAACGGCGGACACATTGTTAATAAGGTTAGTTTTGATTTTCGTATTTTCCTTCAGAGCGGCAATTTCAGAATTGTTCATTATTCAGTCTGGCACTGAAAACACTTTATATGCAGCAGCGATTTGACTCAAATTTGGAATATCTTAGTTTCACACGAAGCAGTGGTCAAATCTTGCAAATATGTCCTTTTTTTTAATTCACACCTATTTATGTACTAATATACGTTTGCGATATTCTCAGGTATATTGTGTGTAGAAGTGCCGTTTATATCAAAATTCAGACTGTGTTTCTGTGCCAAATATTGTGATTTTCATGTAATCTATGGAATAAGCTGTGAGTAATCAATCAGTAAGATAAATTTTCCAAGTTGGTCACTCAAATAAATGTTATGAATGATGTCGACGCGTGGACACTGTAACGAAATTTTCGATCGTCGGAAATCGCCAAGCATCACCTGCTCTGGACTTTGCGCAAAACTTATCAGGCAATTTGTGTTGGAGTCTCCGCCGAGTTTTTTCAATGTTTGAAATCCCCTGGTTTTTGCTGGTATTGCACAGATTGTCATAAAATAAGAAATAAATACGAGGGATACATCAAAACTTCGTTCGATACCAAATTGAATCAAATGATAGGCGAATTCGAAACGATGTTTAATGACTTGATAAATAATATTTCGGAGAAAGCTAAAGATTGTTTTTCAAAAATTGATGTTTCTCACAAGATAACGAAAGATGTTCCCACGTATTCAAATATTGTTAAATCAAAATCAATGGTCATTGTTAAACCGAATGACATCGAACAGATTAACTCAAAAACGAAGCTAGATATCATGAAAAACATTGACCCTCTTAATTTGAATCTAAAAGTATCGCAGGTGAAGCAAATCAAAGATGGTGGTATTCTTATCAGCTGCAATGACCCTGAAGGGGCGAGGAATTTCAAGAAAGCTGCTACTGAAAAATTTCTTCAAACTACAAAATTTCAGACGTTAAGAGATTCCTTTCCAAGGTTAAAATTGTTGGGCTCATGGAGAACTACTCTGCCGACGATATGATGAACTATTTAAAAGGACAAAATGATATTTTCTCCGATGAATCTCACTTGAAAATTCTGAAATCATGGGCCACAAA
The DNA here is from genome assembly GCA_018342105.1 of Gonioctena quinquepunctata. NCBI lineage: Eukaryota > Metazoa > Arthropoda > Insecta > Coleoptera > Chrysomelidae > Gonioctena > Gonioctena quinquepunctata. Next base: position 701,657 of record JAFIRS010000252.1, read on the forward strand.
TAAAGATCCAAACATTTTTCAAGCACTTGTCGAACTAGATGCTGCTACATATGGTATGGTGATGGAACGAGGAAAGCTTTTTGTTAATTATGATGCTTGTACCGTTTATGATGCGACAGATATAAGAATTTTTCTCAAGTGCAGCGGCTTCAACCATGGTCAGTCCAATTGTAAACAGAATAGAATTGTATGTCCCAAATGTTCTAGTAATCATCCATTGAATGTCTGTACTAGCTCAATTCGTAAATGCATGAACTGTACTATTGTATGGAAGGCCGAAAAATGTCCTATTTATAAGAAAAAATTGAACTATCTTAAATCCTCTGCTTTTGTCACTAAATAGCAACCACAGCAAGAAAACATTTCTTTGGATTTTTCGGCATCCAATACAAATAGTAACATGAAGTGTTCTTACCAAAATGTCAGGGGTCTACGATCCAAAACGCATCTTATTTATAATAACATTACTCAAAATATTTTTGACGTGCTTTGTCTCACTGAAACCTGGTTGTCATCTGACATTTTGGATTCCGAAATAACCAGTAACCAGTTTACGGTTTATAGAAGAGACCGTAACTTTGATCTCACAAGCACAACAAGAGGGGATGGGGTGTTAATTGCCGTAAACTCAAAGTTTCACACATATCCTATGGACCTCAATTTCATAACTGAATCTTTTCCCAATATTGATATTGTTGGTATTAAAATTGTTTTCCATAATTTTACTACCTACATTATAACGTTATATATACCTCCGAATACATCTATCGTTTCATACGATGGTTTCTTTGAAGCTATTTGTAGTCTGCAATGTTTGCTTAATGATGACAGTAACCTGATTGTAACTGGAGACTTCAACATCCCTGAATATGTTGTTCATGCTAGTATCAATTCTCACAATGTGAAATAAATTATTCTGCTGGAGAACTTTATGAATTTTCTAGGCCTAGTTCAATATAATGAGGTATTGAACACCAACAATAGAATCTCAGATCTATTATGTAGTAGATATCCAATGAATGTACAAGAGTCATAATTTCCTCTCGTTCCTATTGATGTGCACCATCCTGCTCTAGAATTTTCTATCCCTTTCAGTCTGAAACCCAACACATTCAAAACGAACACAATGAAAACCTTCAACTTTAGGAAAGCAAATTTTCCTCAATTGTACGGCATGCTCTTTAATACGGATTGGACTTTTTTGGAAGATAATGATAACGTGGATATAGCTTGTGATAGGTTCTACAATATATTAAATAATATTTTAATAGAATGCGTCCCCAAAGTGGTTGGTAAAAAATCTTCCTATCCACCTTGGTTTACCGGCGATATTATAAGAAAATTGAAAGCAAAGGACAAGTATTTACGCAATTATAAATCAACAAAAATATTCGCAGAGATATGAGGAAAAATATCGTCATAGCACACTCCAATTATATTCGAACAGCGGAGAAAGATCTAAGAGATGATCCCTCCAAATTTTGGGCTTATCTAAATACAATTAGGAGCAGCTCAGCTATTCCTGATTCTCTAACATATGAAAATAGTAGTCTGTCTGATCCCCAACGTATAGTCGATGCTTTTGCCACCTACTTCGAATCTGCTTCCATCAAATCATCCAATTATCGACTATCTGAAGGCATTAATAATTTCCTTATAGTGTTTTTCAAACGCTACGTAGATGACATCATCACCTGCGTACCCATAGACGGAGTAGATATCGTTCAGCATGTTTTCAATAGCTACCACCCACGCCTTCAATTCACAGTCGAGAAAGAGCAAAATAACGGATTACCATTTTTAGACATCTCAATCATAAGAACAGATGAGAATAAAATCATCACAGATTGGTATCACAAACCGACCTTCTCTGAGAGATTTTTGAACTTCAATTCTCAACACTCCTTCACTCAAAAGGCCAATATTATTTTGAATCTCAAATATAGAGCTCTGCAACTATCACATCCGTCTCTTCATCAAAAAAATCTCGAAGCAATTAAAATATACCTATTGAAAAACAATTATCCAACAAAATTAATAAACAAGCTCCTTTTCAAAGAGCAAACCAATAATATTAAACTACCAAATGGAAATAATTTCTTCTACAAAATCCCATACATTTCGGGTCTTTCAGAGAAGATAAAGAAAGTATTTACTGATGCGCCTTTCAATATTGCATTCAAAAATGAAAACACTGTTAAAAAATACTTCACCAAATTGAAATCTAAAACACCAAAAGAACTCGAAAGTGACATAATCTACAAAATTCCTTGTGCAGAATGTGACAAAGTATATATTGGGCAGACAGGACGATATCTCAAAACTAGAATATCTGAACATGAACGGAGCATAAGACCTGAAAACCTCATAAGAACAACAAATAAAACAGGTCTTGCCGAACACTCAGAAAAAATCTTCACAAATTCGATTTTGTAAATACAGAAATTGTTGGAAAGCAAAAAACTATAGAAAGAGAGGTATACAAGAAATGATAAAAATAAAAAAATACAAAAACAATGCTAATAAGAAAACAGATACTCAATTTCTACCCAACTCCTATTCATACCTAATAAGTAAATTGAAAACACCACAATAATCACACACCATTGCACGCCTATGGTTCCTACACGTACCTTATCAATAAATAACGAAAGAAATCAAGAGGAAAAAACAAAAACTTTTCCAATCTCCACTGAATGCCTTCATTCAGAAGCAAACTCCGTTGATTTCGACATATGTTGACAATTTCTATTTATATTATAACAAGAGGAATCCAAATATATGTAAATGTCCTTTTTAATACACATTTTATCACGACAAGGAACCTATTTTTCTTGTAAGTATCCTGTTGTTTTACTACATGCTTTGTTTTACAATTTTGCAATAATTTTATCCATGTCAATTTTATATATACATATTTTCAAAAGATTTGACCTATTTACAGCTTAAGTTGTTTGTACCTCTATTGAGGTTTTTATCATGTAATTTATCATGTACTAAGCTACTCTACTATTCACCCTCGTAATATTCACAATCCCTATTGTAGTACCCTGAGGATGACTTTATAAAAGTTGAAACGTCGGCAACAGATCCATAGTGGTTTCAGTTAATTGACCTTTTCCCAACCAAACTCCAAGCTATAATTAATAATTTCAATTCACCAACTTTGTCAATCCCTAAAATAACTGAAGATGATGTGCTGAAGTCTTTAAAAAAATGTAAACCAAAAATGACAACGGGACCTGATGGTATTCCATCATTTTTCCTGAAAGACTGTGCTGTCACTTTCACTAAACCTTTATCCATCATTTTCAATTCAGCGCTGACAACCCTTTGTTTTCCGGATGTCTGGATATATGGTGAAATATGTCCTGTTCTCAAAAAGGGGGACAAACATATGATTGAAAATTACAGACCAATCGTTATACTATGCAACTTCAGTAAACTCTTCGAACTGGTCCTATATGATATTATATATGCACATGTGAGATGTCAGATTGTCGATAATCAGCATGGATTTGTTGAGGGTCGTACAATACATAGCAGGAGCTTTGGATATGTCTTCCCAGGTTGATGTCATTCATACAGATTTTTCAAAGGCTTTCGACAGGCTTGACCATGGTATACTTCTAAAAAAACTGAGTTGGTTGGTTTGCTGACAACTTACACTTTTTGGAGTCTTATCTAACCGAAAGACGTTCAAGAGTTCAATACCGCGGTTTTAAATCTGTCGAAATAATCGCCACCTCTGGTGTTCCTCAGGGATCTGTATTAGGTCCTTTGCTTTTCATTATATTTATAAATGACATTTGCCTTGGTTTAAACTCTGAAATTCTACTATATGTAGATGAAGTTATTCCGTCAGATTTCCAATGTAAACGACTGCAGCTACCTACAAAAAGATATGCAAAAATTTAATTTATGGTGTGAAGCGAACTCACTTTCTCTCAAGATACAAAAATAGAATCTTGTCTCTTTTAGTCGCAAAAAATCAATAATAAATGGAAACATCTTGCAAAAATTGGCAGAATTCAAAGATCTGGGGGTCATCTTTGACGAAAAATTCTCATTCACTCATCACATAAATACAATTGTTTCAAATGGCTTCAAAATCCTCGATTTAATCATAAGAAATTCCAAATGGTTTACGGATATCAACACTTACTTACTCCTTTTCAATGCGCTTGTGAGATCAAGGTTCGAGTATTGCTGTGTCGTGTGGAATCCTTGTTACAACATACACGTCATAAATTTAGATAATATTCAGAGACGATTCTTGAAGTACATTAGTTTTGAGTGTGATGGATTCTATCCAAACCGAGGTATTCCACATGAAGTGCTACTTTAGAGATTCCAGGTAGACAATCGTCGTAAATACCTAGGTATGTTATTTTTGCACAAGGTTATATTCTCTATAATTAATTGTCCATACTTACTATCACATATAAATTTGCATGTTCCCAGGCTACCTGTACGTAATAGTAATACATTTTACCTCCCCTTTCCTCAAACAAATGTACTTACACGTCTCCTCTGTACAAAATATGCTTTGAATACTTGTCAATCCAGAATCACGTAGATATTTTCAACTGCAAGCCAACTACATCAAAATAGCTATTTTGCAATCATAATGAATCTTACTGAACATATAATATAGTTTCATATTTGTGGTGATGTGTATAAACTTTTTCCTCTCTGAGTTTTTTTTTTCAGTTCATACACATCATTGCTCTTATTATTATTTACTTTTTATGGAATAAGTTGTCTTATTTCATGTACATTTGGATTATCTCTGTATATGTCTGTACATTAGGATTAACTCTGTTTAACCATTCCTGAATGTATATTTTCCATTCTGTGAATGGCTTCGGCTTTTGAATGGTGTACCAAATAAATAAATAAATAAACTAATTTCAATAAAAATATTATTCTCAATACATGAACATATACTTCGATAATCAATCCTATTTTATTTTCTAGGCGGTACACACATAAAAATTCCACTTTTACGGAAGAACAGAAATTGTTCTATGAGGAGAATGGATATATTTTAATGAGAAACAATGTTAAACCAGAATTACTGGACAAAATATGGTATGTTGTATTTTCCATCAAATTATAATATGATGATAATTCCTTGTTTAAGTCAAAGATTCATCGATATTTGTGAAGGAAAAACTCAAGAGTACAGTAGTCAAATAGCCAACGATCCAGTGTTGAAAAAGAAAGGAATTTCAGGAGAAGGTGCCGTGAATAAAGTGAGTTTCATTTATATGTTCAAAGCTTATTAATCTTTATGGGGTATAACCTTCTTCATTTATACGGAGTAAACATCATTGGTGCAGTAAATAAAGTATTGCTTAAATATCTACGAAATTCCATAATTATTTCAAATGTCGTAACTTCATGTAAAAACATAATATTTAATTTGTCAATTTATCGTAATTACTTAAATGTTTGAACCCAAAAACTGTTCCTAACAAGAAATTGATTGATTGTAGTTTAGATATTGTATTCACGACGAAATTTTGAAATCCGCAATTAGACTAGAAATAGACAAACAATTAACAATAATTACAAATGTTTTCAAATAAGTTTTGTAAATAGGGATAAGTATCATTATTATGAACCCCATTTTGGAAAACATACCAGGCAAGGCAAAATAGTTAAAAATAATAGATTTTATGACTTATTGCTAGTTTGCGATGAAAATTACAAACATTTTGTAAACTCAAGAAAACTATTCATTCCATGGTTTTCAATAATATATGATGTTTGCAAACCATTAGGATATTGGCAAAGTGAACAATTATGAACAATCATAATTTTTTGAATAAATACCAAATAAAAATGTCTGACTTTTTGCAAAAATGTTCAGTTACTTTGAGAAAATACACACGAAGTTATGTACGAAATTGAACAAACTTGAGCGAATAGTATATATATATATATATATATATATATATATATATATATATATATATATATAATATATATATATATATATATAAATAATATAAATATAAATATAAATATAAATATATATATATATTATATATATATATATATATATATATATATATATTTTCACCCGCGAATGACGAGTGAATAATGCCATTTTATAACGAATTATAGTGGTTAAAAATCTGAAAAAAAAATGAAAACATGTTTTGTTCTTTGTAAAATTCGACAAAATTTTGGGTAGCGCCACCCGCTTGATTTCAGGTGACCTACTCAGAGGAAAACTTTGGCAATTGCCGAATGCAATAAACATTCAACTCGACATTTGAACAATGTAGAATGATGAACTGATTGTGAGGTAAATGTATACATTGCAGGCTGCCTGAGATATATATATATATATTGAATATATATATATATATATATATATATACCGGGTGTCCCAGTATACCTGTTCCAATGGATTAAATGGATTATCTCAGCCATTTCGAAAGATAAAAATTTGAAAATTTCATGATCTCCAATTCGTCCAAGGAACCTTCAACTCAGAAAAACAAAAATTAAAAGTCTGACTTTTTTATTTCAAATAGCACTCTGTAAATTTTTTACAATTTTTTATTTTTACCCAAAATTATCTATCCAACGATGTATCACACTTTGTATTTTACATTTGATTTGATGGAGAAAACGTCAATTGAAATTTCAAATTGAAAGAATTGCAGTAGGCTATGATATTTTGTGTAATCTTGATTTTGACTTCAATAATAATTGATAATTCATGAACAATTATGCATCCGAGATGATGAAGAGAATGTCAAATTTCAAATCATTAGAATTGTAGTAGAACTGGAAGAATTTATAATTTTAAATGAAACCTTAGTGTGCCATGGAAACATTTGAATACATTTGCTTATAACTTTGACAGTTAATAATTCTCAATAGTTGTGTGCGTGTCAGAGAAACCAACATTCAAGAATGAATAACCGTGGAAATGATGATAACTTCACTAATCAAGAGAAATTGGATATGATACTGATTTATGGAAAATGCGAAAATAATCGTCGGGCTGCCCTACGTGCATACAGAGAGAAATACCCTGATAGACGAATGCCAAGCGCTATGTATTTCACACGCTTGGCTTCGAATTTGGCAACAAGTGGATAATTTCATAGAAAGCGTACTGTCTTTAGAAGGAAAAATGCTACGGACGAAGATCACACAAAATATCATAGCCTACTGCAATTCTTTCAATTTGAAATTTCAATTGACGTTTTCTCCATCAAATCAAATGTGAAATACAAAGTGTGATACATCGTTCGAAAGATAATTTTGAGTAGAAATAAAAAATTGCAAAAAATATACAGGGTGCTATTTGAAATAAAAAAGTCAGAGTCACTTCCGGTCAAACCGGAAGTGACTTTCAATTTTTGTTTTTCTCGGTTGAAGGTTCCTTGAACAAATTGGAGATCATGAAATTTTCAAATTTGTATCTTTCGAAATGGCTGAGATAATCCATTGGAACAGGTATACTGGGACACCCGGTATATATTCAATTTCAAAGTGAAGAAAACAACTAACCTTGTTATATACAAACTGGTGATAAAGTCAGAACTAGTTGACTTCATACTCTGCTTTGAGGGACTTATCATAATTATCACAGTCACTTGTGAGAAACAAACGTCACAAACAGTATTCAAAAGGGAAACATATAAATATGGTTTTGAAACACAATATCATGACCATTGTAGTGATTCAGACAATCAGAACCCGGGAACTGAAGACTGTTGCCAAGCAGATTCTCGCATGCACGGTTTGCAAAGCTGTCTATGAACGAAATCTTGTTAGATTCTACTAGTGTTTTCTGATTGGCTGATTGGCTGAATGGAAGATCCTAATTAGCAACCAATCAGAAAACAGTACGCAAAGTGCAGGAGAATTAATTTGAACATTATTGTCTTTGCCTTTTTCTGGCTCTTTAAACTAAACACCGACCTATTCCGTGCGTATATTGAAAAGTAGAAGACAAGATGAATCTCTCGTCGCATTTATGGGTGAAGTAGTAAATTTCAATTCTGGTTGGAGTCGCCAATCACTGTGCGGGCGTTTTTGTATTAGTTATATTAATATAATATAAATAATTTTTTGATAGAATGGCAAATTTTTTAAAAGACAAAGACAATAATGTTCAAATCAATTTTCGTGCACATCGCGTACTGTTTTCTGATCAGTTGTTATTTCAGATCTTAAGATCTTCCATTCACCAGCCAATCAGAAAACACTAGTAGAATCTAACAAACTTTCGTTCGTAGACAGCTTCGTAAACCGTGCATCCGAGAATCTTGCTTGGCAACAGTGTTCAGTTCACGTGTTCTGAATGTCCGAATCACTACAATGGTCGTGATATTATTTGTCAAAACAATATTCAATTGCGAATGTTTCCCTTTTGAATACTGTTTGTGTTATTTTTTCTTACAAGTGACTGATAATTATGAAAGTGCCTCAAAGCAGAATAGTTCTGACTTTAATACCAGTTTGGATATAACAAGATTAGTTATTTTCTTAAATTGGGAGTGGAGCTGTGTGCACGTGGCATAACCAATAAAATATATTTTTGTATTTAGAGCAAATAGTTTATTAATCGCAGAGCGATTTCGACGAAGAAGGTCCTCTTCAGTGCCTGCATGAAAAGTAAGTGGGTGAGTGAAACTGGATTGTATTTTTTGTGGACTTATTGGTTCAAAAACTTCAGGTAACACTCACTCGTCAAGTTAGCACAAGAAGAAATCCATAAAATAACGACATTCACAATAAAATACAAGTTCCTAATTATCACAGTAGGAATGTCAATCTATTTTGTTCTGTGTTTCTGTTGAGACAATCGAACAAAGCAGACTGACATGTTCAGATGTAACTTTCTAACATAGTTGTTTTCTTCACTTTGAAATTGGCAGCCTACAATGTTTAACATTCTACCTTAGTCAAATGTCGAGTTAAATGTTTATTGCATTCGGCAATTGCCAAAATTTTCCTCTGAGCAGGTCACCTGAAATTAGGCGGGAGGCGCTAGCCAATATTTCATCAAATTTTACAAAGAACAGAACGTGTTTTCAATTTTTTTCAGATTTTTAGCTATTGTAATTCATTATAAAATGGCATTATACACTCGTCGTTCACGGGTGTGCAAGTGGTTAAATTACACCCTGTATATATATATATATAAATATATATATATATATATATATATATTAGCACAATATATATATATATATATAAATATATATATATATATATATATATATATATATATATATAATATAGTGAAAGATAGTCGTTGCTGACTAGTTAGGTGTAACAAATTGATTATTGGGGTATGCAGCAAAAGAAAAAGTGTACTCTTTAAAGTTTGTCCAAGCTTTCGGAATGTTTTATTTCCATCTTCAGGGATACTACAATGAAGAATTGAACAAATTAGTGTGTCATTTGGACCTTGAGGTACTAATAACTTACATCTTTGTTGAGATTAGTTTCTATGTACAGTACATTTGGCATGGCGTTGTGAATGGCGTATAGTGAGTAGCAATATTTTGTGGTCCTAGTAAATATTGAAGTTCTCCGAGAAATACAGTTACGAAAATTCTGTAAAGTGGCAGTTATTGAAAATAAAGTGAGATTTTCGATTTGGTGAAGCCATAAAAGACTTAATTATGGTAATTACACGTGAAATCGCCGACGAAATCAAAAACGCAGTGAATTCAGCTCTGAATAAATGTTTATCAGATCAAACATTTATAAAAACCCTGGCAGACACTGTATCCAAGGCCGTCAACGAAGCGGTCAATAAAAACCTCCAACAGGTGGAACAAAAAGTGACCGAACTCAAGAACGAAATGAACCAAACAAAAAAAGATAATGAATCACAAATAAAAATACTAGGAGGTTCTCTGAAGAAAATAATAAGTGAAAATGAATTGCTTCGTAATAAACTCGACAACATGGAACAGGAAATGAAAAAAAATAACCTACGAATTTTTAACTTACAAGAAAATACACAAGGAAATACTCGCCAAGCCCTTATCACCTTTTTCCGTTCTAAGCTGGATATCAATCTAGAAGAAAAGGATATAGACCTCTGCTACCGGATTGGAAAAGATGATAATACAAGGAAACCGAGAGGAATATTCCTGAAATTGAAGAATTCCGACAAGAGACAGGAAATATACCATAAAAAAAAATTGTTAAAAGGAACAGGTGTCGTCATAAGAGAAGATCTCACAAGCCTCCGTGTTGAAATGTTAACAAAAGCCATCGAGAAAACTTCCTTGAAAAACGTATGGACAGAAGGCGGAAAAATATTCGTGAATATTGACAATAAGATTACTATCATTAGATGCAACGATGACTTTCGTAAAGTATTTCCATAGTAGCGTGTGTTATACAGTTTGTTATTTTGCTAGGGGCCCAAAAAAAAAATTGTTTATTGTTCTTGCAATCTGACCTGCAATTTCTCTTTTATTAGTAGGTACATAGTTTTTTTTTTATTCTAATTTTTCTTTTTCTCTATCCTTATCACGTTATTTTTGTATTTTTTTTCCTTTTGTATCAACTTATACTAAATGCAATGTTGGAATTCTTGGACATCCTCGATAACCAAGAAGAAATAAAATCAAAAGTTTTCTCCACCTTACATGATTGCATCACAGATTATGGAAATGTAGTTGGATCGAATTATATCGGTATCTTTCATCTGAATATAAGAAGTATCAATAAACATTTAGATGAACTACTTGTGTACATCGAAGAAGTATCGGATAATATAGATGTTATTATACTTTCTGAAACATGGAATGTTGATGTGGTAAGTGATTTTTCAATTCCAAATTACACAATCTACTACAACGAATCAAAAAGAAATCAGAACGATGGCCTAATCATATATGTTAAAAATACAATCTCTACAAATGCATTCCTAACCCCAATAAGTGAAACAAATCTATTAAGAGTAACATTACCAGTTCTCAATACAACAATTGGGATAACTGCGTCATATCGACTACCATCAACAAATTCTCAGGTGTATCAAGAGGATTTGAAGGCATACCTCACAACTTTATCAAAGTGCGAAATTGAAATTTTCATAGGGGATATTAATATAAATTTGAATAACAAGCTCTCAAACGAAGTCAATAATTATATAAACATTTTAACAGAAAATGGTTATTTTTCTTACATAAATGAATCGACTAGAATAACCAACATTTCAAAGAGTAATCTGGATCACATTTTTGTTAGAAACTGCACTAATCCACAAAAGTATTCTCTCAACTCCTCAATTATTGAAACTAGTCTATCTGATCATTACACAACTTCCTTATGTATACACAAGGTTAGTCAAAATAATACAGTTTCCCGAACCAAGCATGAAAACATCACTATTAAAAAAATTGACTATAAAAAATTGGAAGACATTCTTACCAATGAAACTTGGTCTGAAGTTTTACAATGCGAAGATTCCCAAAGTTCATATGATAATTTTATCAACAAATTGATGCAACATATGAATCAAGCAACTAAACATCAATTAATATCTAAAAACAGAAATTACAAACTTAAACCATGGATAACTCCGGGATTGATAAATTCGATAAAAAAGAGAGACATCATGAAAAAAAAATTGAAGGAAAACTACTCAGATGTGCTAAAAAACGAATTTACCAAATATAGAAATAAATTAAATAAATTAATCAAAACAACGAAAAATCAATATTATAAACAGAGGTTGAATGAAAACTCAAGTAACTATAAAAAGACGTGGGAAATAATCAATGAAATTTCGAATAAAATGATAAAAAAAGAAACAATCAGCTCTATCAATATGTTAGGTTCCAATGGGGAAGTTTTATCTAATAACAAGGCGAAAGCCAATGCATTTAATGATTACTTTATAAATGTCGGAAAAGAGATGGCAAAACTATTACTAAGCCTGATAACCTACCCGAAGACTTTTGAATGACAAATCTATAGGTCCTACGTTACTGTTGGAACCAGTTACGGAAAACGAAATATTCAACATTGTCTCCCACATGAAAATTAATTGTGCGCCAGGGCCGGACGAGATACCAGCGAACCTAATAAAAACTATTTATCAGTACATTGTAAGTACCTTAGTAAACATTATAAATAAAATTTTCAAAACGGGTAATATTCCAGTGCAATGGAAAGAATCAGTAGTGACTCCAGTCCATAAAGCAGGCAGTAAAAATAACTTTCAGAATTACCGACCCATCTCTGTAATAAGTAATTTTGCCAAAATTTTTGAACACACGTTAAAAAATTCGATTAGTTAAATTTTCGAATTTCATCATGTGATAACAAAAAGTAATTTGGTTTTATTAGTAACTCGAACACAGAAAAAGCTGTCATTCATTTTACGAAAACCATCACTGACTCCTTGGAAAATTCCGATAAGTGCTTGGCAGTTTTCTTAGACTTGGCTAAGGCCTTCGATACGGTGTCACATGACGATCTAATAGACAAACTTTATAGGTAATGGTATTCGTGGGCCAACATTAAACATTTTGCAAAATTATCTATCTCACAGAAAACAAAGCGTCAAAATCGACAGTGAACTCAGTTCTCCAAAAGAAATCACAGTTGGTGTCCCACAAGGCACAGTTTTGGGGCCGATATTATTTTTAGTGTATATAAACAGTATCGGCTGTATAAAAATCTATTGATAACCTTATCTCATATGCAGACGACACGGCGATTATTTTTTCTGGCAAAACATGGCAACAAGTATATAAAAAAACATCAAATGGCTTGAAGGAAATCCAGATATGGCTTAACTATAATCTCCTCAGTTTGAATCTGAATAAAACCAAATTTGTTTGCTTCACACTTCTTAAAACGATCAACCAATCGAAAACATCCTAAAAATACATACCTCTGAATGTCCACAGAAGAAACAATGTGATTGCCCTTCGATAAAAAAGAATCAAAGATAAAATATCTTGGTGTAGTTCTCGATCAGCATATGAGATGGGACGAACATGCCCTATATGTTACAAAGCGACTCCGCCAGCTTACTTACAAAATGTACAATTTGAGAGAAATCCTAAACATAAAAAAATCTGATGACTGTATACAGATCCTTGGCGGAATCAGTTATTAGGTACTGTATCTCCGTATGGGGTGGTATATTTGACTGCAACCTGCACAGTCTCCAAGCCATGCAAAATACAATAATAAAAATTATTCTTCGAAAAAAAAAGCTTTACTCAACAGAACAGCTCTATAAAGAAACTAAATTATATAACATAAGATGTATATATATCTACCATTGTCTTATTTGGATGTATACTAATAAATATCTTTACCATAGCG
>JAFIRS010000252.1:717500-936496 GCA_018342105.1 Gonioctena quinquepunctata
GAAGCAACATAAACAATGTCACCAACGTTCAAAGTGCCAGTTTTTCTATGACCAGAGTGTACTAATTCTGCCAGGTATTCCTTTCTGAATCGAGTTCTGATGCCATCTCTGATCTTTTGTAAATACCGAAAACGTGATATTATATGGTTTCTATCGATGTTGTCTAGATCAGGGGTTTCGTTAGAAGGTAGGTCTTGTATAAACATTGCGGGACTTAAAGGTATCAAATCTTCGTTTTCAGAAATATAAGTTAGTGGTCGACTATTGATGATGGACTCACACTCACAAAGAATTGTCATCATTTCTTCAAATTTGACCACAGCTCTTCCCAAATTCCTCCTCAAAAGTTCTTTGATAATCCTAACCAATCGTTCCCACCATCCTCCCACCAGGCGGCGGTAGGAGGATTAAAGATCCTTTTTATCTGTTTTGCTGAAGAATACTTTTCAATTTGATCCCATTCAACATTCTTCAACAAATTATTAGCCCCAACGAAGTTCGTTCCGTTATCGGAATATATGGTAGATACTCTTCCTCTTCTCGCGAGAAATCTCCTCAAAGCAAGAAAAAACTGTCTGTTGAAGGGAATTCACTAGCTCTAGATGAATTGCCTATATAAGGCACAGGTGAATAAAACGATCCAAACCTTCTCACCTCCTTTCAAGAACAAGGGCCCTGCCAGATCAACACCAGAAATTTCGAAAGCTGCAGCTTGATTTATTCTGTTCTTTGGGAGTGGTGCAATTGGTGTATCTACGGGCTTACTAGTGAATCTCTTACAAATTGTACATTTTGATATGATTTTCTTTACAGTTCGCCTTCCTCTCAAGATCCAAAACGTTTCTCTTAAAATACAAAGAAGTGTTCGAACTCCTGCATGTTGATTGATTTCATGCTGTTCAAATATCAATTTTCAACCAAAACATGTTCCGATGGAAGAATTATTGGGAATTTGAAATTATGTGGGTCTTCTCGAGAATCAAGCGTGTTTTTATTCTCAAGATCCCTTCTTCATCCTCAATAAGTTCCAAATGGTAGCTGTCTTCTTTTCGATAGAAATTTCTTCGAATTTGTTAGCTGTCCCTCTCTTTTCGATAGAAATTTCTTCGAAATATTATTATAAAATCTCCAAATCCACGCAATGGTTCTAATGATTTTGGAAAATTTAGAAAAATAGCATAACCTCCTTATGAAAGCATTTTCATGTACCACATTACTCACTGTTGCCTTTTTTCTTTCTTCCTCCACTGCATTTTCTGCATACTCGAATATTGAATTTGGCCAGCAGTCATGACCTGTTCTTAACCATCGCGGGCCTTCCCACCATTTATTTTCTACTAGAGATTCCCCACTGCAACCTCGAGAAGCCACATCAGCAGGATTTATATTACCCGGAACATAATTCCAATGCTCTGCATCTGTTACGGAACGTATTTCCTTCACTCTATTATCAACGAATGTTTTCCACGTACCCACAGTCTTGATCCATGTCAAGGCTATCGTGGAATCAGTCCAATAAAAATATTTCAAAATACTGAGCGCCCGAACTTTCTTGACAGCTTGGCCTAATCTAACTCCAATAACACAAGCTAATAATTCTAATCTGGGAATCGTGATATTTTTCGGTGCAATTCTCGACTTTGCCTGTAACATTTGTACATAGAAGATTCCATCTATTTCCATTCTTATAAAAACACAAGATGCGTACGCAACTTTGCTTGCGTCACAGAAAATATGTATTGTGGAATTCTCGACATCTAATTGTTTTCTAAAGCTGAGTGATCTGGGAACTTTACACAAAGAAAGGAACTGAGTCTGTTTTAACCAAGCGTTAAATCGCTTCATCAATATCTCCGGTAATTCACTGTCCCATCCAGTTTTCAACTGCCATGTATCTTGTAATAAAATTTTCGGAATCAAAGTGAATGGGCAGGTAAATCCTATGGGATCAAAATCCGTTGAGCAACAGATAGTAAGCCGCGTCTTGTTTTCGGAATATTCTGTAACTTACTAAATGCACCCAAATCACAAGAAATCATGTCATCTCTTTTGTTCCATAGCAAATTTCTGTAAATCTTGTTCGTATTTTCTAACAAAACACATAATTCATTATCTATATTGGATACCAATCTCTGAGATTGAAATTACCTGATGACATCAATTCTTTTGATTCTATAACAAATTTCTGTAAATCTTGTTCGTTATTGAAACTAGTGATACAGTTGTCTACATAAAATGATTCTTTCAATTTTTCAGCTGTATCTTTTAGATTATCTGGTGCACGTGACAAATGATAATTTATTGTAGCAGCTAGCAAAAACGGGCTAGGTTTGACTCCAAAAACTACTCGGCAATGTCGGTATATTTTCCGTCTGTTTTCTGTATGATTGGACCACCAAAAAATCTCAAGAAATCCCTATCATGAGGAGAAATACTGATTTGAAGGAAGGCCTTTTCAATGTCAGCTGTAACCCCTATCATTCCTAATCTAAATTTCAGTAAGAGAATTGGTATGAGCTCAATTAAATTTGGTCCGGTTTGTAAACAATTATTCAAAGAATTTCCATTCTCGTCTTTTGCTGAGGCATCAAAACTGGACGAATTTTTGTAGTATTGCTCGACTCTTTGAAAACGGCATGATGGGGTAAGTAATGTAATGATTTCTTACCATTACCTTCTTCTTCTCCAATTTCCTCTATAATACCCAATTTTTCCCATTCAGTCAATACCTGTTCATATGCTTCAAATTTCTGGAGATGTAACAGTTTCTTGGTGGTCGAAAGTAGTCGGATTTCCGCTAAATGCTCATTACTCGAGAGTTCTGAATGGTCTGCAATCCATGGAAGATGAACTTCATATCTGGCATTCTCGTTGATTGAAATTGTTTCATTGAAATATTTTATGGTATCCTCTTCTAGATCATTCTTGGTTTTCACGTCAGCTGGATCTTTTATCCCTAGAACATCCAAAGTCCACAAATCTGTTAAGGAACAATTGGTGACACCCGAAAATACCATTTCGTTTTCAAAATTTGTTTGTTGTCCCATCACAGTCCACCCAAAATGTGTTTCGATCGCAAAAAGATGATCGTCTAAATTTTCAAGATTCCCTGTGATGAGTTTGCCAAAAATGTCAGCACCCAACAATAACTCGATATCTCGTGGAGCATTTTTGACAATGACCTCGCTTAGAATTATGTTCTTTCGTTTCAAGTGATTGATATATAACGAATCTTCTAAACGAGGAATGTAATTACAAATTTTTTCTTGTTCAAGAACGGAAAGTTCTATTTCGAAATTTCTATCAAGGTTTTGAACAACTATATCGAAAATTCCATGGATTTTGGGAGGTGTTTGTAAACCTCCAAACACGCCCTGTATAATATTTTCTACGCCACTTTTGACATATCCCAGATCTGTCACACATTTTGATAATATGTACGATCTCTGTGACGCCGAATCTAGTAAAGCGCGTACAACCTTTTCTCTGCCATTGTTCACAAGTCTTACGAGTACTGTTTGTAATAATGTGTCAGTTCGGAGATTATTTGTTAGAACGTTCTCAACCTTTTGATTGGTGTCATTAGTATTAGAGTCATTAGTATTGCTCACACACAAGTCAGAGCACATAATTGGGTAATGTCTCTTTGTACAAATCAAACATCTGATGAAAGCCTTACAGTTACGACTTGTATGATTTCGCTTTAAACATGTGAAACAAGCCCTCTTACTCATAACTTTGGCTTTTCTTTCTTCGAGTGTTAACTTTTGCGCTTTGAAACACTCCTGACTTGCATGTGATTTGTCACAGAATAAACATATAGGAACATTCTTACCTCTTCTTGTTGACTCTTCATATTCGCTGAATAAAGTGCGGAAGCTGTATATAATTCTAATCCACCTTGCTCTTGCTCTTTCTTTCGATCGGTAGTTTTCTTTGTAGACTCCTTCCCTATGCCAAAACTGGTTTGAGCAAGATTGATCCTTTCTTCAGACTCTACTTCTCTTCTCAAAAAATCTAGTAACATTGACAGAATATTAGTTTTATTGAAATTACCTTTATTTTCTTCACCCTCTTCAAATTTCCCATGGAGACTAACGGGATTCATGCTACGGTACCTCTCCCAAACTTTTAAAAGTTCCTCTGGTAATGCTGACTCAACTAAAGGAAAGAGCATTGCAGCATATTTATCACTAGTTACCCCAAGAGTTTCTAGTGCTCTCAATTGAGTTTCTAACTTATCATATAAACTGGCCAAAGTCATACCTGTTTTGGTTTTCGTTGCTTGCTTGAGGACGAGATCTAATAACTCCCTGACATAAACCTCTATCAGAAATTCATCCCTGGCAAAACGTGCTTTCAACTGGTCAATTGCTTTACCGTAGTTTGATCCAGAAGGAGGGAAGCTCTCGACTAAATCTCTGGCCACAGTACCTGGTTCAGTTGCTTGCAATAAATACTGGAACTTGTCTTCTGTATCTATTTTATCGTCTTCATGTATCTTCTTGAACTGGCCCCAAAAGCCAATCCAGTTTTTTACATTACCGTCGAATTTCTTCAATTCCAGTCGTGGAAGTCGAAATTTTCTTCTGTTGTCTCCATCCGTATGATATGTAGAACTCTTCTGATCATCATGCACCGACTTCTCTTTCATAACAACTTCGCATTTTGACCTGTAATTTATAATTTCTTCTCTGTAGAATTCAATTTGGTCAAATTCCTGTGTGAGCTCTTCTTCACTTGGACTAGATGAAAACAAATTCTCTCTGATAAGTTCATCCAGTGTGAATATTCTTTCACTCTTGTCTTCCAATTGTCTTAAGCGTGCTAGTACTTGTTCGTTGCTTACTGTCTCTGCTGTGAGTGCTATATCCAAATCTTTACTGCTTTTCATGAAAAGTCTTCGTAGCTGCTCTCTTTCTCTCTTACAATTTTCCATCGTCGATATGTCCTGTCACGGTCGCCACAAATGTTAATTATTTCGATGGAAAGTACTTTTTATATATGAAGAGACTTTGACGTGTGTTCAATTCTATAACTTTTTTTTGACAACTCCTTTTTCTTATACAGGATGAGTAAAACTAATCAATAATGAATATTTCCCAACAATTGCCCTTATAGGCTAAAAGCAGAATTCATGAATTCAAGATGGCGGCTTCAAGATGGCAACGACTTTTGTGATTATAGTCCGATTCCATTCAAAATTAGTGTGTGCGAGCTTTTGGAGTCGGACATCATGATTCCTTAGTCGAAATTCATGAATTCAAGATGGCGGCTTCAGGAAAGCCCGATTCCATTCAAAATTGGTATGTGGGTTTTTTGGGGTAGTAGATTATCAATTTTTGTCAGAATTCAATAAGATGACGGATTTCATGAATGACTAAAAAGAATTAAATAAAAATTATTAAAAAAAATTAAGAACAACTGTTACATAAAAAAAAATTTTCTTCAATTGTTTGACCTAGGTTATTCTATAAGTAACAGATTCAAAAGCTTGCCGCGAATATAAAATAGGTATTCTTTCGTGGCAAAATTTTGAATCTGTTACTCATAAATAACCAAGATCAAACAATAGAAGAAATATTTTTTTGTATAAAAGCTTGATTTTATTCCTTTTAGTCATCCATGAAATCCGTCAACTTATTGAATTCTAGCAAACATTGATAATCTACGAGCCAAAAAAAAACACTAACCAATTTTGAATGGATTTGGGCCATAATAAAAAAAACCTCTTCCTGAAGCCGCCATCTTGAATTCGTTAATTTTGCCTAAGGAATCATGATGTCCGACTCCAAAAGCCCACACACAAATTTTGAATCTAATCGGACTATAATCTCAAAAGTCGTCGTCATCTTGAATTCATGAATTCTGGCAAATAAATCATGATGCCCGATCCCAAAAATCCCCACATACTAATTTTGAATAGAATCGAACTATAATCACAAAACTCGTCCGCCATATTGGAAGCGCCTTTTTTTTGGCAAAAATTCCATAATGCATTGTCACCGGAATTATGAACACCTGCCAAATTTCACGTTAATCGGAAAACTAGAAGTAGGTTAAAATTCACTTAATATATTTGAACTAAACACATACATATTATGTGAAATCAAATAAATGCTTGTGAAAACATTTCATTCTGTTACTCGACCGGCCAGCTCTTAGACATGAGAAATGATTTCTTTTGGGACGAATATTCGTCCCAAACAAATCATTTTTCAATTTCGAAAGAAAAAATAAAAAAAAACTGCCCGAGCTGGGGTTTAAACCCACGCTCCCATTCGTGAACCAGAACCTTAGACCGCTGGACCACTCGGAAGTTAATTTGTAGAGAAACTATCAGCAATCTCACTTCTCATATCTTCCGTTATCATTGGAGTAGAATTCTTTCATTTTCACAATCGGGAGAGTTACATACACTGCGCTCCATAGGCGAGCGATGGATAAACGATGTTTGCGAAAATAGCTATTTGTGTATTAAGAGCACAAAGTAATACTTCGCCGCTTGAGAAAAAAGTTTGACAATGTTTTGAAAGCGGCAAAGTTTTTGCGCACGAATTACACACAAGATTTTTTCTACAACCGCAGATTTTACAAAAATATTTGGTAAAAATTAATGATTATTGATAACCTCAAATTTGACAGTTCAGATTTTATAACGTGCGAACATTACTTTGCGCTACACATGTGTGTTATTGTAAAAAAACAATAAAAAATTACTTTAATACCTATTTAATTAGTTATTTACATGCTATTGTGTCACTTTATGATTTAAATCTGTGTAACAATATCTAAATGTTTTTGGAATTCTTCTTCTCTCTTTAGTGGTGAAAAATCAGGCGAATTATTACTCGGTATTAAATGTCTGTGTTTGATAACACATATGTAATATTTTGAAGCGATTTTATTCATTCTTCTTCTGGGAATATTATTATATTTGGTCGACATGTGTAGTACACTCCTCTGAATGTTGTTGAACAAATCATTTTTCGACAGATGTTGGTCGCAGTTTTCAATTAGCGCAGTTAAGTATATTAAACGTACTTGGACATGTCACAATTCTTTACAATTACATAAGTTATACTTTTCAAAACTTTCCACTATCAGATAATTATTACAATCAATTTATTAAACACAAATAGCTGTTTCAAAAACTTTTTGATACGTCAAATAATCATTTGTTTATTTTTCTTGACAACAGCGGCAAGCATGGCCTCCTATCATGTCCAAACCTAATACTCGCCTGTGCTATGCGATAGTTATAAATATAATTATTTTGAATCAGAAAAAAATATATTTCTAGCACCTTTAGTAGTACAAAATTGTTGAAAAATAAAAGAAGAATAACCACCAACCAATTTTTCGTAACTGAAGTTGGTAGTTTTGTATTTCATTTAACGCGATAATTTGGGCATCAATGTAATTTATAGATAATGTGAATTATTTACTAAATATACATTTCTACCATCTTTAGTATAATGAAAAATTTAGAAAATGACAGTTTATAATCATAATAACTATTTTTTAATTACTTTCTCTAACTAAAGTTGGTAATTCGCTTTATTTATCGCTCTATTTATCTTAACTATTTATCTTAATAGTTACATGATTTAGAATCTGAAATTCAATTACTAATAATTTCTACCACCTTTAGTGGAAGGAGACTTCCTCAGAACGATGTATAGGACTTTCCGAAGATATACTCTTGTTATTTTGTATAACTTAAGTTGGTAATTTGTATTATAACACTGTTCAACGGAACATGCAAAGTGTAGGTGAAGTAGATAATAAAAAAAGATTTAATAAAACCGTGGCTAATATATCAGCTTATTTTATTATAATTATTATTATGTATGTACATTCAGATCTTAAATTCAGACAGATTAACAGATATGTAAATAACACGAATAACATAATAACACAATAGCACAATAACACAATAACATAATAACATATTAAAGTTTTTTAAATACAATTATTACCTATATCTAAAAACTATCATTTTTCTTATTATTTACAATATTAAGGTAAATGTGCAATTTTCACAATTTTTCATGACAATTTCAGATGAAGTTTCTGGTGGTGACTGAACCGGGATATTTTCAGAGCTTCTTGCTTCCACGATTATTGGTGGTTTATTTACCGTCGCGTCGATGTCGGTCCCAAAATTTTTTCACATGTAGAAATTTTGTTAGTAAGATTTTCATCTATATAACCTTCTGCTATGTTAGTACTCTTCCATCCTCCATGTTTTTTCAATTGCGTGATATCGCCTCCTCCATCAACTAAAACAGTGGCAGAAATTCGCCTGAAGCAATGGCCTGTATACTTGCCGCATGGTTCTGGAAGTCCAAGATACTGCGCTATATTTTTTGGAACTTTTGCAATATAATTCATTCCAACTCCTTGATTATGGCATTTACCATTCGAATATTTTAAAAATAGTATATGTATTTTAGAATTTTTGATGTTGATATATTTTCAGTGTTGCATTATTTGTGACAGTGAATGTTCTGCTAGTGTATGTCTTAGAATCAGGTATTTTTACAATAAGGATTGACTCCTTATCTTCAATGTCGTCCATTACCATCTTGACAAGTTCGTCCCTTCTACACGCTCCAGCGATATCGAAAATTAAGATCATTTTTTGCAGTAAATATATCTCATCAGGAGCGTCTGTTAAAAAGGTTTTGACTTCAATAAACTCTAAGGTTTTTTATTTTATTGGTTTTTAAAGCTTTTTGTATTCGCTGATGTTTATATCATGTTTTACTGATATCGTAGATTTCAGCATTGAGTATAAGACCAAAGTGTGGAGGATTTCATTACCTTGGTTTTCTCTGCAAAATACGCAAGTAGAATGTTTTCTGATATCTTCTTGGTTCCTACTGCTTTTCATACCTGCTTCTCGACTTCTCTGGCAGTAAATTAAGAGCAACTGATTTTGCAGCTTGAGCAATTTCCGGCGGAGTGCACGAAATTTCACTAATTTCCTCGATTTCCATTGAATTTTCACGAAAAGACATTTTTATTTTCAATGACGATATTAAAATCACGCGTTGTTCATGAAATAGTTGACATTTGTCAAATACCGTTCAACACCTACTCAAAACATTTAACGTTTTTCCATTATAGTTTCCATGGTAACTCAGCGAGCGTTTTGGTTACTTTGCCGCTCGGCGAGCGGCAAAGTAAAAAAAGTAAACAAACGAATGTCATTAATTTCCATAGATATTTGTAGTTTCTCTGTTAGTTCCACACGTGTGATTGGTAGCCGACGTTATATCTTGCATGCGTCAAGAGAATACATAGGCGGCTCGTACATATACGTGACTAAAACCATGAAACCAGTTGCGTGCAACCGATTTCATGATACCAGTTGCGTCCTGTTCAAGAAAAAAAATTAATATTTCGCTAAGTTTATATGAACTAAGCGAAACAACTTTTGATATAATCCGCGGTAAGCAAACTATTAGGCCTAGTAATTTGCCCCTAATTTTCCGCTAATTAGTTGAAAAAATTATTAAATTTGTCCTATTGATGTTTTGCCAATTATTGAACTAAGCGAAACAATTTTTGATAGAATCCTGGAAAGAAACATCGGGCTAATAATTTGCGTATTTGCGTAATTAGTGAAATAATAATTTTGTCGCTATTTTTGTTTAATGGAAAAATGAACTTAGCGAAACAACTTTAGACAGAATCTGCAAAAAACATCCGCTAATCATTTGGCGGTAATTTGCTGCTAATTAGTTTTGAAATAATTAATTTGGTCGCTATTGTTGTTTGACAAAAAAACTGATCTCCTACTAAGTTCATATACAGATAGTGTAACAACTATTAATCAAATTCACGAAAAACAGAAAAAGTAGCCTATAAGTTCCCGCTTATTTGCCATTGATAAATAATGCAAGATTTCAGAAAATTATTCGTTAAAAAAACCGTTTCATCACTAAGTTCATACGGAGATATTGGAACAACTTTTGACACAATTCAAAATGGCCATAGATTCAAGCAGACGTTGGTTTCAATATTTGTTATTGTATCAAAAATTAAACACGAAGATTGATCCACCCTTACCCTATCAGTCATTTTAGAAAATTTATCGAAACTAATAATAATTTTTGGGAAATATAACCTTTTCAGACGATTTCTGAACATAATCGAAAATGTTACGTGAATATGAATAATACTGTTTTTGAAAACATCATTGTCATGAAAATAATACTGTTTTTCTATAATTTTTGAAAAAGTGCCAGACTTTTCTGTTTTGCGTTTGAAAAGTGACCAATTTTTTCACTTTCACATTTTTCCCACTATTTTTTCCAAGTGCGAAAAAAAAATTATAACTGAAAAAATCGGTAATTTTTTACACGCAAAACAGAGGAAAAATCCGCCATTATTTTTTAAAATTTTATAATTCCTGAAATTATTAATTTCGATAAATTTTTTGAAATAACTAATAGTACAGTGGATCATGTTTAATATTTGATACAATAACAAATATTGATTAGGAATGAAACTACCGGCTGCTTGAATCTATGGCCATTTTTGATCATAAAAAGAATTTAAAAGTAAAAGAGAATTTGTTAGTAACAAATTGTAATTACCCGGCTAGGCTCACGAAGGCGGGTACAGAGGGTTTTGAGAGAAACCGCTATGCAACATACTTTACTCAGTACTATTATAATATCATTTCTAGTTGAGACAATGGAACTGGAATATTGACATACTTAAATCAAATTGTGGATTATTGCGAAATTGACGGCAAATTATGAGCTCTCTCTTTCATTTTCCGCAAAGTTCTTGCATAAAAACAATCTAGCGGCAAATTATTAGCCTACATCTTTCGTTTTCCGTGAATTTTGTCAAAAGTTGTTCCAATATCTCCGGATGAACTTAGTGATGGAACAGTTTTTTTGTTCAACAACAATAGCGACGAATTGAACTTTTCCACAACTAATTAGCGGCAAATGAACGGCAGATCATAAGGTCTTTTTTTTTGTTTTCGGTAATTTCATTTGAACTTAGCGAAATATGAGTTTTTTCAATGAGTAATTTTCTGAAGGTTCTTCCATTATTTATCGACGACAAATAAGCGGCGACTCGTGGGTACCGGCTGCTGGTCAACTTGACGACAGTCTTATTGATATCTGAGCCAAACAACGTCGGGCGCGGTTAGTATTGGATGGGTGACCACCTGCCAAGGAAGGGGTGCGTTAAAAATGCCCCGAACAACTGCAGTGTAGTAGCATATTCGCAGATGTAGGCGTCATATCAATGAGCACGAGATATGACGAGGGATATGCCGTCCTTCGGAGGGGACGATAAGATGGCGGTCCCGAGTTTAGTTAAAGAACCCTACCTCTGAAACAACAGAGGATTCGCCAAAATTTCCGGTTGTGGCTTTTTTATGAAACAACAATAGCGACAAAACCAATTATTTCACAACTAATTAGCGGCAAATTGGTGGCAAATGATTACCCCCTTATAGTTTGTTTTTTGCGAAATCTGTCAAAAGTTGTTTTGCTAAGTTCATAAACATTTCTTAAAAAAAGAAACAAAATTAATTATTTCAAATAATTAGCGGAAGGTTGGCAGCAAATTATTAACCCTGATAGTTTGCTTTCCACGGATTTTATCAAAAGTTGTTTCGCTAATTCATATGAATTTAGCGGAACCCCGATTTTTTTATTGAACATCAATAGCGACAAATTTAATTTTATATGAATTTAGCGAGGAATCAATTTTGTTCATAAACATCAATTGCGACAAATTTTATTTTTCCACAACTAATTGGCAAATTATTACCCCCGATAGTTTGCTTTCCGCGGATTCTATCAAAAGTTGTTTCGCTAAGTTCATATGAAATTGTTTGTAATCCATGGCATGTGTCAAACAATTATTCAACGAACTGTCCGTGAGTTTATTTTGAAATATCCAAACTTACCAAGCATGACACGGGAAAGTTCTCACGATTGATAAATAATTTTAAAAACTTTGGGAAAGTGGCTACAACCATTACGAGAGCCAAACCACTAACTGGCACTGAAGATAATCAATTTACCAGTTTCGGAAATTTTAAAGCATATCCTCAAGACTCAATACGAACGGCGTCCTTGGAATTGGGATTTTCAAACCCTGCAATACAAACCATTTTACACCGTCATAAGGTAAATCCCTTTTACAAGCTTTTATTTAACTTGCTTCGTTCGTATGTCATTCTTTCCAGTTCAAAATTTGTAATCCATTTTTGGAGCACTTGCCGACATCCGATGAGCTGAAATTTGGCAAGGGTTCATAATTCCGGTGAGAATGCATTATGAAAGTTTTGTTAGAGAAAAAAACAAAATGGCGGCTACAAGATGGCGGACGAGTTTTGTGATTATGGTACGATTCGATTTGAAATTGGTATGTGGGGGTTTTCGGGGACGGAAATTATGAGTTTTCTGTCAAAATTTTTAAATTTAAGATGGCGGCTCCAAAATGGCGAAGGAGTTTTGTGATTATGGTCCGATTGAATTCAAAATTTGTATGTGGGGGTTTTCGGAGTCGGAGATTATGAGATTTTTGTCAAAATTTATGAAATCGAAATGGCGGCTAATGGATTTTTTTGTACAGAAAAAAACAAACTGGCGCTCCAAGATTGCGGACGAGATTTAGGTTTATGATCCTATTTGATTCAAAATTGGTGGGGGTTTTCAGGGTCAAAGATTTTCTTCAAAACTCATAAAATTAAAATGGCGGCTCCGAAATGGCCGATGATCTCTGTGGTCCGATTCTATTCAAAATTGGTATGTGGGGATTTTCGGGGTCGGAGATTATGAATTTTTTCATTAAAATTCACAAATTTAAGATGGCGGACGAGTTTTTGTAATTATGACGCGATTTGATTCAAAATTGGCATGTCGGGGTTTTTGGGGTCGGAGATTATAAATTTAGTCGAAGATTATTGATTTTCAGTTAAAATTCATAAATTGAAGATGGCAACTCCAAGATGGCGGATGAGTCAATCTTTAGATGGTCTTCTCATTAAAGGACTAGATAGCTCAGAACTTACAGGAAAAAGGCCTCATAATAACGATGCTTTAACAAAAATGAATAGATTAAGGCGTACTTAAGTACTAAAAAGCACAAATAAAAAATTATTAAAAAATCATTTTAAAGACAAGCTCTTATTTAAATGCACTGAAAAGTAAAAAATAATTGCTTAGGATGTGTGACGTAGGTTATTCCGTGAGTTATAGATTCAAAAGCTTATCGCTTTTGTATTCGAACTGAAACATTTGCGCGACAAGCTTTTGAATTTATAACTCACGGAATTAACCTACGTCACACATCCAAAGCAATTATTTTTGACTTTTTAGTTCATTTGAATAAAAGCTTGTCTTTAAAAAGGTTTTTCATTAATTATTTTATTCATTCATAAGACTGCAAAAATTACAGCCAGGTGACTTTCCTCGTAGGCTGTACTTTCACGAAGATGTATTACTCAAAATACAAGAGCACGCTGGATTCTTAGAAAACATAATTTGCACTGACGAAGCTAAGGTTTTCTAGCGAGGAGTTTACAATAGGCGACATCGACATTTTTAGGCTCCTGAACATATAGATATTTTGCTCGAAGTTGAAAATCAAGTAGAATTTCGAATAAATGTGTTTTGTTTGGTAACGAACTAAGAGGTACGCTATTTTATGTACGATGGAAATATGTGTGAATAATTCTTAGAAATTCTTCAAAACGTGATAGAAACATTTCTTGAAAATTTGCCACTGGCTAGAACTGCACGTTCATGGTACCAGATAGATGGGACACCACTTTGTTCGATCACCATTGGTGGGGAATACGGGGACCATTTCTGTGGCCTGCAAGATCTCCAGATCTTATCACTTTCTACTTTTATATTTTGGTCTATTCTTCACCAGTTCGCAATATGGATAATTTCAGACTTAGAATAATACAGATTTTTGACAGCATCGATGCCAACGAAATCAGAAGAGCTACGCAATCTATTGAAAGTAGAATAATAGTATGTTTGAACAAAAATGGTGGTGATATTGAACATTTACGTTAGAGTTTTGTCAAAATTGTTCTTGTTCGTTAATGAAAATTTGTCTTGTGTAATTGAATAGAAATTCATATTTTTTATTAAATTATTACAGTTGTCTTTTGTTTCCATGGCATGCTTGGAAAAGCAAAAAATATCTTGGCAAGAAAAGGATTTTTTTTATTTCTATTGAATAACTCGATAGAGGTTGAAGTTAGGTATGTATAGGAAATGCTCTAATTACTCATCCTAAAATTCAATTTTCTTTCGAATTGTATCAAAAACATTGCAGGTGCCATTTAAAAAAATATATTTTTAACAATTATTATTGCAACATTTGAAAATCGCCTAATTCCATATGGTACAAAATCGATACAACAACAAGAGTTAACAGCTCCACAAATTTGGTTTCCTAATTTTGAACGGTTTGCGAGATATTTTATTTTTTTCGTAAACTACTACGATGGTAGTTTTTTTCGATGAAAATCTAAATATGTCAAAAACTATAATAGGTGGTTGTCTAAACTCAGAATTGCAATCGAATTATGTGAAAAAAAATGTAGGTTTACATTTAAAATAAAAAAGTTGGTACCGACTTTTGGTACACCCTGTATAGCAGTAGGACTAAACATATTTCAGGTAGAACGAACAACCATATTTCAAATTTCTAATCCAACTGCAAATTGAAAAACCTCTAATGCACGGCCTATCATGCTGTATAGCTGAGATTTGGATATATGGTAATGAATAGAAGAGTTAGTTTTCTAAAAATCAATAAATGAGAAAGAAGTTTGTGGTTTTCCAAAAGTAATATCTCATTTCGTATGTATGCATATTTTTTTCAACATCTAGCCTTCGTCCTCCGGTTGTCGCAGGAGCCCAAGGTTTACAACAATAAAATTTGATTTTTTTGGCGATTTAGTCAATTATAAACCAGGCGCACCGCGTTAACGATGTTTACCTCTGACCTGTTGGATTTAGCGGAGTACAGGTGTACACTTTTCAGTAGTAAATCCATTAATGCTCAAGTATTCGATCATTGCATATTTCGTGGAATATAATAATTGTTATAGGTAGGTAGTTCTGCCTATTTCAGCGTATCCTTCTTCTTGTTAATTACGTGTTCATTGGAAATACGATTGATTTGACGAATTGAAATTATAGTTTGTCATCAGAATTTCAATATGTACTGCCGTTTAAAAATTTTCCAGATTTATTCAATGGATTATTGAATGGAGGTGTATTTAGAATGTGTGATGTTTGTTTTCACTAGAATAAATTTAGAGGAGAAATTTTACATAGGAATAAAAAAAAGAGTCAATGCTGAATCACGATTACGACAAAAGACGGTTTTTTGCAGTGTTGACAATGACAAATCAACAAAATAGGTACTCGCCACTTTGACCCAAAATACCCGGTTTTACCACAGAACTCATAAGTTTTGCCCGCGTGGAATTTCAAAATACCCGCATTTTACCCAAAGAGAGTGAACGTTATCTGATACCGTTTACTCTCTTCGCATTTTAC
Source organism: Gonioctena quinquepunctata (assembly GCA_018342105.1). NCBI lineage: Eukaryota > Metazoa > Arthropoda > Insecta > Coleoptera > Chrysomelidae > Gonioctena > Gonioctena quinquepunctata. Next base: position 733,076 of record JAFIRS010000252.1, read on the forward strand.
CCACTTACAATTTTGTGTTTCAGTCACAGGTTTTCTCCTCAGAGCAATAAAAGATATAGAGATGCCTTGCCTATATTCACTGCACATATTGTTATGACAGCAACATATAGCTATCCTTTGGAAGAGTTTGTAGGTTGGAAGAGTTCAGTTATTGTTATGATGATACCCTGGAAGCAGTGGCGTGCGGAAATATATTTTCAAAAACTTTCATTATATATTTTGAACTTCCTGGTTATTTGGATATACGCCTAACCAACAAACACATACGTGTTAGTGTTGGAAAAATATATTTTTATAAGCTTAATAATATAGGTAATAAATCAACACAAAACAAAATTAGACAGATATAATATATAATATGTCAATTCAGTTCACGGAGTCACAGACTTCAAAAATAACAAATGAGATAGCTGTAGAGGTAACTTTTGAGTTTAGTGGTAGTGGCCTCACTCCCACAAAACATCAAAACAGTGAATAATTCACATGAGATGAAGATGGAAGGAAATACCCGAATTTTACCCGCTAAATTAAAATACCCACAAAGCAAGAAAATACCCGAAAATCTGGTAATTACCCGAAGGTTGGCAACACTGGTTTTTTGTTTTTTTCTGGACCTGTGTTTCTTGGACCAATCGGCGCACTTGTCCAGCTTCCCCACTACTGCGAACCCCTCATTTAGAGGCTTCGTCCTATGGGAGCAGTCGTCTTGCTCGAAGCAATACTGCAGTGTTCATTTGAAATACGAATGATCTAGACCAATTGAAATTGAAGTTTTTCATCGGAATTTAAATATGTAGTCTTTAAAAAAATCCCAGATTTTTCGATCGATGACACGTATTTAGCGAATATATGCTGTTTATTTCAACCAAAATAAATTTAGAGAAATTTTCCGTGGGAAACAAAAAAAAACGACCCAAAGCTGAAACACGATAACGACGAAAGACGTTTCTCTCTAACTGTTTCTCTCTGTCTGTGTTTCTTGGTCCCTGCTTCCATCCCGGAGCACTTGTCCAGCTGCACCTCTACTGCGAATCCCGTAATTAGAGGCTTCGTCCGATGGGTGCAGACGTCTTGCTCGAAGCAATACTGCACCCAGAGTACTTTCTATGATAATGTAAACTATTTATTATTGGTAATTGCACGTACTTATGACGGTTGTGTGTGTTTTATTTATTTTTGGTGATTGCACGTGCTTGTGTGTGTTATGTGTAGTCTGTGATACTAATTCCATACTCCACTTCTAGAGCAGCAATTGAAACGCAACAGTGAATCGTAGAAACTCTCCACGGCTAAGCTACGAAATTTATAACTCAATATTTTAAATTAGGATCGATCCCGGGACCTTCTGTTCCGAAATCAGAAAATAGTTGCAATTTTCATCGTAAAATTCCAAAAAATTTGGAAATTTTCATTTTTTCATGTTGCATGTTCAGAATAGTTTGCAAAATGGAATCAATAATTTTTATAACAAGCTAAAATCACGAAAAATATATTTGAGAACATTTGGAATCATTAAAAAGTTTTCCATTTTTAATGTCCATTTCTTCTGGTCTAAAAGTGAGTTTATACAGTACGTAAAATAAAATAAGAAATAAAATAAAGTAAAATAATAATTTTCAGAGTGTTTATAGAGCTGAGTAAATTAATGTAAGAAGTAAGAAGCGTCAATCGAAATTTGGGATTTTATGTTGAGGTTACCTCAATTTTAATAATGTGTATACGTATAAATTGGCCCTTGTTATTCTTTATTGAATGAAAAATAAGCCACTGTTGACAACATAACAATATTATAAAATATTCGTCATCTAAAGACATTATTAGCAGAAAACTAAATTTTAAAAAATGGCACTGATCACACCATTTTCCAGTTATGGAAACAAAAACATATACTAGGACTAAATAGCTATTATATCATGTCATCTATCATCAACTTTCGTCAATTTGTCTAAATTATTCAGTATGTACATGTGCCTAACAACTAGTCAAAGTGAAATAAAATAAAAGATAAAAGTTAACCATCTTTTATTTTACTTCTTATTTTATATTACTTCGTATTTTATTTTATTTCTGTATAAACTTGTTATGGATGTTGTGTAGTTTTAACTTTTTAAATTACTTTATTTTATTTCTTATTTTATTTTACTTGCTGTATAAACTAACTATAAATGTAAAAGATGTAACGATTCAAGCTTGCTTTTCGTGGTCAACTTTATTAAATGAAACAATTGAGTTTTGGAAAATAAGACAAATATATCGAACTGAAAGTTTTTTTGGATCACAATAGAGATGTACATGGTGATACATCACTTTATCCCAAAATTCAAAGAAATATCTTGACCACACAATATTTTTTTAGTGTACCATTCTTCGTGATTCGGTATGATATATGCACTAAGATTGAGAAGGGTACTATTCTTTCAAGAGCAAAAAAGAAATAAAGGATATAGTAAGAAAAATATTTGTAAAAAACACTAACACGATTTTTTCCCAGCTGCAAGATTTTCTTTTCGACGACGTCCTATGGGAGTATGCCAGTGACAGAGATGTCGTTGATGTTGCGGAAAAAATAATAGGCCCAAATATAACTGTTGCGCATTCGATGCTCATCAATAAACCACCAGACTCCGATCCTAGTATTTCCAATCATCCCTTACATCAAGTATGTATGGCATCTAGTGAATATACTCAGATTTTAAATAATTATTTGGATTACTCGTAGGACCTCCATTACTTTCCCTTCCGACCAGCCGATAAAATCGTTGCCTCCTGGACTGCCATGGAAGGAGTCCATGAGAGGAATGGATGCTTGTATTTAGTTCCCGGGTCTCATAACAAGGGTTTGCTATACGAGCATGTATATCCAAAGGTTAGCATACATTGAAACTTGGCATATATTGAAACTACTCACAGTGAGGTACCATTGCGATTTCACACCTGCTACATCCACAAGGATTCACATTTTATCCATGACTAGAGGTCAAATTATCCGTAACTGTCCGCATTAGATTTGAAAATATTGTATCAGGAATACATATATTTTGCGCATGCCTTATGCTTATTCGATCACCTCTGTTGAAAATGAGCGTATTTTTTATCAAAATATTATTAAAACACAACACAAACTGTATGATAAATCGAGGAGAATATTACACCTTTTACGGGTGTTTGAACTTTGTGAAGTAACTATGCATGGATTCATCAGAGGCGCTAGGATTACGTTCTCAAATAGGATGATAAAATTGGCATTTTCAATTTCGATTTTTTTTATTATTTGAAGTATGTTGCTGGTTTAAAATGTTCCTGAAAATACATGCATGTTCCTATGGGAACTACTTATAGTTAGAGTTCAAAGTTGGAACACAAGATTTGAAGACAATATGATATTTACCTAATCATTTCAAAGCCTGTCATTGTAAATTTGTTTTTAACCGCTTTCTTAGTGGTTTGACCAACCCTCAGAAGTTAATGAAAACTTGTACGAGTTAAGATCACGGGGACCTTACCTTTCATAGTAGGATCCGAAACCACTCTTGGGGCCTTGAAAAATGTTTCACCAGCTGCGGGAGTCGAACCCGCACCGGGTGGAAACAGTGGACACAAGACCAACGCTCGTGCCACTGAGCCACAAGCCCTATTTTCCCATTATGTTTTATTGTGATTCAGTGGATAATGGTGAAATTCCAATACAAATTCTAACGATTCTGTCTAGAAACATCGAATAAATGAACTTCAAACGAGTCCACCTCAAACACAATTAAATTGTCAATTCTCTTTCACTAATCGCTGGGGTGAACAAATAAAACGCAGCTATTATGGAAATTTGACAACAGTCAGCAGTAAGCAGTGTCAATTGAAGTATTAAGTGAAATACCAACCTTGAGGAATATATTTATTATAGTACTGCAATACGTCTAAGAGACTCATTATTATTAATTGCCGATAAAGCTCATTGGTGAACCACCCACAAGCAGAGACGTACTCGATATAATGAAATTCTCACAAGATGATATGTTCTTGTTGAGAAGGGAAACATTCTCAATTGGATATTGATAAAAATATTTTTCTGTGAATTGAAAAATCCATGATAAAAATGGAGTTATTTTTTTGTGAATGTCTAACAGAAAACAACTACTTTCCCGGCTAAATCCACGCTGGACATTGAACTACATCTGATAGATATTCTGAAAAGACCCTTACTCAAAAGAAAAAATCTGAAATTGAAAATTTGCATTTTCATTCAGATAGTTATCTGATTTTCTATTCCAGTCTTAATTGAGAACTCATGAAGATGAATGAGGCAAAGAAGAATGTTTTCCAAAAAAGAGTACTTAGCAGAAACCATTCGTAACATTGACGCAAGAGAGACATCGCATTCACTAGGTCTTCAATACATTTTTGTCGACGAAAATCTATTTCACGCTTCCACGATCATCAGGAAGACCGGAAGAAATAGGAAACACATTATCAAGAAGCAATCTCACTTTGCAAAGAGGGAAAAAGTTAGAATCATTTCTTTTGGAGAGACACTTTGAAATTAGTGTTTTTTGACATTAAAACCTGTCATAGGGTATGATAGATTTGTTGAAAATATGAACAGGATGTTCATAGAATCAAATGTGGAATCATCTGCGACTGAAAGATAAACTTCAGTCACTATCTTCCATCGTCAAGATAACCTCTTGTGGGGTATTCATGTTGAAAAGGGAAACATTCTCAATTGGATATTGAGTTAGGGTCTTTTCAGAATATCTATCAGATGTAGTTCAATGTCCAGCGTGGCTTAAGCCGGGGAAGTAGTTGTTTTCTGTTAGACAATGACAAAAAAATAACTTCATTTTTATCGTGGATTTTTCAATTCACAGAAAAATCTTTTTATCAATATCCAATTGAGAAAGTTTCCCTTTTCAACATGAATACCCCACAAGAGGTTATCTTGACGATGGAAGATAGTGACTAAAGTTCATCTTTCAGTCGCAGGTTATTCCATATTTGATTCTATGAACATCCTGTTCATATTTTCAACAAATCAATCTATCATACCCCATGACAGGTTTTAATGTCAGAAAACACTAATTTCAAAGTGTCTCTCCAAAAGAAATCATTCTAACTTTTTCCATCTTTGCAAAGTGAGATTGCTTCTTGAAAATGTGTTTCCCATTTCTTCCGGTCTTCCTGATGATCGTGGAAGCGTGAAATAGATTTTCGTCGACAAAAATGTATTGAAGACTTTGTGAATACGATGTCTCTCTTGCATCAATGTTACGATTGATTTCTGGTGAGTACTCTTTTTTGGAAAACATTCTTCTTTGCCTCATTCATCTTCATGAGTTCTCAATTAAGACTGGAATAGAAAATCAAATAACTATGTGAATGAAAATGCAAATTTTCAATTTCAGATTTTTTTTTTGAGTTAGGGTCTTTTCAGAATATCTATCAGATGTAGTTCAATGTCCAGCGTGGCTTTAGCCGGGGAAGTAGTTGTTTTCTGTTGGACATTCACAAAAAAATAACTTCATTTTTATCGTGGATTTTTTCAATTCACAGAAAAATATTTTTATCAATATCCAATTGAGAATGTTTCCCTTTTCAACATGAATACCCCACAAGAGGTTATCTTGACGATGGAAGATAGTGACTAAAGTTCATCTTTCAGTCGCAGATGATTCCACATTTGATTCTATGAACATCCTGTTCATATTTTCAACAAATCAATATGTTCTATTGACGGCTCGGTTTAACAAATTATTTTGCTGGTATATTCTAACGAGTGTGGAAAGTGGTACTTCATAGTAAATTCGTAGACAATGAGTTTTTCTAAACTACTATTTTTTTAAACTGAAATATCCTTTTTATTTTCTAGTAGGCAACAAAGTGCATTTTTCCAAATACCAGTAAAAATAGGTACTTATTCTTGATGTATCGAAAAAAAGTAAAAAAATATGTAAACGTAAAGATGATGTATAACATCTGATTCAATAACGAGTAATAAATAAACAGTACGGAAAAGTATAGTGTACAATCAATATAGGACACTAATTCATCTATATGCATGTATAATATACCTACGAAATATACTTTCTTATAGAATATAAAACCCAACTTGATATAAAAAATGGTGGAAAAATAAATGAAATTTACTAAATTGAGTTTAACAGGTACAAATTTAATACGAAAAAATAGAGTGTCATAAAAATAATTAATAAATTTTAACCTAAGGCAGTTTCACTGTCATTATCGTCATCCAAGTTCATAACAATTTTTTCTCTAGCAACTTGATCTATATTTAAATATGATTGGCGTAACATTATTCCTCCTTACCGATGAACAAAGGAGAATTATTCAAGTTGATCTGGTCACTAAGCAAATATTGCGATTTTTTGCATTTAATAATTTCTAGAAGGTCGAGTTTCTAACCTTTCTTTTCTGTATGTATTATTTCGAAATCGTTAACAAAACAATGTTTTTCAATACCATCGTGTTCCATCTTTGCGGCAATAACCGTGGGATTGACTAGAAATTTCTCTAGATTTCAGTAAAGTATTTAATAACGAAAACATTAGTTACAGAAATATTGTCATATCAAATAATCAATATACATTTTATTCATTAATTTGTTAAATAATGTGTATTCTAATGTATTTCCCTGCAACATCACGAAGAAAATCTTTGTATCACTGTAAAATTTCTAGTGAGGTCGCAGAAATGAACCATGAGAGTGATATCGCAGTGACATCTCTGCAACTGAAAATGTCATATCCCATGTATCCATTGTTATGTCGCAGGGATATACCTGAGGTGTAATTGTGTTTGCTGGGTAATAATTTGAGTTATTCTTTATGATTTAAGGGAAACAAGCATGCGTTTTACCATGGAGTTCAAGGAATGGATCATCTTCCAAAAATTAATATTATCATGGAGAAAGGTGATACACTTTTTTTCCACCCCCTATTATTACACGGATCAGGACCCAATGTCACGAAGGTATGAAATTTAAGTGGAATTAGATTTCAGATATTGACATTTATTATATGCTGATAATTCGATACTTGACGAGTCTTTTTTTTTAAATTAAAAGGGAAAGTTTTATCTTACGATTGAATGAAATGGGCATAGTTTTAGGAGAACCATGTTTTTTTTCTAGCACAAAATGATAATGAGTAAACGAATGTACTTTTCGATTTAAATTTCCTGGAAACATCTGTTAGTGCGTGTATTACAAATGAGTTACATTACCCATAAATAAGTCTGCAAGACGGAATAATTTAAACTGTCATAAAATAAATTTTCCTCAAGTGTGGCAATTCGAGAGATAAATGGGAACGCTGTAAGCTAGCGACTAATGTGTCGATCAACGGTAGCACTGTAATTCAAATCAATAAAGACTAAAAAAGGTTTCTGCCCTACGAAAGATGGGGTAGAGGTATAGACTATCCCTCGTTTTTGTGTTACGAAAATCGCTTTCTTAATTTTCGGACACTCAAGTAACATTGAAAAATTTCCAGGTAGTTACTGTCTTCATCTAGGGGAATCAGGAAGTTCCGTGGATATTGTAAATGGTCCCCAAGACACAAACAAATATTTTTTTTTTCAGGAAAGATTCTAAATTCACGCAGTTGAATATTTTTGAATATAGAACTCGTTCCATATTTAGGATTAACCAATTTAAATAAATTCATTTCAGCATGTGCTTACCTCATATTCTGTTAGGATATTTGAATTCCCGAGGATTATCACCAGATTACCAATCCTTAATTGCTTCTCTTATAGGACACATTATTTATTATTCACTACCAACGAATGACGCTGTACCATCCATTCATAACCTACCGTCAAGTCCGAAAATGGTGTGGAACCAAAAAAATCCATCCGACTGGGGCTCATTCCAGTAAAAAAGTCAGAGAATCCTGCCCCAGATATCTTATTGAATGTCATGCAATTGCAAAAAGGGATGCGGTGGAGCATGTAGCTGCATAAAAAGTGGGTGCAAATGCTCTGTTGTATGCGGATTCTGAAATGGTGAATCATGCGAGAATGCACCAGAGGTCATCATCGAGAGTTGCTACGAAGTTGAAACAGTGACATGGATGCATGCCCAGATTCTCAGTGCAGAAAATGGGTTAGAGGATAACACTGACAACGAAGACGATTATAAGGCATCAACATCAATCGACCCGGAACATCAAAAAGAAAAACATGATAGAAATATACTCAGGTTCATCTGGAGGGCCCTTATCGTTTGGTCAGTCCTCTGAAGAGTTCTTTTCCGATCCTATAGTACAGTACACTCGGATTGTATCCTCTCCAGTGACCTGAAAGAGACATTCGCCGAGAAGGCCAAGAGCTGTCCTCATTCCCTTTCGGTGTTTTGGCTCAGTGGTCATTTGGTCCCACGATTGAGAGAAGGGGGAGGGGTTGGTCCAGCCCTGTAGTGCCCCCTGCACAGGGCCAAGGCTGGTTACTCCGAGATTTCGCCCTGTTTCTCCACCGTTTTTTTTGAGACCACGATGCCATACATCCGTCGTCACGGCGCCCACAGCTTGGATTCAGGTCTGTTTGCCAGAGCCCACACGCGACACGAATGTCCACAAACCGTCCCATTCGCTGCGGCCGCGGCCAGTTCACGCCATACCACGTGGGGGTGAGGTTGGGCTTTAAGGGGATACGAGCCATACTCAATTGCAAAGAAAATCTGTCAATTATGACTACCACAATTTAAAAAAACGCACCATCTACTCACGGTGGTGTGGAAATGATTGACTTTTAATTTCTCAAAATTATAATAATCTGTCTGAGTACTAACCCGTTAAAATCTGAAGCTACGTTATTCGGGAAAAACGCATTACGGAATACAATGTTTGATGAGATTACACTGCAAATTAATGGAAATCCGTTGCCATTTAGTGAATATGAGAAATATCTTGGAGTTGTTTCAAACACGAACATGAGATTTGATAAACATTTCTCCCACTCTCTAAAAAATGCATTCTGTAGTTTGAAGTTGATCTACACTAGTAGAAATTTATTCATCAAAACAATGAAAACTACCTTATGCGAATCTCTTGTTCTCTCGAAATTGAATTACGCTGATTGTATATATATATACAGTGCTTCTCAGAAGTCCGCTCCCCCCCTCTTATTTTTGGAACGATTATACATAAACAAGTGAAATTTGGAAACTGAATATTAAAGGTTGTAAACTTCCCTTTTAGTGATGATATATGACGAAATCGTCAAAGATGACGTCACAAGGCCATTGTGACCAATAAATTTAAATGGAACCCTACGGCAAGCGACACCTCTTTTAAAAGGTATCGAAAAAACCTATTCAATGATACTAATTTTGTTTGTGTTTATGGCAGTTTTAATGGCTCATTAGTAAACATTAAAATTTAAATTCCATTCAGTATGATATTAATTACAGATTTAAGAATCAGTATCTACTAAAGAAATTGCTCGAAGTGACCTCCATTTACTTCCTGACAGTGAAATATCCTATTTTTAAACTCTTCTCGTACTTTTGCAAATGTGTCTGTGGAAACAGCTTCACATTCTGCAACAATACGTTGTTTTAAAACGTCAATATTGTCAGGTTCAGTGGCGTAAACCTTCGATTCAAGGTACCCACACAGAAAAAACTTCAAAGGTGTGAAGTCCGGTGATCGAGCTGGCCATTCCGTTGAACCTCATCGTCCAATCCATCTACCACGATACTCCTCATCCAAATACCGTCTTACTGCACCGTAATAGTGTGGAAGAGCACCATCCTGTTGGAATGTTATTTCCAAATTGCCGAATTCATCTGGATTATCTTCCAAAATTTCAAGGATATACGGTTCTATTGCGTTTTGCAACAGCTCCAGATAAACCTCACCAGTAAAATTAGTATTTAAAAAAAGAGGCCCTACGATGTGGTTTCCCAGGATACCTGCCCAAACATTCACCTTCTGGGGAAATTGGGTATGTCTTTCACGAAACAAGTGAGGATTTGCGTCACTCCAATACCTCACATTCTGTGTATTTACATTTCCATTTAGATAGTACTTTCGTCACTAAAACGAATTGTTTTGACATAGTCTGGCTGTTGGTTAATTTTAGTTTCCATATTTTCACAAAATTCTAGTCTTCGGTCTGGGTCGTCGTCTGAGAGTTGATGAACCAATTTTAATTTATATGGATGCAATTTGTTTTTTTTCAACACCCTGTCTATTGTACTTCGACTGACTTCAAAGGTAGATGCAACGTGAGTTGTTGAAGAAGTAGGATTAACTATTACTTCTGCCAGTATATCAATTTATTTCTCATCAGAGATTTGTGGTCTGCCAGATCGTTTCGCATCATTAATACTACCCGTTGTTTCAATTGTTTCAAATTTACGAAAGAACTTCCTTCAATAAGTTCTCGAAACGGGGCGATCGGGAAACCTCTCATTAAAAATGCGTTCTGCTGCATGAATATTTTGTCCAGTTTCACCAAGAATTAGGATCGCTGCTACTTTATCACATAAAGCACGTACCATTTCGCTTCTTGAAGCACTTAAACGTTCGGCTCACAGCAGTTTAACAAATTATCAAAATGTACAAAAATATTAAAAGTACCAAAAGCTGCTAAAACAGTTAAACGTTCGATCAACAATACACAAATTATTAAATGTACAAAAACTTGGACAATTACAAAAACGTCGAATAAGGGAGACTAAAAAAAACTTCAGCTTATTTGACAACTATCCAGAGGCGGAGCTCAAATTTGGAATTTTAGTATTAACTGATTTAATTCATCACAGCTTTGCGTTTTTAAAGGCGAGTTGCCGAAACTGCCATAAACACAAACAAAATTAGTATCATTGAATAGGTTTTCTCGATACCTTTTAAAAGAGGTGTCGCTTGCCGTAGGGTTTCATTTAAAATTATTGGTCACATTGGCCTTGTGACGTCATCTTTGACGATTTCGTCATCTATCATCAGTAGGAACGCATCTTTCAGAGCTTGATTGGTTTTAAATTTTACTTATTTATGTATAATCGTTCCAAAAATAATAGGGGGGGGGGGGGGACTTTTGAGAAGCACTGTATATGGACAAGCAATTCTAAGCGCTGATAGTCGACGTATTCAGCTGATGCAGAATTCTTGTGTTCGTCTTAAATGCAGTTTGCGTAGGCGACATCAAATATGAACTCATCTTTCAGAGCTTGATTGGTTGGACAAACGCAGAATTCCGCACTGTTGCAGCCTTTAACATAAAATAATAACAACTAGGAAACCTTCCTACTTATTCAACAAGATAAAGTTCAGGCAAGATATGTATGTACGAAAAAAATAAAACATTTCTATACCGCGACATAAAACTTCTCTGTTTAAATCATCGTTTTCCTACAATATAGCTACTCTGTATAACTCCATTCCGGTTGGTTTGAAACGGACGTCGATGAGCACTTTCAGTAAAAAAATTAAAATGCACCTCATGAATGGAACGATTTCGTTCTCCCGCTAAATTACTGTGATTGTATCATGTTTGTCTATTAGCCATATTATCCACACGATTCATTGTTGCTTTTCATTTATCGTCAGTGATATAGTTAGAGGAATTATTTTAAAAAACAAATTTTTGTACCTTTAATCCAACGCCATGTTGACCAGGAACGAGCACATTTGAATTTAATTCCAAAACGTAAGAGTTTAGAAGGGTTTCAAATAAAAATAATTGTGGAGCATACAATTTCACATGAAAATGTTACCTTTTTCTTATTTCAGGAAGATCAGGAGATGAACATTTAAAAAATCATGGTAACTAGAAAAATACACAGACTTAATTTTTTTTGCCCATCAACTAAATATAAACTATATTTCAGAGAAATATTTTTTTAAATTAATTAATATATCAGTTATGACAATATTTGTATAAAAAATACTCTTTTAAACACATGTTGACAATGAAAATAATGATGCCTTTTATTTCACAAAAATAATTATTTAATGAATAGCTACAAATGATTTCTCAAAATGAAAAAAGAATGTTCACATTTTCGTTACAAATCACGCACTTACAAAAAAGTGTTTGACACAAAAAATGTAGGGAATTTAGTCTCCTTCAAATGTTAAGGATTTTCGTCGAAGGATCAACCGTTGAAGAATTGTTTTGAAAAACAAATTTTTGTACCTTTACGTACGAGCACATTTCAATTGAATTCCAAAAAGTAAGAGTTTAGAAGGATTTCAAATAAAAATTGTGGAGCATACATTTTACATAAAATTTTTACCTTTTTCTTATTTCAGGAAGATCAGGGGAACAACATTTTAAAAATCATGGTAACTAGAAAAATACACAGATTTTAATTTTTTTGACAATCAACTAAATATAAACTATATTTCAGAGAAATTTATTTTTTTATTTGTTAATAGAACAGTTATGACAATTTAAATTTTTCAATAGTCGATTTTAATAATTGAATAACTTTAATTGTTTATGCACAACTCGATTCATTACTTGTATACAAAAAATACTCTTTCAAACACGTGTTGGCAATGAAGCTATTGATGTCTCTGCGCCAATGCTAATCTGAATGATTATATTTTTTTTTATTGATAATTAGAAAAATTAATTCCTCTGGAAAAGCTTGTCTCATCCCCTGATCTGTAAATTAGTGGCGTGATGTTTTAGTTTCGTAACACTCTGCCTCCCGCTATCGTTTCACCATGATAGGGCTTCAGTCTTTCCAGATCAACTCGGATTTGAATGAACTTCTAGATTTAACTAACAAGCATTTACTTAAAATCAATTCGACAAAATCGGTCACTCTTCTATTTGGTTCGGACAATCAGAGATATGAAGCATTGAATACATATGCATTGCATTGCATATACAAATTGGTAATGACACAATCAAATTTGTAAATTATTGTAAGAATCTTGGGCTCTTCATGGATTTCAAACTGCGGTTCAAATATCATATCAGCCAAAAACTTAAAAATGCGTATACTTCCCTGATGCTCATTTATGGGCACAGACACTTTCTCAACTTTAAATTGAAAATTCAATTGTGTGACAGTTTAGACTTTCTTACATCCATCACTGTGATGTTGTCTACGGTATTGTTGTAGTATTGACACTAGAAGAATCCAGAAAACACAAAACTCATGTTTGAGACTGATATATGAAATTAGGCGACCACAGCGTATTTCGCATAAATTGAGTGACACTGGATGTCTTAGTATGTCCAATCGTCGTAGACATCATATGGCATGCTTCTTTAAAATTTTGAAAGGAAAAATACCGAACTACCTATACCGGAGAGTTACATTCTGAACCGATATACATAATCTGAAATATGCTAACGATTCCCAAGCACAAGAAACAATTATTTAGACGGTCTTTCTCATATAATTTCACACTTTTTGGCGATATAATGGTTGTTCCAAATTTATCCATCACATGATGCATTCAAAAGTTGGTACAACGATTTCTATTTTCTCGACAATTATTGATATCAATCATTTAATTGTGTATGTTCTTACATAATTAATGAAATATAATTATAAACATCTCTCGATCTAGATAGAAATGACAAATATCTTCAATCATTTTCTTTCTCTTTGGCGAAGTCTACTTAGTTAGGATTTTTTCTGTATTCTCGAGGAAACTGGAAGAATCGCCCACTCGGCATAACAGTTCTCCTATTATTTATTATTATGTTTTTCCCTGATGAATAATAAATGTATTATTATTATTAACAACTTCCATGTTAGACCTAGGGCTGCATTGGATTCTTTGCTCAAACTTGTATGATCCTAAAACGGTGTTAGTTTTAGAAATACATATTTCTCACTCAGTATATTGTACAGCCAAACCTAGTCACCTCCTTTGAATCCGGAATTAGCTTCCTTAACATATAGAGCTTTCATCCTAAACCTAAGGCCCAATGCAATCGGGGTGCTCTTCCAAAGATGATGCTAGCCGAGGTAAGCTTGTTTGAATGATGTTCATCTGCTCTATATAGAAGGTGTCTGTCTCAATCCCTTTGATGTTTTTCCACAACTTAAAAAAAATCTTCCATAATTCGGTTGAATCTTTCAACTAGGTCATCCGACTGGGAGTGGAGCGCAGTAGTTCTGGTCTTGCTGATACCCATCAGCTCACAAACTCTCTTGAATAACTTTGACTAGAAGTTCCTTCTTGGTCAGAATTTAATTTCATCAGTACACTGAATTTCGAAAATATGTTGTCCGCAAATGCTATTGTGGGTGCGTCTCGGTCTAGAATGAGATAAGCTTCTACTAAGATGTCTAAAAACCCTAGTGAATGAACTGATTCGATATTGTTTAGATTTTCGAGGGGACACCGCCTCGCCTGTTACTTCAACAGAGCTTCTCTCTCTGTGGTAGATGGCGCCGTCCAAAAATATTTGTCTATATATTCTCGCTTAATGTCAGAACTTAATTTCTGACATCTGCAGCATCTTATATGAAATTATTTTCAGTGTTTTGTCGGTACCTATGCGTTTTCCTTCTCTTTGATTCAAAATCTTGTTTAGCTTATTCCTGAGTTTGTTCTCCAAAAAATCACTCGTTCATCGGTTCATTAGTGCGTGAGGAATTGTTTATTTTCAGGTAGTGTGGTGTGTAAGGATATTTATTGTATAATGGGCCACATTTGTATTTTGTGTGGACAGTATAAAGCCGCAGATTCGAATTTTTGCCTGTATTCAGTACCAAAAGCAAGTAGAAATCTTGACGAATTGACTAATAATGATATTTCTATAGTTCATTATTGTATGCATTGAATTTTATATTTTCTGCAATTCAATTTCCAATTCTCCGCCTGTCAGAATGCAGTTAACCTCAAATGCAAATGGTACAAAATACGAAAAACAACACGACAGTGCTTTCTTTGTGTAATGTCTAATTCTAGCTTTGCTATTGGTGAAGTTTAACATATGTCTCTTTTCAACCAATAGCAAAGCTAGAATTAGATCCCGCGAACAGTTCGCCTCAAAAAGAAATCTGAGGAAATAAATATACCCTGACTGAATTGAAACTAAAACGAAATTGGCGCCATCTGACACGCTAGTAATCTCTATTATCAATTAGGCCAAGTGTCGTCAAGTCGATCCCAAATTTCTACAGGTATAAGTGCAAGCACCAGGGTTTTTAGACAACTTGGCTTCAACCCATTGCTTAAATGACAGTAAGGATGTATTTGTTGCTATCATCCATCACAGGAAATGGACCAATGACAATCCGTTTGCGTGGAGCACCTAAATTGCATCCTGGACCTTATTTTGAGACCTTCAGTAGCTCCGCACTCTGATATCTTCTGCACCAGCTTCCTAAATCGTCTTGACATTGAACCCAGTAGAACCTCTTGCCTGATCTCATCTTAGGTCTAATTGACTCTCAGATATCCTCCTGATTTTCAATCATGATTTTTTCTTCTTAGGCAAAACAAATCGGGAAACTGGCGATATCCCATCAGCTGACTTCCATATCCGTCTTCAGTTGATAATCTCGTTCGTCTGACATTGAAAACTGCTCCATGGCTTCCAATGCGCTGGCAATGCTCAGGCCTTTGGATACAGTCTTCGAGGCGAGTCATCTGTAATACTATTTGTATTAACATCTTTCAACCCATAAGTGAATATCTGCTCCGCCAACTGTCAAGCAGAATTTCACTAGATTTCTGCACGAGTATTTTTAGCTGTGCCCGGTAAGGCTGTTGGTCCATGTTGGTCATCGCACCTCAATTCTGGTGCAGGTCTCCATAATAGCGATGCTATTTTTCCGGAATGGTCTGTAACATTACCAAAGCAGGTCCTGTCAAGGCAACTAAATGCAGTAGCCTTTTTTCATCGCTCTATACATTGGTCGTTGCAGCAGCTTCAAACTATTTATACGATATAGAGTCCATGGTGACTGCCCATCAAAAGTCGGAGGTTTCACTGAATTGTTGAATGTGGCAAACTCTGTCACGTTGGTTTTGGATCTCCAGTAAAACGAACTTTGTTTCTGGGTCTTTCAGATGTTTTATTGTTTTTTTATATATAACCACACACACACACCTCTTTTTCGCTTTTTCTCGTACCGCATTAACTTCATTTCTGCTTCTTCTCGTACCGCACCATTTTTTTAAATCTAACTGCCCATTCCTTTTACCGCTCCCCATACTGTGTTGAGCTTAGCACCGATTTCAACGAATTATTTCAGTCCCACTATCTGCTCCTCAGTTTTTTGGGACATCCGCTGGAAAAATGATTTCTATTACTCTCTTTGTTCCCTCCTCTCTTGTTTTTCTCTCTGTTGGCTTTCCTCCTCCTCTTGTCTCTGTTCGTTTTCCTCGGCAAACTGCTGCTTGATCATCTCCATTACGACACTTCCATCTCGTGGTAGGGTATACTTCTTGTATTCACCATTCATTTTCCTCAGATAGCCACTAATATACCACTTCTAACACCAACTGTTATGAACTATTCAGTCGTGACTATTTAAATACTGAATTATTTATTCTCCATCAATAACTCAATCGAAAATATATCAACCCGCGTTTCTGAATAAAAACTAAGCAACGTCAGCGCTGCCTCTTATAGAGGTTATTAGAACCTAGCTATAGGCATACATGGTATCTATATCAAACAGAACTGTATGGAATCACGCAGAACTCAACACCATTCTATAGGGCAAGATCTGGTTTACAGACGGGTCTAAGATGGAGAATGGTGCGGGAGCAGGAGTGTTTTCTAGAAACCCAAGGACCGAGTTTAGTTACTCACTGGGTAATCACACATCTGTATTTCAAGCAGATGTCTACGCAATCCATCAATGCGTGAAGGAAAACAATGGGAGAGCAAAAGTAGAGGAACATATCCACATTCTCTCAGACAGCCAGGCGACACTTGAAGCTCTGAGTAGCCAGGAAGTGACGTACTAGTATAGACCTGCAAAGAGGAACTGACAAAACTGGCAGAACAAAACCGCTGATTTGGATACCAGGGCACCAGGGTTTTGCAGGGAATGAAAAAGCCGACGAACTCGCCAGAAGAGGATCGGAAAACGAACCAGGTCCAGGACAGACCCTCGGGGTACCAAAGCATACGGCACGAGAGTCTGTAGAAGGCTGGATCCAGGAACAACACAAACACACTGGAATGACATCCCAGGAAACAGACAGGGGAAAGAGTACATCAAAGGCCCGTGCCGGAAAAAACAGCGGACCTGTAGACAACTGGAAGTCATTACGGGGCTAATGACTGGACATGTGCCAGTAAAAGAGCACCTCAATACATTGGGACCATTTAATGGTGACCTAAAATGCAGATTATACGGTAAGGAACCAGAAACAGTATCACACATACTGTGCAACTGCGGAGCTCTGGATCGCAGAAGACAGTCAATCTTCGGGCCAACAATTACTGAACCGAGACTGTACAGCACACACCCAGTAAATAACTTGTACAAACTTGAGCAAAGCACGAAACTACTGGAATGGGTGCTGTGAATGTGAACAACAGGTAAGATACAATGGGCCAGCAGGCCCAAATGTCATCGGAGGTCTTGACCAAACGAGCCTACTGGGTGGAGGTTTTAGTGGGTAGCACGGAGACCAGTGACTCACACTACCTTGCTACAGCAAGGTTTCCATAAATGATTTTCTCCACTCTCAAAACAAAAAGAACCTGGCTGAGAAGAACGAGAAAGATGGCAGAGGGGACATGAATGATTGAAAAATCTGCAAAGCGAGGGGGAAAGGAGAAGGAGGGTCTTTCAAACGGGGAAAAAATGATTCCTCGATCTGATTCACAGACCCCTCCACAACCCACCGAACTCAACAAGCCCAGGAACATTCAGATTTTGACTGATACCTTCAGCGAGGTGACCAGACATACTGCTGAACCAGGAACAAACATACCTGGTTCAAAACGCAATTATAGGTACACTCTACGGGACCCCATTAGGAAGCGGGAGTGCAGCACCTCAATTCCAGCTCAGGAATCTTATCAATGACCTGTGCAAATGAAGGCAGCCAACTGGCCCAGGGAGATGATCGGCTCACTTAGGCCAGTACTGGTATGATGAGCACACTACTTCAAGTATTTTAATTTATCCGTGTGTAATATCATTTACTGGAGAATGCGGCTATAAAAAGGCAACGTTTTATTTTCGTTCGAAATTAAATAACACCGCGGTAGGAGTTGAATGAATGTAACAGCTCGTAAAATATCAAAGACACTATCGGGCAATGACAGTTATAATCTAACTGTTAAAACACATCGCACATTATTACGACAGGACCATTATTTTATTTTTATTAAGCCCAAAGCCGCGCTAGTTAATTAACGGTTCTCCGACAGCCGGGAGGAAACATCAAATCGTAACGATCGCTCTTGAGAAATACCGCCGTGACAGTAATGACCTATCACTGTAACATATCGAAGCGGCTTTTCAAATCAAAGGCCAGTCGGGGTATTCTCAGACACAACTTTGAATTTATGACTTTCGCGCCGTATTAAAAACAATTAGAAATTCTATATAAAGGGGAAGACAACAGTCCAAAATATTCATTCGGCAATCAGAAGTCATACAGTGTTCAGCAAGTACAGAGCAAAGTTCTGTTTAAGTCTTCATAATTATGAAGCGAATCAAAGTAAAGTCTAGTTTCAATTAGAGAAGATGCATTCCCATCTTCTGATGCGAAGTAAACGTAGACTTCGTAATTTTTATCTAAAGTAGTCAATTGATCAAAAGTATGCAGAAAAATAGTGAAAGTGTAACTGTCAGAAATCATCTCAGTGATAACTAAATGAATGGAATTAACATTTTTCAAAGAAGCTAATTAATCATATTACAAAAAGTGAACGCGTAATAAAACTCGGTAATAACAAAGAATAATCAAGTAAAATGTAAAAACGTAGGGTGTTCTCCAGTTGAGGGTAACAAAATAAAACTGTTTATTTGGCAAGGTATATATGTATAGTGTAATAAGGAAATATTCCATTATTGATTTCATGGTAGAATCAACTATAGATTTGACGATAGTAAAATTATTATCAATCGTCAAAATAACTTAAGAACAGTTATTTTGATTGGCATCCCATATTTGTTTCCCATTCAAGTTTATTTTATATTCAAATTCACTTTGACTGTTTATACAATTTCTCCGTAAATTATACCAGGTGTATCAATTATTATTTTTATATTTCAAAAAATATATATATATATATATATTATTACAAGTCCTAAGTGTATTATTTTATCTTAACTATCTGAGATACAATAATACTGACTGTCAAATGAAGTCCCAGGTTTCATTACATACTGTGTGAGATAATATCTCAAGCCGCTCTGGGATATTGTCCAGTTGTTGATCGATAGACTAATAATGCTCAGTATGGTTGAGGCATAGCTTTAACAAAAATACGAGCAATCGTTAGTTTGGTTGACCAGACGAGGGGTACTTACTTCTCCAAAGGTCACCGGTCATATCACTGGGAGGGTGCCGAATTGAAGGCGGTAAATTTCGAAAACCTCCCTGGGTCAGGAAATTAAGGACTACGGAGTTCAGTCGGTGACACCAAGAAGAAATGAGCACAACTATCGGACTTCTTGGTAGATGATGTTTTTCTCAGGGTACTGGAGGGTATGCAATTCCGAGCGTATTACAAGCTCGGAAGAGTACTCTTCAGGGTTCTGAAGAAACAAAGACAGTCGCTTCTCGTTCATTCGCCAAATCCCTTGATTCTTCTGTCGGTATTTTCTGGAATCTCCGTTGCGTCACCCAGACGCCAGGCAAACATGCAGTGGTGAAGCGTATTCGTTTTTGTAACAATACTCTTTTTCTGGCCTATTTTGGATATTTTCACGCATGCCAATCTGTTCCGCACCTTGACTAGCGATTCCGCGTTATGCCATTCCGCCTCCATTCCATAAGCTATACTGACTGGTCTAAATATGTTTCAAACATAGAGTCAACTTTAAAAAATTCAAACACGTTCTCAAAAAATAATCCAGAAAAAATTAAAAATATTCAAAAAAATTTAATAAACACTGCCAACCTCTCTTGTAAAACAGTAACTCTAACGATTATAAATAAATTGCCTTACGCTTGACAGCATTTTTTGCGGAAACGTTTCGCAAGCTTTTCTGTTTATTCAATGTACCACGCTTTATTTTTAGTTTTATATGGTGGATGTTACCTACAATCAGTGGCGTAGCTACCAAGGGGCTAGGCGGGGCAGTGCCCCGGGGCTCCTCAAGCTCAGGGGGCCCTCGAATCCTTACCGTAAATCTCGATCGAACTGAACTTTTGGAAATTTCTCCCATTTTCAAAATAAATATGACAGGTTGCAACCCCACTTTAATCATGACAACTCATCAGTTCTCAGTTGAGAGAAATTCAAAAGTTATGCCTAGGGAATTCCCCTAAATTCTTTCTGTAGGTTGTATCGTGAAAAAATGCAAGTCTACTGCAGTAGGTACATTAATTCAGATCCGCGGGCAGGAGATCGTTCATGGTCTCCACCGTTAAATGTGGTAACACTAACGGTGATAATTTTTTTACCGGGGATTCCCCAACGACACTTGTAGATTGTAGCGTATCATTGTGTTTCTCTATCCTTTTATTTTACTTTTAACGTCGTCAGTGAACAGTGAGTACCTACCTACTCGAGCACAATCTAATATTGTATTGTTTAAATAAATTAGAAAACTAAAATTATGGATAAAAAGAAGAAACCCAGTGGTGCACTTAAACGCAAACAACGCCAAGAAAGAGAAGATAGTAAACAAAAATTGCCCAAAATTGACAAGTTTTTTAGTCAGCCTTCTGCAAGTACGTCTGGCCAAAATATTTCTATTGATAGTGACTCAAATAATGTGGTAACTGCAGTGTTGGTTGAGAAGCCTACTGAAGAAGATTCGACAATTATTGCAGTTGGAGATACCTCCGCCGCCGATCATGTGAACGTGGATGATGTTTGCATGACACCTCAGATCAATAAATAATGTTTATTTATTGATCTGAGCATGACACACATAAGAGCGGAGGGTTTGGAGGAACCACAGACCTCTACATTTTTCGAAAATGTGTACGACAAATCTTCTTATGACTTGGGAAACTTCACGAACAAAATATTAAGTGATAACGAAAAACGTCAAATTCTTGATATGGGGCCTTTACAGCCTTCAGGACCTTTTCCAACAGACATCAACCAGAACAATATGTGTTTTTCAAAATCGTACTACGTTTCGTGTTCTAAATATGGGCCAGTTAATCGTTTTTGGTTGTGTTATTCCAAAATACTAGCAGTGGGGCCACATTTTTTAATTTGCCCCAGGGCCCTTGTTACCTGGCTACGCCACTGCCTACAATAATAATTAAATTCCTAATTTTGGGGAAGTCCTAGCGAATCCTGACTGAAGTCTGGACTCTCTCTCGAGAAAGAACCTATCAAGGATTACATACTATAAAAGTAACATTAGGATTACGATGAGGGATAATTTAAGGAATTGCGTCAGCAGCAATCTGGTGGATTTGCCATATATCAGCACTGATGTACATTGCAAGGGCTGACACTATAATGTGCAGGACCATTATATAAATTTCTGCTACATAAAATTCATATTATTTTTGTTCCACTCCTCTGGTATTATGCAGATCATTGAATTTTCAGGGCTACAGAAAAGCGATATCATGCCATTATGCTGACTCGAACTGCGATTTCATTGATGTTAACAATACCACTCAAGACAATATTGCAACAGAAATGGAAAGAGCTTTCGAAAAAAGAGGTGTTAAAATCAAATATGTGGTGAGTATAGTATTCGGAAGTAATGGATCGAAACGCCTTGCACCCATGTGAGATTTTATACGTTATGAAAAATTCTGAATGTTTTAGGACATATGGAAACGCAAATGCAGATTAGTCAGGGGATCTCCAGGAAATTTTCAAAAACTCTACAGTCCTATTTGAGAATGGAAAAGACGATGAGTTCCCATCATAGGTGAAAAATATGCAAGCGGATCTTCACACTACCCAATGAATACATACACGTTGAAACAACGCTGTTTTTTTTTCATCAAAATTATGATGCACGAAACTATATTTTTGACTATATTAATATGTCATATTATAATCGTAACTCTTCAGCTTTTTTTATAGTTTTAATTTATATTTGATGCAAGGTGATGGAATCACGTAAAATAACGTTGAAAATTGACTTCTTTCTAACGTTTATCGAAACGTTAAATTATGATAATTTAAAAACGTTGAATTCATATGACTACCATTTCTTATAAACGGGTATTCAACAAAACCAAAAATATTTTCGTCACTCAATAGAGAAACTTAAATGATTTCGGGAAATTTTTTAGCTTTCTACTTCTCCAGCGTATGTAAAAAATTGAATTTGGAAATTGAAAAAACTCTTTTAGATATGGATATCCCAAACAGTCAATCAATTCAGTAACAAAATAATTTTTCAATACTGGATATTTTCAACTTATGAAAACGATATTCTTAATTTGAAAAACAAAATGAGATTAATAAATATTTGATCACCTATAATTCATTAGAACGTGAAACTGTAAGACCAAAAACCAATATTCAGGGTGTTTCGAACACAACACAAAAGTTAAACAAGTTTTGCAATAAATCGTTCTATTCAATACATATTTTCAAATCCCATTTGAAAGATCACAACAAAATTAAAAACATATTCATAGGTAGCCTTTTTATTGGTAGAACTTGCCCACAAAATGCCATTTCTTCAACTCTTTAGCAATTTCAACTCTTTAGCAATTTCAACTCTTTGGCAATTTCTCATTTTTGGAAGCGTGTAATTTTTCAAGGAAAGGCCTAAGAGCTTTTGTTTACATCAAAGACCCCCTTTAATTTTCGACAAGCAATTAGCCCCTAAAAACATTCACCAATGTGAAGTTGGCTGCTGTTAGATATTCCGAACATACCTGAACGGTCAGTGGTGTGCTCTTCCCCTTTCAGGGTACCGTAATTATACAAGTTCTTTTGGAATTGGTGAAATAAAATAACTAATGCATAATAAGTGATGGAATTAGTTATTTCGATGGTGAAAATCAAATGGAATTCCTTGCAAAACTTGTTACGGGGGTCTTACACTGAAAAAACTGAATTAAAAAAAAACATATTTCAACTTTGCGCAACGAGAGCTGAGACAAAACCTGATATAATGTGTTCCTTTTCTTGTGTAGAATCCAGCTATAACAAAATAAATCCTTGAAAAACTTGTTGCGGTGGTCTTACACTGAAAAAACTGAGCTCAGCTCTCGTTGCGCAAAGTTGAAATATGTTTTTTTTTTCGAAAATTCAGTTTTTTCAGTGTAACACTCCCGCAACAAGTTTTGCAAGGATTTATTTTGGATTCTTCACAAGAAAAGGAACACATTATATCAGGTTTTGTTTCAGCTCTCGTTGCGCAACGTTGAAATGTTTTTTTTTTCGAAAATTCAGTTTTTTCAGTGTAAGACCCCCGCAACAAGTTTTGCAAGGATTTATTTTGTTATAGTTGGATTCTTCACAAAAAAAGGAACACATTATATCAGGTTTTGTCTCAGCTCTCGTTGCGCAACGTTGAAATATGTTTTTTTTTCGAAAATTCAGTTTTTTCAGTGTTACACTCCCGCAAAAAGTTTTGCAGGATTTATTTTGTTATATTGGATTCTCCAAGAAAAGGAACACATTATATCAGGTTTTGTTTCAGCTCTCGTTGCAAGTTGAAATATGTTTTTTTTTTTTTTCAGTGTAAGACCCCGCAACAAGTTTTGCAAGGAATTTCATTTTATTTTCAACATCGAAATAACTAATTCCATCACTTATTATGCATTAGTTATTTTATTTCACCAATTCCAAAAGAACTTGTATAATTACGGTACCCTGAAAGGGGAAGAGCACGCCACTGACCGTTCAGGTATGTTCGGAATATTTAGCAGCTAGCTTAGGCAGCCAACTTCACATTGGTGATTTCGTGTAGGATGTCAAATCGGGTATTTTCTATTTTGTCTGGTCATGTCATTGGTCAATTGTGATATATGGTCAAAGAGTAGAGTAATAACAAGAGAAATCACTAACCCTATTCATGAATAAAATAGTAAAATCGTATCAAAATCGTCCAAATGCTGTCACTTTTGATTTCATTCATAAATCAGAGTGTGGTTTAGATTGGGTTTAGCCAATTAGGAGTCAGGAAATCCTGTCATGTGACATCAAGTGTCGGGGTCGGGGATCGTACACGAGGAAACGCTTCGGACCATAGAGAAATTACTTTTTTCTACGGCTATAATATAAAACTGCATTTTTAAAACTGTTTTTGATTAAACAATGAAGTACATTGTATGTTTTCAATTTCATTTCCTTATCTGATAACTTAATGAAGTCATTGCGTTATTGTTGGTCATTAAATCACGTCTCCCATGGATAGCAAGGAGAACTTAAGACATCTGTCAATTCAGTTTCATCAAAACTTGTCAAAGTTTAAAGGTATGATGAGCAGTGAAATTGACGAACTACCTCCACCAGACATAATTGCAGCCGCAAATTAGGCATGTATAAACTTGATTCCGGAAGTATCGAAAGAGAAATATGGAAAAGCCCACAAATCCTTCACATATTGGAAAAAGGGAAAGGTCACCGCGTCAACTTCAGGAAATGTATTACTTGCATACTTTGATCAATTAAGTTCAAGTTTCTGTTGTAAATTAATTTCGCTATTTTATGTTAAAGCCGTAGAAAAAGTATAGTGTATAACTCACACGGAATGTTCATTTCCCACTCGTATGATTTGCAGCACTCGCCTACGGCTCATGCAGCAAACATCATACTCGTGGGAAATGAGTATCATTCCGTGCTTGTTAAACAATATACTATTTAGTTTCTCTATGCTTCGGACCTTCGGGTGTTTTTGTATTAAAAAAATGTAGGAAATATCAAGGTTTTCGAATGGGATGAAATATTAAGAGGATATAATCTTCTCATTTATATAGGCATGAAATTTCAACATTTCATGATTTATAAATGATTGTTTTAGTCTTGAGAATGCGTCGAAGAGTTTCACTTATTGACGATGGATATATAGGTAAATGGACTCCATTTTTGTTGGTTAGGTTGTTAGGTCAAATTATTTATATAGAATTATGAAATTCTCAAAAAGGACTGGATCACTGAATCTGCAATTGACGATCGAACCAAAAAGGTCTACATTAGATTGTAACTATTCAAACTTCGATTTCAGATAAATACATTATTACATTTTTTATGGTTCTTGAAAGTTCTTCATGACAAGCTAGGTACCTATTCCATGGATACTTCGCTAGAATTGACGAAAATGTGATGAAAACAGGTTATTGTTGAGTGTAGTGATTTATATACTAGACAAGTTAATGCATACACAAAAAATCCCATAAGGGACTGTGTTTTTGTCACTATGACAGCGGAAAAACTTTGCCCTAAGTTTTCCAGGGACAAAACGGAACCTAACTTTTAAAACGGTCTAATTCTAGTGGGTCTAGCAGAGTTGCTAAAGATCTAAAATTCAATGAATAATTTCAATTAATGAATTCGCTTTCTGAAAAATCTATATTCTAGTCTGAAGGAAGTGAGCGATGCAGTGTTTTGTGATATATCTAAAGCTTTTGACTGTTACGTAAGCTTCATCTCTACAGCTTCAATGGGTTCGAGTCCTATCTGAGTGAAAGAACCCAAATTGTGAACACTGATAGTCTCTCAGCTTTTGGGCTAATTAAGACATGTTCACTATTTTGGCAGACAACACGACTATCTTATCGCAAGAATTCAAATTATCTTCGTAGTAAAATGACTCGTTTTTGTATAAATTAATTTGTATCTTCTCTGAACTATCTTTGCCCATTGTCATGATTTTTTTCAACTTGTGATTGTAATTTATCTTGTAACTAGCAAATCAAATATTTTTATCATTACTTTTATATTTAATTTTGTTAAAAAAAATTGCCCATGAGATGACAATCTTCTGACTATAAGTATATTTGATTTGGAGATGGAAAATTCTAAATATAGTGGATAATTTTTTCTAAAGAGCCATGGAACACTCTGTGATGGTTTGGAATTTACTAGCTAAAATCAAGATATCTTCATAGAATGAAAAGTCCACGCTTACTTGTGAAATTCATGTGTTTATTAAAAAGGGATAATTATACTAATAATAGTCATTAGCCTTATCGATCTTGAGAGTGGGCCTTGTTCCTCCGACCAACTGCTTGATTTAGATTAGATACCCCTCCTTCTCCAATTATCTCATTCGGGTGTTACTGAAAATTAAAAGAAAAGCTGATTTAGGTTGTTTTCTCTCCTCGCCTCTGTGACATCTATGTTACCTTCAAAAATCAGCATTCCTCAATTTCCCCTCTTATCTGTGGCATCCTTTGAAATATCGGGGAAATCAATTTGTACATTGATACTTCTGTCTCGTGGGCCAATGTCAAAACTATTCTGTTTCCTTAAGAGATTTAATGTAAGTACTGTGCAGGAATACATTCTTGTGAGCAATACATGAAACAGAAAACATGGGGTGGAACAAAATCATATGCTATTTAAAAAAAAAGTACTCACAATGGGATTTAATATCCCCAGACATATCCTGACAATACCCTCAGTAATCCTAAATTTGGAGTTTCTGAAAAATTGAAACATGTTTTACTTCATATTCATATTTGTGCTATAAACTTTGAATATTGAATGATGTAATGACTCATTTTGGTAGGAATACATCATTGAAATATGTTTCTAATATATCAAACTTACATTTGAATTATTTGTGCTTCAGTATCTGTAACTTTTTCAATTTCTTGGTCCTTCTATTACTAGTTTCTTCACTTTTGAAATTTCGGTTGGCATACTTCACAATATAAAATATTCTCATTCGAATGAATAAGTTCAATAAATAAATTCGCTTTCTGAAAAATCTATATTATAGCCTGAAGGAAGTGAGCGACGCAGTGTTTTGTGATATATCTAAAGCTTTTGACTGTTACGAAAGCTTCATCTCTACAGCTTCAGAGGACGAAGCGTCAATTGGTTCAAGTCCTATCTGAGTGAAAGAAACCAAATTGTGAAAACTGATAGTGTCTCAGCTTTTGGGAAATTAAGAGATGTTCACTATTTTGGCAGAACACACGACTATCTTCTTGCAAGAACTCCAATTATCTTCGTAGTAAAATGACTCGTATATGTATGAATTAATTTGTATCTTCTCTGAACTACCTTTCATTTGCCCATGAGATGACAATCTTCTGACTATAAGTATATTTTATTTGGAGATGGAAAATTCTAAATATAGTGGATATTTTTTTTCTAAAGAGCCATGGAATCCTCTGTGATGGTTCGGAATTCACTAGCCAAAGTCAAGATATCTTCATAGAATGAAAAGTCCACTCTTACTTGTGAAATTCATGTGTTTATTAAAAAGTGATATGTATTCTAATAATAGTCATTAGCCTTATCGATCTTGACAGTGGGCCTTGTTCTTACGACCAACTTCTTGGTTTAGATCCCCCTCCTCCCATTATCTCATGCGGGTATTACTGAAAAATAAAAGAAGAACTGATTTAGATTGTTTTCTCTACTCGCCTTTGTTAGTAGGGCTCACCTTTTCCGGATAAGTCATTCTAAGAAAGCTGGAAGCAGCCTAGACTGTCGCAGACCATGATTCATCGATTTCTCAACTTCAACATATTTTATGATACCTACAATAAATTCTCTGATTTTGTTTAGGTTGTTAGTTGTTTGAGAGGTAATCGTCCGGCAGAGATGGGCAGTGAATGACTATATCTGCCCCCGTTCTCAAAATCTTCTAAATCTCCTTTAATTGTTTTAATAATTTGGATTTTTTCTTGCAGAGTCTTTTTCGCTTTTTCAACTGACGGATGTCAATTGAGATCTGCCAAAAAAGTTTGAGAGTGACGTATTGCTCATTTGATATATGGGGTGTTGTTCAGATCAGTTTATTAGCATTCTACCATATCTCACTTCTCTCTCTGAGTAGAGGTAACCATGTATGATCCATTTCACAGAATTTGTTGAAAAGCAGTTGTTATTGGAAAGAATACAGGTCGTCTTTTCAATTTTACGTCTCTTGATGTGGTTCTTCATCAGATTTTGACTATTCATTCAATCGTATGATCACATTGGATGTGAGGATAGTTCTGCATTTTGATCGGTTATTTGTCGATTCTGATGTAACTCTGATGTTACTTTGGCGCACTTCAATGGTCTTGACGTTTCACCTACATAACTATCACTATCAACAGTTTTGGTCTTTCTTCGCTTTTTGGTTTTGTTTGTTATAGATCTCAGTGTGTTTGTTGTTCTAAATGATGTTCTCAATCATACTATGCAATTCGTTTGATCTTTCAGATAGTCGGGGACATAGGTATATGTTGGTTGTAAATGTAGGTGGTGGGAGTACTCTTGATTGTGTAATTGGTTTTTGATGGAGTTTGTTCAATGTCAGTGATTGTTTTCACAACTGATCGGATATGCATTTTCTGAGAACAGATTTATGAGGTTTATTTCTTCCTGTAGATTCTGGTTGGAATTGCAAACTGTTTGTGCTCGATTATAGAGACATTTAACTTTGCCTTTTTCACACTGGCATGATGGTTTGAGTTGTAGTGTAGATATCGATTGGTATGCGTCTTCTTTATACGTACCAATCGATATCTACACTACAACTCAAACCATCATGCCAGTGTGAAAAAAGGCATAGTTAAATGTCTCTATAATCGAGCCCAAACAGTTTGCAATTTCAACCAGAATCTACAGGAAGAAATAAACCTCATAAAATCTGTTCTCAAGGAAAATGAATATCCGGATCAGTTTGTGGAAAACAATCACTGACATTGAAAACAAAAATCCATCAAACAACCAATTAACACAACCAACAGGAGTACTCCCACCACCTACACATTTCACAACCAACATAATACCTTATGCGGATTATCTGAAAAGATCAAACGAATTGGACATAGGTATGATGTGAGAACATCATTTAGAACAACAAACACACTGAGATCTATACTAACACAAACAAAACCAAAAAACGCAGAAGAAAGTACCAAAAACTGTGTTTACAACATACCTTGTTCGTGTGGTGATAGTTATATAGGTGAAACGTCCAAGACCATTGGAAGGCCAAAGTGAACATCAGAGTTACATCAGAAATCGACAAATAACCGGATCAAAAATTGCAGAACATATCCTCACATCCAATGGCGATCATACGATTGAATGGAATAGGACAAAAATCTTGATGAAAGAACCACATCAAGAGACGAGAAAATTGAAAGAAACGGCCTGTATTCTTTTTTCCAATAACAACTGCTTTTCAACAAATTCTGTTGAAATGGATCATACATGGTTACCTCTACTCAGAGAGGAAGTGAGATATGGTAGAATGCTAATAAACTGATCTGAACAACACCCCATATATCAAATGAGCAATACGTCACTCTCAAACATTTTTGGCAGATCTCAATTGACATCCGTCAGTTGAAAAAGCGAAAAAGACTCTGCAAGGAAAAATCCAAATTATTAAAACAATCAAAGGAGAATTGGAGGATTTTGAGAACGGGGGCAGATATAGTCCCCGAAACGTCCATCAAAAACTATATAGAGAAGTATCTTTTAAATGTTTTTTTAAATTTTTTTGATAGGCAAATTCAGAAAACGACAAGGTATTGACTAATTGAATCATTTTTCTATAGAAAATATAATTTGGTGAACGCAATAACTTATCGGGGTGAACTAATTAGTTTGCCCTTTCTACACTTGTATAGATTTTCCTGATTATATTTTCATTTCATTCATTCAAAAATAATTAATTTATTATTTTATTAATTTGCTTGTTGTTTAGGTGTTGATAAAAACCCAGGAATACCACTTTCAAAAAGGCACTCTTAGGAACACTTTGACATAACTTGATTGTTAAAGTTTTGTGTAGAAACCACTTTGAATTTTGATTATAGCCAGAGCAATATATCTAGCTGTTCACTTATTGAACACCAATTTACTACTATAGCTAAACAGGTGTCGTGGTTTTGTAATTCCAGTTTAGTGAAAATCATTTAGTGAAGTGAGTGTCTTGCTTCTTTAGATTTTCATCAAGTATCGACCGCATCGATCCAAAAAATGTTAATTTTTAGTTACAACTTTAACTTAATATTTTGCACGCAGCCGGCCGTATAGCTTGGCGGGGCTCGATTTGTGGAATGTCACAATCTGAAAATATTAGACTAAAATTAAATACTCGATTTCCTCAGGTACATAAATTCAGTTTCATCTAAGTTGAGTAATAATTTATTTGAAGTCTTCTAATAATTTCATCTGGTAATCAATGTCTCTTGAAGAACTGATCTTATTAATACTGTATTACTTATTAAACATTTTATAGGGTGCTGCTTAGTAACCAAACAACATTAAAAAATGTTCATTTTATTTACAAAAAAGTATCAGGTAATTAAATTATTATAATCTTCATAATGTGAGATATGATAAAAATGGAATTAAATGATAAAAATGGTATTCAAAAAAATTATATCTTATACCATAAAAGATATGTGTCAGTGTCAACTAGCTTCCGAATGGAAAAATAAAATGCTCGATGATTTCAGGTTAACTTTGAATGGAGCTAGAAATTTCACTTTAAAAAAATTCTGGGTTTTTATAGTATAAATATCCTAATCCACAGGGTTTGTAAACAGTGAGAAATATAAGTTTTCAATTACATTTAACAAGAGTAATTTTTCACTCTCGATTTTATATTTAAGAGAAAAATACAGATTTTTCTATCAGGAAGATAAAAATATTTTAATTCTAGCTTATGAGCCTATTTTATAGCAGAACATAGAAAAACCCTTCTTCATTTTCCATATGATTTCTGGTTTTTCAATATATGCTGCGCTGTACCTTTTTAAATTACAACATTGTATTTCAGTTCATTTCACCAGTATTTTCACAATATTCACATCTTCAATGAAGTACTTGAATTCCAACTGACAGTTGCTCAGAAAATAGTAACCATTCATTGACAATTCATTAATTTCAGAATTCTTCGGGGAATGGAAATCGAAGCAAATTTGAATGACATTGTGCCCACCACAACCTAAAAAAAAACAAGTTATATTTGAATGTATTACTGTCAAAATTATTGAGGGGAAAACAATAGATGGAAAAAACTCTTTTGGAAGTGGAATTCAATGAGTTACAAAAAGTTTTCAATGTATTTCATTACTATTAGTTTTTATTTCCATTTTCCACTAACTGAGATATCTGCTCAAGCCAAAGCCTTAACACGGTTTTTTTATTTATAAAGTATTAACAATCAACGAGGTTACAGTGAAGAGCATAGGACAACAGGAAATAATTCAATTTTAGAGTATTCAGTGAAGTGCTATGGTTCACAATGGATTCACCACCTCGCTTTCCATTATTTGAGTTATTTAAATTTATTTTTTATGGTATTTATGACTTCACTGAAACAGAACCGATTTAAAAAAAAATCAGCTTGCCCCTTTTGGGTCAATTCTACGATTCTACCATATACAATGCTATTCGAAATACTGCGAAACAAGCTCGAAAATGTTTGGATGTTGGTGGTGGACATTTTATTTTGTTTCGTTATTAATTAAATTGTGAGAGAATACCTAATTGTTCTTCCTTTAATTATATTGCCATTTGAACCTAGGCTTTGAGCCTTCGAGCTTTAGGATCTCTATCAGTTGGATGAAATATTGACCAGATCTCCGTAAAATAAGTCATTTCTATTATCAATCCGATCAATTCAATAATGTATTCAGTGACTAACTGACAATTACATATTATCGAAATGTGCTTTGTGTTCCATAGCCACCTTGATAAATTATTGTTATTGAACCGAGAAGATACTTGAACTTTCTTCAATTACATTGTTGGAAATTCAAAATAACGGATACTCCCTCTGGTTTCGATTTTTGATACTATACATAAGTATATTGTTTACTTTTTGAAAGATTATTTTTATATGATTTTACCCATTGTATACTTGAAACTTGTCGAATCTCTTGTGATTGTTGACATTTAATGAAATTCTGGTTTACATGGTAAATGTTCTGTTGACTATTGTACGTCCTCAAGTGAAAAAAATTTGTGATTCAAGTTCAAATCATTATTGTTGTGTACGTCAATGTGACTCTTGGGCAAAACGATCCCATTGTACTGAAATAAGTTTTCATCATTTTCCGTGACAAAATGAACGTAACGTTCTGGTTTAGACTAATCTAGGATTAAGTGAGTCTATAGATAGACAGACGACGGGCTTTTGGGATCTTGAAGAAAAATACAGTTGCTTTCCAGAATTTTCCTGTATCGTCTGTGGCCAAAAAAAAGTGAAAAGAGAACCTTTAAAGATAGTTGAGAAGAAAAAAAAGAGAGTTAAGAGAAAAAAGATATATTAACCATCATACCGAAGATTATTCATACAGTATGGAAAAAGTGTTACTATATATGTATATCTAGGTGATAAGTGTTTTGTATTTACTAAATAAAAGACAAGACTAATTGTCTTACCAACTAGTGATGGAGCATTGCAAATTTATAATACTTACAAATGACATTCTATGCTAAAACTTTTAACATTCACAACAATAAGGACGCATTTTCACACCATCTTGTTTGTTTTAGATGTAATAAAAAAACTGTTTTTTGTTGGTTTTATTTCAATTCGAACATTCACAAATAGTGTATAACATTTTTCTCAAAATAATTCATAATAATAACTCCAGATGACTTCATTAAGCTGTCCAGAAACTACGGATTTTTTTTTTGCAAGCATATTTGAACATACTTCAAAGTCAGTTT
This sequence comes from Gonioctena quinquepunctata, assembly GCA_018342105.1. NCBI lineage: Eukaryota > Metazoa > Arthropoda > Insecta > Coleoptera > Chrysomelidae > Gonioctena > Gonioctena quinquepunctata. Next base: position 765,956 of record JAFIRS010000252.1, read on the forward strand.
TTGCAAATGATATTGTCTTAAGATTTAAATACACCACTTCACTAGAGTCTTGAAATGAATTACACTACACAAAAAAAAACTGGAAACGAATACAAAATGGAACTATTTAAAAAAAAACTCAAAACAAGTGTGTAACCTCTAAGAACTCAGACAAACAATATACTTATGTCTGGTTTGCATTTTCGCCACTCTGGCGCTGGTATCTAATTTTGAATTCCCAATTGTGTTCGTATTGGCTAAACACAAAAATAGTTAATATGGATGGATACCCCATCGATGGTACTTTCGAATGACATCAGAGTACCATCTGTAAAAATGGAGTTTCGAGTAAAAAACATTTTGTTTTACTTTTTTGGCACGTATTTCGAGCCACAATGTTATTTTAATCGAAAATGCGATGGTGTAGCATTATTTTGATTATTTGGAATAATTTTGGGGAGTTCATGGCTCTCTAGATCGAAAAATAAAATGGGTGTTTTGACAAATGAAATATCAACTATAAGGTATAGATTCAGATAATTACGAAGATTTCAAAAATGTAATAATATACTGGGTGTCCCATTTGAAAACCGTAAGTTGATGTCAAGTGTTTTTTTTTCTAAATATGACAGAAAGTGCCGTGTCTAGTGAGCATATTCAATATTCCAAATTTCAGAAATATAGCTAGAGAAACAAAGGAGAAAAGGGGGTGGTGTACCATGAGTCTTGTGTCACATGGTATACTATTTCAAGTTATAACTAAGGGAAAATTCACTACTAATTTTTATTACTATGCCAATTTCTCGAGAGTGATTAAAAAATGATTCACCTTTTTTGCCTTTTTGAGGAAATCCAAAAAATAATTGTTTAATAGGAAAAATATTTCACAAAAAAATATCAAATTTGTAAGAAATAAATGAATAAAAATTATAAGTAAATTAATCAAAAGCAAAGTCTTTTCACCCCCAAATGTACACTGGCTGAAGGACTAGGTTCAGGGTCGTTCGATTGTATATAGTTTTAGTTTAATTTATTAGTGTCAAGAAATACAATTATTTACATATGTCAAACAAATATAACAGAGATGTAGTTTGAAACATTGAACTCTCGCACTCTCATAAAAAAAGACCCAAGAACTGATCCTTGAGGGACACCTGTCCTTACATCTAGGGAATCAGATGTAATACTGTTGAATTTGAGCTCATGATTAATATGCTGTTTAAACCAAAGCCATAGTAATTCAGTTTGTTCAAAAGAATATTGTGTAACACAGTCAAATGCCATAGTTGAATCTAAAAATTGGGAACCTATAAATTAATGATCTTCAAATTCTGAATTAATGTAGCTAGTAATCTGATCTATTTCTGGAGTGATTGAGCAGTTATTTCTAAACCCATATTGGTTTGCACTAAAAAGATTATATTTACCTCAGCTATGATGGGAATGATGGAGGTTGGCCTATAATTTGAAAGAACATCCTTGTTATTTTTTTTATGAATTATTACTTTTTTTTCCATTCAAGCTATCGACTTTTTAACAAGATAGTTTTGTCAACATATTCATATCCTAAAAATATTTCTAGTTATATACAGAATGTCCCAAAATAAGATACACAACTGAGTTCTGTTTTTTTAAACTTCAATCCTCTATTTTTGTTACATTTTTGGATTTTCCACTACATTGTCGAAATCAATATCAATTCATATCAAAATACATTCTAATACATTAATGTCACCTAGTTTTTCAACCCAAATATGCACAAAGAAATTATAAATTGACTTTGAAAGTATATACCGTACAAAGTAAATATCAATACTACATTTGATTACTATCGTTTCGAACTTCCATCGTCTTAATGTATTTAAAAGGTTTTCACGACGTTTCGAATGCTTGTATCTGCAATCGTCTTCAGGTGAATCAGTATTCACCTGAAAGTATTCACCTGAAGACGATTGCAGATACAAGCATTCGAAACGTCGTGAAAACCCTTTAAATACATTAAGACGATGGAAGTCCGAAACTATAGTAATCAAGTTACCACATCGTCTACAACCTTCAAACAATACTACATTTATTGCAATTTGTCAATAATTTTCAACAAAAAAGTTATACTAGTTGTTAATTAGTGTACAATAATAACGGACTTCTCGCTCACTTCTTCCCTTTGGTCACGTTTATAGTTTACGGTAGAAAAACCATAAAATTTAGTATTTGGGGTGCATTTAAACGCGTATTTGTGTACCCTACAATGCAGCAGTGGTTACTTACTTCCTTCATGTCATTTATATTTGATTCGAGGTTATTTGCGGCCGATTCGTTCATTGTCATTCATTTATAATACGCGCACTTTCGAGACTGGGCCTCTCTTTGAAACGAAACTTTTACCTGCCGAATCGCAACACGAATGCCGTTTTGACGTTTGCGACCAAAAAATTTAAACTATCACACTTTGTAGACATCCTTTTTATCACAGCGGTAAATGGGGATAAGTGATACTGTCTCCCCCATGCTCCAAGCCCATTTGTACAAACACTTTATGTAGTAACATGAATAAAATATCTATGTATCTATATATCTGATGGGAAGAACTGGAAATAAATTACCTGGTTTTTCTAAAACCTCCATAGAGAGTATTACTCCTCCTGGACCTTCGATGCTGTCAATATATGAATTTGATGCAAGGTTATATACATAGATGTTTCCATTATGGCAACTGGCAAACAACAGATTTCTCACTATTTTCAAGCAACTTATGCCTTTAGATCGGGTAGCTTTAAGGGTTCGAATCAATGTTCCATTCTGAAAATGAACCAAAACATTTCAGACGAAGAATCTATAGATGATCAAGAAACTGACATTTGTGATGATATAAGAAATCTACAAAGTAACAATGGCCACGTTCATACCGTATGTCAATTTGGTAACCTTACCAAGTGTACGTGACCTAATTCAAACCAAATGTTTTAGTAATCGTTTATTTACATCGAGTTTTGTCAAATGATTAATTAACCAACTTGGTTCTGGTTTGGTATTTATTTAGTCATGTAACCAAGAGAAAGGTTTGAAACTCTGCTATCTAATTCGGAATTGTGTCATCTGTCAATGACAATGTCATTTTAAATTTCATTTGTTCAGCAGTTTTTGTAAAGCTCGTACTCAACATGTCTTCTTCAAGGCTCTTGTAAATGTCTAGGTGTTTAAATTTTTTGCCATCCAAAATTGATATAATTTTCTTGTCCAAAAATATTTGGAGAAACGCACTGGTTTCTTCATCTGTCCAATTAATACCTTTGAACTATTTTATAGGAGGTTCTGAACTGCAGCAACTCATTTTATATAAAAAATACAAAAAAATATAAAACAATTTCCGAGGTAATGATGCGGAAGCTAAGGTTAGGAATCACAAAACATATTTTTCACCAATTCTCTCTCCCTCTATTTTTTATGGCTATTGTTTCCATTCGGTTCATTTAGCCAGTGCGATAACCACAACAGAACGCTTAGCAATCTTTCAAACCAAAATTTACAGTAACGGTTGATAAAATTTATCATACTGTTTACACCATCTTAGTCAACTTAGTATTATAGTCTGGTACACAACAAATTTCGGTACCAAACCAAGCTAGTTACTTGACAAAGTGAACAGTTTATACCACACTGACTAACATAATTTGGTTGGAATATATTCATTAGTCTGCATACCAAGACACGGTATAAACATGGCCAATGACACCAAATATTTTATTCAGGGTTACTAAGCACTGAACAAAATCATATTTCTGACCCTACCGAAAAGGTAATACTCTACTATCAATAACTGATGAAAATAAAACTATCAATTGGAAAAAAATAAGTATTTTTCCACCCTTTTCAAATTGAAAATGTTTCATTTTTATTTATCATTATTTGTAGTAAAAAGTATTGTCTAAATTAAACTCACCAAGAGGTTGTTATCTTGAATAAAAGAAGATTAAGAGATCAGATATCATAAATTTCAATCATTTCAAAACAAATAAAAATAACTCATAGGTTAGGTTTATAATACATGTTTTTGTACATCCTAGCCATTTTGTACATCCTAGCCACATTGGAAAATAACAAAGTAGAACAACAGGTCTGTACGAATTGCAGTCTTGATACGAACCTATACCTTCATAAACCAGTAATATTTTCGAAATTATTAGTTAATTGGGAAAAATACTCTCGGAAAGCTGGATTTTATAATGTGACTCAAATATTCTGAAATCAGTTTGGTAACTTTCAACAATATAGCGCCCCAAGTTCAACCAGCTGATCTCTTCTGGCATATACAGGGTGTTCTCAAAGTTAAGGCATCTTTTTTAACAGGATCATTTCAACAAAAATCGTCATATTAGAGATTTCAATATTGACCTTCTTGGTAATGGTATGGGCACAAATCATTTCAATAACTTCCTGGAATCGATGGACTCATATCAATTAGTTAAAGAGCCAACAAGATGTTAACAACTCAAATAGATGTAATAATAACTTCAAACAAAGGAAATACAAAAATTGTGTTGTTATTAACTTGTGCTACTCCATACGAAATATTTAAATCTAATGAATATTTTCCCAATATAGAAAAAACTGTTATTCGAATAACTTCAATGAGGTTTTTTTCTTTCCATTGTACAAATAATTTCAACTGGGATCATATTTATTCTTGACAAGATATCATTAACATGGTTTCATTTTCAACTAAAAATTTGCTAAATATAAAAAAATCAAATTTACTTGGTCTCTTTTGAGATCTTTGAAAATCATTGGTAACAAGAAGAGTAATGACCTTTCCTCAAATTTAGGTGATGTCGATACAATCATAAATATTCCAATAGTTGAAAATACAGATCATCAACTCGTTTCACTGAAACCGAAAGACGAAACAAATTATAACAGCAAGTATCAAACTGTGATAAATTATTGTGCATAAAATCGCTGAAATTCAAGGCTGTTGATTGCGACACTATCTCGAAGCAAATGAGCGAACTAATTAGTTTTTATCTATTAGATCACATTACTTTTTTCATCAATAATTCCCTTAAGGCTTGAAAATGTCCTAAGTTCTATCCATTCCCAAAGGGTCAAAGGCCTTGGACTACTCTGATCTTGGGCCAATAAACATCTTACCAGCATTATCTAAAATGTTAGAGATGATTATGAAACAAATTTCTAAATTCGTTTTTCACAATAATAATTCCACCAACCCAGTCAGGGGTCTGATCTGTATCATTCATGAGATTCTACCTTCTATAGATCATGAACAAGTAACAATCCTAATACTTCTGGACTACAGCAGATCATTCGATACCCTGAAGCACGACTTACTAGGAAATAAGCTGAAAGTTGTAAAGCGGGAATTTGGAGTACCTCAGGGGTCAATTCTTAGTACTCAACTTTTTGCTTAGGTCACTGTGAGGTACATCAGTATGCAGATGATACACAAATGTATCTTAGTTTCTTGATCAATGATTGTCAGGAAGCTGCAAAATATTATAAATAATGAGTTATTGAAATTATTCGACATAGGAGGGTAGTCTGAAAAGTTTCCGACCTGAACATGAAGATGGCAGCACTCGTCAACAATAACTAGGGAATGTGTTTGTGCATCTTTTCAAAGGTACCCACCAAAATTGCAGCCATTTTGGATGCGCAGTTGTTTTTGACAATCATTTGGGTGACTCGATGTGAGTGTTTTTGTGAAAATGGAAAAATCGAGCTGTCATTAAATATTTGTTTTTGAAATATCCTCAATTGCAACTTTTATAGAGGTGAGTGTTGGTAAAACCACCCATTTTGACGAGTTAAAAAATATGCCTCACGTTTGAAAACACCCTATATTCTTTTAAAGGTTCCTTCAATTTCGAATTTAGATGTCAAACAGGTATAGCTAGAGAAATGACAATATTATGAGTGAATATTGAATCAATATATTTGTTCCAAGAGAATCAATATCCTGTAGGACTTCGTCACTGTACTCACATGAAAGTTATATACCAAAATGTTGTGATTGGTAGTGCCGCAGTAAACCAAATTCTTCTCTATTATGAGTGAATATACTGTGGGCGATAACACATTTTCCAAAGTTCTCAAATGAAGACCTGTCATCGCAGCTCTAATTACAACAGGGGCATTCCTTGAACCTATTAAGAGCACTCTTTGAACACCCTCCTTTGCTGCTTTAATGACGAAAATGTTGTCGTTGGTAAATTTATCTTCATATTCTACTATGCCTTTCTGGAATGCAAAAGTCATGATTAATCTTTGAAAAAAAGTTTTAAAATACCTGATTCTTAAAAGCTGAAAATAAGATTAATGCAAATTATTTTTTCGGTGTTCATTCGTTTTTCACTGATTTAACTGACATTTCATATACGATTTTGACAGTATCAAAAACAGGAAGCATGACAATTTGTATGATGTCGATGTCATATAGATCAACATAGGCATTTTAGGAGGAAGTGGGGGTAGGAATAGGAGTGGATAATGGCTAGGATGGCAAAGTGTGAAAAAAAGGAGAAGAGTCAGGTTGCAACAGCTGACACAAAGAATGCAAAAAAATATATTAATTTATCATTTCACTGGTGGTTTTTCAAGCACACCTACCAACAAATCAAAGAGAACATAGATTCAATTTTTTTCCAATATTTTGTGTTTAAGGAAATATCTTGAAACCTAGTTGAAATCCAACGTAGGCGATCCATCTCATACAGTGGAGGTGATATTATCATACAGTCGAACTCCACCAAAAAATAATTTTAATACCAATGTGGCACGAAGATTTATTATTGTTATTATAGTTAAAACAATTTGGTGTCATTTTTTCATAATTTTTTCCACCATACAATGATCTGCTTGTAAACCCTTCGACTGTATGATTTCTCACCTACCTCATAGTTGAAATGATTAATTGCGGTTTGTTTTACAAAACTTTTTATAAAGCTTGTGAAAGGGGTGGCTGGCTGGTCAGGTTGACGAGAGTCTTATCGATATCTGTAGCAGCAAGGCTGGGTGTGGTTAGTACTTGGATGGGTGAACAACTGCCAGGGAAGACTCGCATTAAAAAAGCTCGGTCTCAGAAATAGGGGGACGTTAAATAAAAAATAAAAGACTGGGAAAAAACAAATAGTGGGAAAAAACATAATACAATATGTAAATTGACATTTATTTTTAAATGAAAAGACTGAAAATGTGCCTTTCTTGAATGTAAATGGGTCTTATTTGAAAATAACAAAGACAGATACAGCCTAATCATTTAAAATAAATGACCCAAGCTTATGTTCCATATACAGGATGTAAACTAATTTGTTGCACTACTCCTATCAGCTGATAATATATAAGAAAGAAACAACTTTGAATGAAAAAATAATAAAGAGTCGACAATAAGAAAGAAAAATAATAATAAATTTCCTGGCTTGGCTACTGCTGCAATTTACCACGATTAGATGTTGACTAACATTGACCATCAAATACTTCTACTGTGCGTCCCTTAACGTCCAACCCCACCTTCACGTGGTTTGGGGTGAACGGGCAGCGGCCGCGCGACAAATGAAACAACTTGTAGGCATTAGTGTGGGTGGCCGCAACTCGACAACGAGGCTCTGGCAAATAGACCTACCAAAATCGCGGTGAGCGCCGTGGGGAGGGATGGATGGCACCTGAACTCAAAAGTTAAGATGTTGCTAATGGGGCCTCCGCGAAACAGGATGGAATAAATAGCCTCAACTCCCAACTGGTGGGGGCACCACAGTACCGGAACGAATGGGACCATTCAGTCTAAACACCGAGAAGGAAGGAGGAGAACTCCTGGCCTTCTCGGTAGACAATATTGGAGAGGATGCAATTTCGAGAATACAGGATAGGAAGAGAACTCTTCAGGACACTGATTAACCTCCAGCACCTCAAGGCGGCCCCGGCAGTACTTGCAGGTGCTTCGAGGGACTTTGAAGTGGTTTTATTCAGGAACCACGAATCCGACATGGAGAAATAAGAAGTCTGGGAGGGGCAACTGGAGATAGACAGATAGATAATTTATTCATCATTAAAGCTTTATAAATGTGTAAATATAAAACTTATCAGACTAGTCAGTTCAACAAACATATATACATTAAAAAAAAGCTATTGTATAGCAGATCAACTGAGACCCCCCGTCCTGTATACTTGCTAAAAAAAATATAGAAATACTGCATTTAACGAATCTATGTTCGGAAGATTTGACAGCAGTGAATATAACATTAAATTAAATAATAAAAGTAAGGAAAAAAAAAAAATTAACAATAATAACATTGTAGTAAAATATTCGCTAAGCAAGAATATGAAAGGATATTGAAAAAAAATAAAATAAATGAAAATTATATTATTTTACATATTTTATAGTCATAAACAAATGAAATGGTGTAAATATGGTAAATAAACCTTTAACTGATTTAAATATGTTTTGATTTCAGGTAATCTATAAGAAATTTTTTGAAATGTATTATAGAACTGCTACTTATAATGTCTTTGGGAAGCTTGTTATATTCAATGAGACCTCGGTGGAATAGTGAATTCATTGATCTCGTGTAATTTGTTCTAGTCACATAAAAATTCATGTTACCTCTTGTAGGGTAATCGTGAATTTCATTTTGATAAATGATGAATTGATTGAAGTAAGTTGGTAGTTTTCCTGATATTATTTTGAAAATAAAAATCATAGAATAATAAAACACTCTGTCCTTAACTGATAGCCAATCAAGAACCTGCAGCATATATATTATGGGAGTGTATCTGTTACATTTCAACAATATTCTCGTTCCTCTATTTTGCAGTTTCTGCAATGATGAGATACAGTTTGAATTGAGAAGAAATAATAAGGAAGGACAGTAATCAAAGTGAGGTTTGATTATCGTATTGTAAACCGTTAAGGAGGTTTGAAATGACAGATATCTGCTGATTCGTGTGAAAAAAAATTTTTTTTTTTGCAATTTTTTGTTAATATATTGAAAGTGTTTTTTTAGGTTTAGTGTGTTGTCTATCATAAATCCAAGATATTTAAACTCTTCTATAAAGATCAGGAAAGATAATAAGTCGAGGGAGGTAATACTCGCATCGGCCTATTTGACTCCGAATGATCCTGAACAACCAACCATGAAGGCTGTGGAGGAGCTGATAAGGCACTGCAGGCAGAGAGGACTGCAGGTGGTAATCGGCTGTGATGCCAATGGGCACCATACCGTCTGGGACGAAATCGCTATTACCCTTCGTAATAGCAATGACTAGACATACTACATGTGGGCAACAAGGGCAAGTTATTCTTGTGAATATCTAACAGAAAACAACTACTTCCTTGGCTAAAACCACGCCGGACATTAGGCTCCTTTCAAAATATCTTATCAAAATATCCTATCAGATGTAGATGTCCAGCGTGACTGGAGAAGTAATTGTTGAGTGGGCGCCCGTTTAAAAACGGACAGCCTGATTTTCGCGACGTCACTTTATTTACATAGGGATTGAGGACAACTCCTGGCCTTCTCGGTAGACAATGTTGGAGAGGATGCAATTTCGAGAATACAGGATAGGAAGAGAACTCTTCAGGACACTGATTAACCTCCAGCACCTCAAGGCGGCCATGGCAGTACTTGCAGGTGCTACGAGGGACATTGAAGTGGCTTTTATTCAGGAACCACGAATCCGACATGGAGAAATAAGAAGTCTGGGAGGGGCAAGTGGAGATCTATTGTATAGCAGATCAACTGAGACCCCCCGGTCCTGTATACTTGCTAAAAAAAATATAGAAATACTGCATTTAATGAATCTATGTTCGGAAGATTTGACAGCAGTGAAGATAAAGATCAGGAAAGATAATAAGTCGAGGGAGGTAATTCTCGCATCGGCCTATTTGACTCCGAATGATCCTGAACAACCAACCATGAAGGCTGTGGAGGAACTGATAAGGCACTGCAGGCAGAGAGGACTGCAGGTGGTAATCGGCTGTGATGCCAACGCGCACCATACCGTCTGGGACAGTAGCAACACCAATGAAAGGGGGAATCGCTATTACACTTCGTAATAGCAAAGACTAGACATACTACATGTGGACAACAAACCAACCTTCGTTACAAAAAAACAGGAGGGAGGTACTTGACGTAACAATAGCCTCCACCTATTGAGTAATTTTGTAACGGAATGGAATGTGTCTGAAGGGGACAGGGGCTCTGCCCTTAGACGCATTAATTTCAAAATTAAGAGCACATTAAGGCAGACCTAGCACCTAAGCTTCCAGGATTGAAAATACGTACGTACGTAAGTACAAACAGGGACCTAGAGATAGCAGTGAAACAATTCAATGACACAGTCATCTCTGTGTCTTCCCTTATCACAAGGAACTACACGGGGAATGTGCCCTGGTGGAATGCTGAACTTGCAAGATAAAGGAGGCAAACTAGGAAAGAACTCAACAGCGCCAAGAAAACTGGAAGGTGGGATGACTACAAGAATGCCTTGACCAGTTATAAAAGGGCACTGAAGGAGGTACTGTGAAGAGATAGAAAGTCAGGCTCCAAAGAATCCTCTCTAAAGACAAATATCGAGCGATACACTCTCTTAAAGAAGAATAAGGGAGTAATCCACTACAGGGGAAGAAAAAATAAAGGAACTCTTCAGGGTTCACTTTCCTGGGGCTCAAATATAACAGACACCTGCTAATGAGAATGGACTGGAGGCTCTGAAAGGAGGTCCAAGGGGAAGTTGGACATTGGCGAAAAAGGTGGTAACTTATGACAAAATTCAATGGGCAATGAGCTCATTCAAATCACAGGTACTTCCGGGATTTACCCAGCACTACTGCAGAAAGGATTGGAACTAATGCAGAGTATTGATTTGTTTGAAAATATGAACAGGGTGTTCATAAAATCTGATGTGGAATCATCTGCGACTCAAAGATTAACTCTAGTCACTATCTTCCATCGTTCAAGATTACCTCTTGTGGGGTATTCATGTTGAAAAGGGAAACATTTTCAATTAAATATTGAATAGAAAGATTTTTCTGTTATTTTTCTTCGATAAAAATGAAGTTATTCTTGTGAATATCTAACAGAAAACAACTATTTCCTTGGCTAAAGCCACGCTGGACATTAAGGTATTTTCAAAATATCTATCAGATGTAGATGTCCAGCGTGGCTTTAACCGGAGAAATAATTGTTGAGTGGCGCCTGTTTAAAAACGGACAGTATGATTTTCGCGACTTCACTTTATTTACATGGGGGCTTGAGGAGTGTTTTCAATATTGATAGTAAATAAATATATGCAGTGCACCTGTCGGTCATTCCTGTCACTAAATCATATTTGTATATTTTTCGATTTTCAAATTGTGTTATATTATTTACATGGTTGGATAATAACCCATACTGTGGGTAATCTCAGAAATTTGTTTTATTTATCAAGTTTTCGGCACTCGTATAAGAACCATTTCAATGAGTTGTGGAGAGTTCCATTTTTTTTGTACCTGATTTGGTTAACTCCTTTTAATTTCCACATCCAAAAGGGATTGTTTTAATTTACAAATTTTATTTTTCACGAAATGGGAAAAAATAAAGTCAACAATTTATCAAATTTATCAGACTTCCTTTCTACATTTCACAAACATTTCTTGAATATCACAACTTTGCACTGTCACTTCACAGTTACGGACAGCACCCAGCTTCAAATGTTTCCAAAAAATTACGTAGTTTGGGTGATTTTTATAACTTGTTCTATTCTTAACTATAGTATTTCATTATGAAATTGGATTAAACACCAATCATTTATGGGAGTACAACAAGTTGGAATAATAATAATAATATAGTTTATTTCATTTGTTGAAAAGTACAGAGGTACAATAACAAAGAAAACGTCTAGAATATAAAATAAATGTAGACATAAAAAATATATAATATATAACTATAGAGTTATTGATAAAAAAACAGACACATTCCGATTATACACCAGAGTTATGGAAGAAATTCTTCAACAGTAATTTCTTGAATATATTTATATTAGGGGCAGTTTTAATACTCTGATCTAATTTATTGTAGATTTTGCAGCACAAACTTTTTTGTGCGGTGTGGGCCTGGAACAAGCAGATTTCTAGATCTTATTTCATGCAGATGATTTTCTCCACTACAAGAAAACTTATCTCTGTTTTGATAGACAAAAATACACAGCTCATATACATACAGGCCAGCTACAGTCAAAATGTTTAAACGTTCAAAACTGTCTCTACATGAGACCCTCCAGTCTAGACCATCCACTATCCTAATTGCCATTTTCTGTAAAACGAAAACTCTTTCTCATGAAGCAGAAGTACCCCAGTTGAGTATCCCATACCTCTGGCTGTTGATGTTGGCATAATATAAGCTTAACAATATCGATTTGCTACAGTGATTGGACATGAATCTCAAGGCATAACAATTCTTACGCAGTTTTGCACAGAGACTATCAATATGTGCTTCCCAGCTCCATTTATTATCATTATTAACCCCAAGTAATTTAGTTGTTTCTGAAGCATCTACTCTTATGTCATCATTTTTAAAGATAGAGAGGGTATCAGGTTGACTACTCAGAGAGAACTTCAGTAATATTGATTTTTGTACTTTTAGAGTTTGGAGGTTTTTGTTCGACCACAAAATAACATTTTTATAGGCAATTTCAGTTGTCTCCACAAGACTTTCAAAATCCTTTTGTGTTACTATAATGTTCGTGTCATCGGCATAAGATATTACCTGGATCGTTGACAGATTTTGTAAAAAGTTAATGAGATCATTTGCATAAACGAGAAATAGAAGGGGGCCCAATATGCAACCTTGAGGTACACCCTGTTTAATGACTAGAGGAGGACTTTGTGTGTCTTGTATAACAACACACTGGTGTCTATTTGATAAGTAAGAGCGCAACAACTTCAATGCCTTTCCTTTCCATTTTTGATAATAACAGTTCACGGTTAACACAGTCAAAAGCTCATAAAAAGTCAACAAAGAGACTACAAATTTGAATTTTGCTATCAAGAGCTGTTACTATCTGGTCTTGAAAAGCGTTGAGTGCAGTTTCCGTGCTCTTGCCCGAAGTAAAACCATGTTGATGTGGAGAGAGCATTTTATTTTTATTTAGAAAAAACAGTAGTTGGTTCCTCATGTTCAATTCAAAAATTTTACCTATGCTGGATAGGAGACTGATTGCCCTGTAGTTCTCTATTTGGTGTGGGTAATTTTTTTATATATTAGATTGATTCAGTCTATCAGGGTAAATACCATTTTCCACTGATATATTGATGATATATGTCAGGGGATAGCTTAATTGTGCATGACATTTTTTTTTAATGTTATTCGAAATGTAGTCGAAACCGCTAGCATTAGAAATTTTCAGAGATCTTATTAAAGTTGTAACATCAGCCTCAATAACTGGTGCCATATATAAGGAGTTTGCACACAAATCGACACATCTTAACATGAAGTCGTAGTCAACATTTTCTCTCATCTGATCTTGTGTGAAATAACTATTAAATTTACTAGCAGCGATATCTTTAGGAAATTCTTTCCCATCTTCTAGAATAGTTATTTCTGAGCTAACACTGCATTTTTTTTTTTATTTCATTTATACATTTCCATGTTATTTTAACTATATTGCTAGAGCTAGAGACTCTATGATCTATAATGTTTCTCCTGTGTTCCCTAAGTTTTTTCCTATAGGATTCTGTTACTTGTCTGCTAAGTTCTCTGAAAATTTCATCTGTATTTGAAAGTTCATTATAGTGACTAACAATTTTTTTTTAATCTATCAGTTCAGGTGACAATTTAGTCTTTGGGTTTCCTCCTACTTTCATTTTCCTCATAGGGAAAGCTACTTCAACATAATACATTAAGATCTGCCCAGTTGATTTGGATTTTTCAATTCACAGAAAAATATTTTTATCAATATCTAACTGAGAATGTTTCCCTTTTCAATCTGCCCAGTCTTCGTTCTCCAGTAACTCTAAGAATTTTGAAGTGTTTATTTCTGAAAAATATCTACGAAAGATGGACATATTGGTATGCTTTGTATCCCTAAAATTCAGATTTCCCTGTACATGCCACTTCAGGAGCTGTGCATAATGGTCTGACAGACAGAGATTTATGTTTGATGACTCATAATAATTAAGATGCTTGCTCACCAGAAAATTATCTATACAGGAACTAGTCGCAGAGGTTACTCTTGTCGGTTCCATGACAGTTCTTTTCATGGCAAAACATCATTCACTCGCAGTAGCTTAGCACTGTCCACATTAAAATCGCCCCCAATAATAACATTGAGATTATTTTCAGTTGTATGGAGCAATAGGCCATTTAGCAGATTCAGAAATAAGTCCATATCTCCATCAGGTGGACGATAAATACATATAATTGGAACTTTCACAAGCGGTAAAACAATGCTGCAGCATTCACAAACGTGCTCCACACAAAACCTATCTAAGTTTAAAGTATCACATTTTAGAGTACAGACAGTATTTTGATAAAGTGCAACACCACCATTTTTCATGGCTTCTCTACAAAAAAAAGAACATAACTCGAATTTTTGTCAGTTTCACAACATTTAGCTGGTCTTTGTTTTGCCAGTGTTCTGACAAACAAAGAAAGTCACAGTCTATATCTTTTTCCAATAAGACATCTAATTGAAGTATACACCCTGTAATACTAGTTATAATCCTAACATTTTTCAAGGAAGAAAGAAGCTAGTCCGAGGACTTCGTTACCACATAAATAGGGCATTCAAACAATATGTGGAAAACGGATGTGAGAACATTGAGAGAGAGCTGATGTACAGCACCTGGAGAAGGTTAGTCCTCGTTAAGGGTGTTAGTTGGCTCTCTCTAATGAACCATCACTCATAGCACAACTGAGTTGAAATTTGCTAAACATACAATGCCACCCTCTGATAGGGGTACCAGTACTTCTCTAGGCTTCCCGGGGTTTTCAAGGTCGATGAGAACCTACTTCAACAAAAAACTCACCTTAATTGAATATCTGATTATGGTACCTCGCATACATCCTAGGAAAATATATCCCCAATCGGCATCCATACACTGAACACTCTCACCCAAACTAATGTTTCTGAGGAGGCAGTGACTATAAAAATTGTACACTTTCAAAGAGTTTTCAAAAGAACCAACGTAAATGTGAACTTTTCCTTCATCTTCTTTGGAACCGAGCAAGGCTGATATAGGAACTTTTGTAACTTCTAACACATCTGTATAATGCCCATCTTCTAAGCTGCAGAAGAATATCTTTCCACTTTCTGTTGCAGCTAAGAGTTTATCTTCAACAACCTACAAAATGAAAAATAATTATTCAATCAAAGGAACTATTTGAATATAAATTATAATTTAATATGCACAGGATATCCATAAAATAAGGTGTGGAATTATATGTTATTATATCTTCTATGCTTCAACATAACCTCTTGGGAGGTATCCATGTTGAAAAGAAAAAAATTAATATTTTATTTTTTAATTGAAAAATCTACTATAGAAAAGTTAATTTTCTGTCAACAAAAAATAACTACCTTCTCTGCACTATACCATCACTAGATGTTATCAATTTCCATAAGAAAAATATGATGTCCAAGCACGCCTCCATCACTTTATGAAGGTATAGGCTATTCACATTATTTGATATTGAATTTTATTTTCTTTGAATAAAAAAGATAGCCTTGCTCAATTACTGGTACAGGTAGGTAGATAAACTCATGCACATAGGCTTCCGTGATTGACCTACCATGTTGGGAATACTTATTTCCAAATAAGTATATTTAGTACCTTCCTCAAGTCCCTTCCACATCCTCTGGGTTCAAGATAGTGTACCAGAGAAGAAAGCACCACTAAAGAGTACTCAGTGAGGATTTGTGATAATGTCTCCACATCTGGCAGAACCTGTGACGGAGATTATCTATGATACACAATATTGAGTGACAGGATCTCTGTTGTAAGCTTCAGGGCTCCTTTATTGGAGCTTCAATTCTCAATTATCTTATGCTTGGTGTGTCTTGCTATATATATACAAGAATTGCTTTTATAGTAGTCCTTAGAAGACTGTCATGCTTTTAGGTATTTCTAAAATTGATTCTGGACCAATTGGAGGTTTTTCCCAGTCTGTCAATGGAGTATGATAGCTCCATGACAGGTTTTAAGGTCAAAAAACAATAATTTCAAAGTGTCTCTCCAAAAGAAATGTTTCTAACTTTTTCCATCTTTGCAAAGTGAGATTGCTTCTAGAAAATGTGTTTCCCATTTCTTCCGGTCTTCCTGATGATCGTGGAAGAGTGAAATAGATTTTCGTCGACAAAAATGTATTGAAGACCTAGTGAATGCGATGCCTCTCTTGCGTCAATGTTACAGATGATTTCTGGTGAGGGCTCTCTTTTGGAAAACATTCTTCTTTGCCTCATTCATCTATATGAGTTCTGGTATAGAAAATCAAATAACTATCTGAATGAAAATGCAAATTTTCAATTTAAGATTTTTTCTCTCGAGTTAGGATCCTTTCAGAATATCTATCAGATGCAGTTCAATGTCCAGCGTGGCTTTAGCCGGGGAAGTAATTGTTTTCTGTTGGACATTCACAAAAAATTACTTCATTTTTATCGTGGATTTTTTCAATTCACAGAAAAATATTTCTATTCAATATTCAATTGAGAATGTTTCCCTTTTTGATATTATTAGGTTAGGTTCTTTTCAAGTGAAGCGATATCCACCTCTTCCAATGTGACCCTTTCAGATCTATGCCTGCGATAAACCGTTATCACATTCGGCAAGACCCGTTCCTAGGTCTTTGGGCTCCAATTGCCTGTGATGAAATGTTTGTTCCAGTCCTTTGCATCTGCACAAGATATGCTCTGCTGTTTTTTCTTCATCCTGGCAGAAGCGAAAAGTTGTACAGGTCATCATTTTTCGGAGAGCATCGATAAAATCGGATTTATCTCATTTTCAATCCTTCGACACCTTCCTCCTCTCGACAGGTTTACCAGATTGCCAGTGCAAGTTAATGAGAATGTGTGTTACAAAAACTCTCTAACTGCAACGAAAAAATATCGGGAGTGTGAATTATCGACTTCTTCCGATGTACCAATGCCATCATCAAGTATTTTTCTATGGAATATCTTCCATTAAATTAAATATTGGAATAATTACGTTGAAGACTAAATATCCTTCATTGGGTTTTATTCGGTTAATGCTATTTTCAATTAGTTATTGATATATTAAAAATTTCTTTTTATGAGCTAAAACTGTTATTCACTTTTTATATTAATATATTCAAAGTTTTGGAAACGTTGTAACGAATTTTTCGTTACTTCCCTATACATAATCAATTTCTAATAATTTTTCCGGTTATCTTTACGGTGGTACGAGTCAGTAGTCACTGCTCAGATCGTGAACTGCAATACAGCGCTCTTTATTATCGATCCTTGAAAATGTAACCATGAGTTCGTATTCATGTCAAATTGATCGAGTTGTTTTCATGTCGTCGAGCAGTTGTTTTTTCCATAAGTGTTTTTAAATAGAGGAAAAAACCGAGAATGGTTTGTGAAAAAACAGGTGAAGAGGTGATTTGCTCGAACCGAAAGGATGATCGTTCTCTTTCCTCGATTGAACCTCGACATAGGCAGGTGTGCTGAGTGAATTGATTCTGGTACGTTAAGATTTTTAAATTGAATGGCCATCGCTGTTGATATTGGTGGAGTATAATTATTTCCTTATTTTGCAATCTATGTTGTAGTTAATTAACATATTTTTCTGCTTTTAATATGCATGTAATATTCGAATTCTTGGAGTTACTGCATGGTAATTGTTGAAGGTCAAGCATAGATTCTATACTGTCAGATTTTTGTCACCTTTGAAACTATCAGTGAATTTCCGATCAAATTATCTTCATATTATTTTATATCTCACATATCGTATATGATCCTTCCTTTGGCTGATTCCTATCAAGGTTGATTTGTATTTTGGATTTAAGTAAAGAAAAAACCAAAAAAATAAATATATTTCGGCCATTTTGGCAAAGCATTTTAACGCACATGTCTATGTGGCTGACGTAGTATCCGTTCAGACCATTGGGGACTAATTTTTTTTTGAAATCAGTTCTGTGCTTTTTTAATTTTTAGGTACCAGATAATTGGTAATTTCGAGTGGACTAGCGCTTACTTCACATTCACAATACCAGGGAATTATTCCAAGGATTCTGAATGCAAAGGGTGTATTCGACTTTTCTGGGACAGTTATGCAGTTACCTTATAGGACAGTTCTCCGGTAAGCAATTTTTTTATTTTCATAACTATATGTTTATGAGATTAATTTTGTTTTCTCTTGAGAAAAAATTGCTTTTGGAGAGGATTGTACCTCTGGCTTAACTGGTCTCAGAACACTCGATTGCTAATATATTCCTCAAGCATAAATTTTGATCACATTTAACAAGTTCCTTTTATCGTTTTACTTCATTCAATTCACAGTGAGGGTTATTTGGTTTTTGATCGTTGTAGAATCAATTCATTTCAGTTACTACCTTGTCGCCAAGAGCAGGGAAATTCATTAAATTTTTTGAGAATTACCTGGCCTATCGATTTGAAAAGGGAATTTGCCGCCCTATTTCGAAATTATCTTTATCTAAGAGAGTTGTGCCCACTGGAAGACGTGTGGTCTCTCTCTTCTTATCTTAACTGAATAGTATACTTTTGCTTTCGGGCCTGATTAATATCTTGGTTCATGAACACTAATTTTTTGTAACTTACGGAAGTATTTTGGTTCATAATGCTATATTTTTCTTTGCTTTAAAATAGTATATTTTCACTCTGGCAACCTTTAGAGTATTTTTGCTTTAAAATACTATATTTTTCCTCTGGCAACCTTTAGAGTATTTTGCTCTAAAATACTATATTTGATTTTTTCCTGGTAAAGTCTCAAGGAAATTTATATATTTCTTTTTGAATACATTTACTCATTCAATTTTTTTGATCCGTCTGGTACATATAATCATCTTATCAAAGCTTACTTTATTTCAAAATTTAACTGAATTTCAAAAGAACGTTTTGGGAGAGGTTCGTTTTGTTTGGTTTTGAATTTGGCTCATTGTTAATATTTTTTTAAATTGGAAATTTAAATCCAGAATAGCAGATTTGATTGCTATTATCTTTGTTCTTTCACTGTAATCTTTCAGTCTTATATATGGACTGAGGTATTTTTATTGTATGCTATCATTTGCATCTATCTTTTGACTCTAGATTAAAATTTGAATCATAAAAACTTGAGGTTCAAAGGATATCCTTCCTATCCTCCCCCATTTTGTATAAATTTTGATTCCTATCATCTTCTTCGCATGATATATACCACGGAGTGAAGCCACCTACTGAGACAGAAGGACTGGTACCCTAGGAGGTCATACAGCACATCAAATTCAGCCTGGTCCGTGAAGATCAAACCAATTCCCGCCAACAAGGGGGTCTAAAAACTAATAGCTAACCACCCACGACCAGATTCGTCGTCGTACCGCTGAGACCATCGTCGTATAAACCAGCCTTCTTCATCTCCCTCCAGTGAAGACCTTCTCCGCAGGTATATACGTGGCACCAGCGTCTAGAGGAATCGTAGATATTTGTAAATGTTCTAATTTAATCTAGGTCAAAATTCTCAATGTAAATGTAACTTTTAAATTTTTTAATTAAATTTTTTCTGCTCTTCAAGCAGTGTTGAAGTTTATTTATATAAATTCATACTATCTAACCAGTCACTCTAAAAATTCTTTGTCTGGAATAAATTGTTAAGTTGATTTCCTGCATATTTATTTGCCTTCCCATACAAGCTAGGGGACATTTATTTAGTAAATTTTTGTTTATCTTTGGTTTTTGTCTTTAGCAAGCCTGGCGCCCAACTCTTGAACTAGTCAAGTTAATTGATGTGGAATTTTGTTAGTGGCCCAATTTGACAAACTAGAAAAAGTCATTAATTGAACCTTACTCACGGCCTAACCATATCAATCTGAGCAGTCTATCGGCAAAATTGTACAACACCCTTTATTTTTGAACCCCAAATTTGAAATACCTGATTCGAATTTAAGAAGGTGAAATCACTTTCTTAAATTTGAATCAGATATTTCAAATTTGGGGTTCAAAAATAAAGGGTGTTGTACAATTGGCCCCACGTTGGGCGCCGTATTTTATATCTAGATGCTGTTTTGTATAATCGTACTAGGGTTACTTCCGGCTGAATGTGATACAAATGTTATCATTGTTTTGTGGCTTATTTTGTTGTATTTTATATTATTGCTATTTATATTTATTTCTTTTATATTAGTTACTTATGAATTGGACACAGTGGTTCTCTCCACTTCATGTTACTCCCTCACAACACTTTGTTCAATATTAATAATAATTCTTAGACAATAAAGCACACTTTTGATTGATATAAAACCCCTTCGATATTCAAATGTGAGCTAAGAAAACCCCAAGGAAATCAATTACTTACCATAGCATTTTGACAAAATAAAGTAAGATTTACTTCAAATTTCAATAATACTCGAAAAATTATTAGAAATAAAAAAAAAATTAGTAAAATCAAATAACATTCAACTTATTGAATATTTTTGCTGTAAACATCAGCTTTTGTTAATTTATCTACATTAACAAAAGCTGAGTAAACAAATGATAAATGAATATATGAGTTTGAAATCTGACTGCAGGAAGTACCCTATTTTTTTGCTGCAAATCAGCACAAAAATGATTTTTTATCATGTAATTTTTAGACTGGCTAACAAATTAATTGAAATAATCCTCTGCAATGCCACTGATTATCATAAAAATTCACTTTGCAAAAAATGCACTTATGTTTAAGCTAATAATGTCATTCTCACATGATTATCTCAATAAATATATATAATAAAAATGTCTTTGTAAACGCATTACATGAGAACAGTTGGACCGATTTGGCTGTTTTTTTTTTAATGTTGGTAATAGCCTGAGGATGGTTTGTACAGAAATTAGGAAAGTTGCCTGGAAATTGGAAAATTCGGGTTTATAAGAAAAATATAGACAACGAAAGGAATATCAGCTAAGCTCTTAGTGAAGGTCCGAGTAGCTCAGTTGTTAGAGCGTCTGCTTTGTAACGCCAAGGGCCCGGGTTCAATCACCGGGCGTGTCCGCAAAAAAATATTTTTTAATTTTATTGTAACACTCAAATCAAACACAAAATTTTTGTTGTTGTTTGTAATGATCCAAATGAGGTTTTTAGGGAAAGAAAGGATTGTTAGAAAAGTTATTGAATTAGGGAAAAATTTAAAGTGCTTTTTTCTATAGGATTTTTTTTCTTTGGTCGTGAAAAAGTTTTCAGGAATAAATAATATACACATGTTTATATATACAGGGTGTTTCAAAATTCAGCAACTAGATTTCAGGGGCGTATTTTTCAGGTCAAAATAAGACCAATTTTTCCATAAACATGTGTCCGCAAACGCTTCGTTACCGATCTACAGAGAGTTGAGGTTTCAAGATTTTTTGATTTTTTTCTTCATAGCTCTTTTAGTTTTTCCGATATTAAGAGCAAATTTAAAATATAGGTTACGGTTTTGGGTTTACATCATCCAGTGATTGTAAGAATCTACAGGGAGATATTTTCTCACGGTCAAACCCTTTTTCGCCCCATAAACTTTTTTGTAGTGCGCCGCTGGTGGATTCTAGTATATGAAATGAATTCTTTTTGTTCATAAATTTTTTTGTCTCCTGCAAAAAAGTAAAATCATTTTTTGTAATTCTCTAGAGTTAATTACATTTTTCAACAAAACAATGAAAAAGAGAATTAGTGGGCTTCGACTGCTATTTTTATTTTGACATTTAGGTTTGTTTTGAAGCATGTGACATCATTTGAAACTTGGTGGATGTCTCATCGTGTAATCGTTTAACATTAAAATGGAAAATGAACCATATTCATTTGATCATCTGGCTTACATCCATTTTGTTTATGGTCTGGCTAATGGTAACGGACTTGAAGCTCAGAGGTTGTACACGCTAATATTTCCTAATCGCTGGCTTCCCAACTATAGAACTTTGTTAAATTCCCATCAGCACCTTCTGGAATACTGCAGATTTCAGATTCCAAAGCACGAGGCTGGCAGACCGTGACAAGCACGCAACCCAGTAAGAGATGAAGAGATTTTAGATGTTATCGACGAAAATCCTGGTATGAGTACTCGACAAATAGCACGGGATTTGGATTTTTCCCATTCAACTGTCTGGAGGGTTTTACACTATTGGTCCTCTTATTTTAAATGGTGCCACATATTTAAACTTCCCACAGAACGAATTTCCTGCATTAGTGGAGGACGTGCCTTTACAAGTTCGTCAACAAATGTGGTTTTTGCACAATGAGCCCCCCCTCATTTTCGAGTCATTGTCCGCGATTATTTAGATACAGTGTTTCCCAATCGGTGGATTGGCAGAGCAGGTCCAATTGCTTGGCCCCCACGGTCCCCAGATTGCAACCCGCTGGACTTCTTTCATGGGGACATGTCGAAGTTCTCACTGAACGAATTATGGATGCCTTCCACACCGTAAGAAACACTCCCGGAATTTTAGAACGCGTACGGCAGTCTATGAGAATAAGAGTCGAAGGTTGTATCGCAGAAGGAGGAGGGCATTTCCAGCACCTTTTATAAAAAGGTTTGTTAGCTTTCTTATTTTTTAGGTAATGTTTAAGAAAACTTGTAATTTAGATCACAAACCAAATAAGTAGCGTTTTTTGTTTTCATTGCCATAATAGGTTCTCCCCTTTTGTTAAAAATTGTAATTAAATGTAGCGAATTACAAAAAATGATTTTACTTTTTTTCTCAATAACGGTCGCAGATGCGTAAAAATCACAAGAGTAAAAAAAAATTATAAACAAAACAAAGAATTCATTGCATATGTTAGAATCCACCAGGCCTTGACCCCTGAAAAAATATCTCCCTGTAGATTCTTACAATCACTTGGCATACTGGAAGATGTAAACCCTAAAACATAACCTATGTTTCAAATTTGATCTTAATATCGCAAAAACTAAAAGAGCTATAAAGAAATAAATTTTAAAAAATCGAAACTTTAATGCTCTGTAGATCGATAACGAAGCATTTGCGGATACTCATGTTTATGGAGAAAAAAGTCTTATTTTGACCTGAAAAATACGCCCCTGAAATCTTGATACTGAATTTTGAATCACCCTATGTATATATAATAAAACCGGAAAATTGGATAATGAGAAACCGGGATAACGGGAATAACGGGATAACGAACAGGATAACGGGATGACAGGAAAACAGGATAACGGGATGACAGAAAAACGGGATAACTGGAAGCGGGCAGAGTCAATCGCATAACCTAAATGGAACAACACAAAGAAAAACATAGGAAAAAATAAATTCTACGTGGACGAGAGTTTTCAGGAAAAAAAAATCAGGAAATATAGAAATTTGGACGGGACATCTGTCGGGTCAGCTAGTACTGAATCAAACTCTTGCAAGCCTAGGACTATGATACTCACTTGTACGGCAAGCATTTTTTCTTTAACTTCTTGAAATTCCAATTTATTCTGCTCAGACATTGCACTTAAGTTACATAAGCTTTCAGAACTACATGCCTCAAGAGATTCTTCAACAGCCTTCTCAGTACAACTTTCTTCATTTGGATTTACGGCTATCATATCCCGAATTGAACTTGCAGCATTCTCCTGACTGTTTTTTAGTTTTATTTTCCTTCCATTCCTTGTATATCCATGGCTTTTTTTCTTGGTATAAGATATATCAATTTGTTTTTTATAGGATGAGCCATTTTCCAATTGCCTTTTTTTGACTCCCACTCCCCTGCTTGTTATTCCCCGTTTCCCTTTCCACTTCTTTGGGCTCCTATCCTTATTTTTTTCTCCTGCAATTGAACAATCTGCCACTTTCTGTATATGATCAGTTTGTTTAGAGGCAGGTGCCATGAATTGTGTGAATAAGCTTTGGCGATACTTCACCAACTCAGAAATGAACTGATCTATCTTGTACATTCTTTCAACAGCTTGTGAAAGATCTCTAGGAGGTCCAGGAAAGTTCATTTGCAAGACTGTTTCGATTGTGGGAGTATCTTCTGCTTCAGTTTGTGTAGAAGTACAAGAACATTCAGGATTTGTTTTGGTAACAGATTCAGTTAGCAGTATGTCACAATTATTGGAGTTAGGGAATGTTTCCTCTTCTGATAATATTACATCTTCATGGAGTTTTGAATCAAGAATCATAACATCAGAGGAATTCTCAATATCTTGTTGATCTTCAATTCTGAAATCTTTACAATTTTTTTTACTCCCTGCAGCATGACTGTTTTCTTTATCCTGCAATGGTTGTTCTCCACTATCAATTTCGGCCTCAGATGAATCTACTCTGGGTTGGCTATCAGACATATTGGATAATGAACCTTCTTTTGTAATGAATTCATTTGATTCCTGTTGAACAACTTCGGATACCTCAGTAGTACATGCACTTACCAATGATTTCTCACTATCAATTCCTTTTTCAAAATTGAAATCATGGTTTTCTGTACAAGTTACATCAGGAATCACAGTATTGAATGTACTGAATACGGGGGGAGGGAGATCTTTGAAAACATTCATTTCAACTGAACGAATAGCGAAATTTTGGCTCTTATTTGGATCCATTTCGGTATTAGAATCCTCTTCAAAGTTCATTTGAGAGTTTAGCAAAACTTCTGAGAGAGGACCTAGAATTGAAAAATATGTGGACTTTAAATGAAATATTTTCTAAAGTTCCCCATTGGGCAATTCCCAATGCTAGAAATATTTGCTATTTTAGAGATAAATGTGATTTATTATCAACCAAAATAGGCTGAAGGAATTCTTATGTTAAACCTATATTCTCTTAAAGTTCAGTACGAAGAATTTCTTCGAAATTTCGATTTCAAAGTTGACATAGGTAGTAGTAGTTTTGACATTTTGCAAACATTTTGAATAAAAATGTAACAATGAAAATAATCAAAACCAATAAAGACAATCAAAATAAGCATTTATTCGAAATGAATGACTAATCCTTATGCAGTACCATATGCAGTAAATATTTATTATTTCAAAGGACCCTGCACATTTTTTATGGCAAATGGTTTTCTGTGAATTTGTCTGAATTTTTGGTATGTTGTAGTTCTTGATGGGCTGATCAAAAGTGTCCATAGCCACAAAACTCAAAAATGGACAGTTCTCGAGATATAGAGCTTTGGAAATGGATTTTTTCCATTTTTTGAGGTATTTGCTCATCAATTGGAGAGCTCTCATTTCTGGTTGGGATGGAATTTTGATGTTCAACGCCCAGAACAGCACTGAGAAATGGTCTTCCTCAGTTATATTAGGCACCGCCATCGATAATTTTTCATACACTTCTCCACATTGGCTATGAAATGAGATACAAATTCAAGATCTTCCATACATCTTTTCATGCTACAAGCTAACGCCAGAATAATTCACATTTTCGAGAAACGACATATTTTGAGTATTTTTTTAAGAGAGACCATAATAATTGAATCCGAATATATCTGATGTCCAATAATATCAAATATGTTTTTTAAATGTTCATAACAAGGCTCAGCGAGCTGTACTGGGGGAAAATGGGAAAATCATATTTATATATCCTCAGAGTTTACACATATGAATGAATCCTATCTATTAATATGATCGTTGGCGAAATGAATGAGTAGATCAATCAAAAACAATATAATAATAAGAGTAACATTCATAATAATAAACATAACAAAAAACAATAAGAAACTATCTTAGCAATCGAGGGAAATCATTTGAAATATTATGAATCAAATCGAGGGTAAAATGAATTATTTGGTAACATAAAACTATATCAACGAACGTAACACAGTCATAAATCATCTTAACAATATAAAGGAAAAATCAAGCCTCTTACGCCATGTCAACTCCTATCTAAGTACTCGATCGTTGATTGGGTGGATACCACCTTATTTATTTATCATCATATCAGTGGGATTTATCTGGTTCATTCTATTGGCGGCATCAAGCCAAAAAACCATGAAACGCACAGCATCCGACGGTCCTGGCACCCGATTTGCATGTGCAATAATATCTCTGTATTGACTCTTCATTTTCGTCGTTTAGCCAAATTCACAGAAAGCCATTACCCATAAGAAATGTGCGGGGTCCTTTAACTTACTATAATCAGAGAGCAGTAAGACGAACGCCATTTTATTTGTTCAGTTATTAGAGGAGTAAGTAATTTCAAACAGTGATTGTGATAGATGGTTTTCTTGGGCGCATTATTTGATGATATTTTTGAATCCTCAAAAAAATATATTCAACAAGAATGTTGTATTGGGTTAAAGGTCTGAATTCTGTTATTTATTTTCCTGAATTGCAGTCCCAATCGAGCCTTGTGAATGTTGGATTGCAAGTAGTAAATTCAACCTTTTGTAATATTTCTGAAGCTAATCAAAAATTCAATTAGAGCATTCATAGAAATATACTGTGTTGTCGAGTAATAAACATTGCCCAAAATAAAATTCATTACATTTGCCTATTTTCACCATGAAGAAAGTTCTGTATGCCTGCAAAAAGCTCTCTTCTGCTAATCTAATATTTAATAAACGTGCTAGACTCAACAAACCAAGGATATTATTTCATACAACTAAGATAAATTCATTTGAATATCGAGATCATGTACACTCACATGAAAACAAAACTAATATTTGATAAAATTTGAATTCCTGAAATTTTGTATTCAGATAGGGTTTTGCTTTTTAAGTTCATCTATATAGGTGTCTTTCCTGAAAAAAACGCGATTTTACATCAGAAAAATCTTTATAGTAGGTTAGGTTAAAACAGGTGAATCCACCAGATTCAACTACGACGTCTGGTAGAACTGGCGAGTCCACCAGATTCAATTACGATGTCTGGAATAGCGGTAGGTTAAAATAGGTCATAAAAAAATATTTTTTTGTGTAAAATCACGTTTTTTCAGGAAAGACACCTATTTGCTGTGTGCATTAGCCTGGAGGGGATAGATGAAACTATGACAGCGCCATGGTGGCAGAAGTAGGTAATGATCCTGGTACTCACTAATCACAAGCACAAGCTGAAAACTTTCAGTTTATGAGGTCTCCCAGTTTATTCACAAATCCCTTAAGAATATTGTCACGGTTGGGTAGTATAACAATAATCATACATATAATAATAATGAGTCCTCGCTATTGCTGTGTAGTCGATTTCAAAAATAGTACGTGTAAATTTTATACATTTCCAACTGCATCACAAAAACTGCAGCAAAGAGATAAGTGTTCTGTTATTCCACGATATTTCAATCTCTAATTCCGGGACGTGAGGTTTTTATTCGATAAATATTTGAGATGTTTTCCGTTTTTTATTTGATTGTCTAGAAGTGGATAGTAAAAGTACTAACCAAGTTTCCGTGGGACGATGTTAGCCAGTGATGGAAAGCAAATAGCGACTTAAACTACGAGTTCGGGAACGAGTGGACGGTGTTGTAAACTGATCAATCAGCCTTATGAACAGAGAACAGAGATACTTTTGATGTCTTTCCGTGTTGTCTATCAGGACAAAGTACCTCATACCTCCCAGAGGATTATTAATTTGTGTTTTAATTTTCACAAACTGGTTTCGGTTACAAAAGCAATTGACCTTACATGTGAACTAATGTTAAATGTAATGCAGTTCAAGTACTAAGAGTAAACATCGTTACTTGTACTGTATAAGCAATACCCAATATTTTGTGGACAATTATACGTGTTAGAGAGTGTTGAACGTGTTTGTATTATTTAGGGACCGTTCAATGTTCTTACATCCTTGCAAGGGTAAAAGTGGGATCCCATATTCAGGTACAATTAATTGTGAACCGCATTCCTTTTCTGATTATTATATTATTTGAGAATTTCATCAAATAGTTTTGCGTTGAATCTGATGTTATTTAGTGGTTCCCGTCAGGTTAAAGCTAGCCAGGGTTATATGGGTACTTTTTTTTTAAATTTGTTAAACTACTTGGCTCCCTCACTTTTTTATGTTCTCAAGAGCTTATGAGCCTGCGACCTTAATAAACTAATAACGAGCAAGCACATTACTTGCCGTACCTAAAAGTACACAGAAGTAGCATTACTTTATGATATTCAAAATATCATAACTTTACATGGATAACATCCAAATGCGGTGAACTATCGTGTCAATACACATATTTTTTATCATTTACTTACTTTTTTCTTTGAAAGAAAAAAACTTCGATTCATCTGGAACTAGCAGTGAGCACAAAATTGTTACATCGTGGTAGATCATTTAGAAATTGTATAAAAATTGAAATTGTTACATAGTGAGTATTGGAAATATAACAGGAAAACTTCAGCTATCGAGTCACTAGAGGGCATTACCAGTCTTGCACACATCGAATATGAGATGGCGTTATAACATTATCCGAGTATTTCAAGTTTATCTACATAAGTATCTCCGAAAGAAAACGATTTTACAAAAAAAACACCCAGGTACTAACTCTAATTTTAAAACACGCTATGGAATAATTTCATACCCAAATTCTTTCAAAATTCCAATTTTTGTTAAGAACCATTCCTTTCCTACATTTTGTTTTTCGGTTCAAGTCCTTAGATGTACTGGTTCATTTTTAAGAGCGAAATGAACTTGTCACCAACAGTTTACTTTAAGAAATGTTATTTTTGGACGAGGTGGCTTTTCTCATTGTTGCCCTAATGTCAGTTTGACAGTGATTTTCTGTTACTCAAGACTTATACTCCTACCATGGTTTCAAGTGCGGAAAATTGCGTGAAAGCTGCTGCTTCTGTTGAAGATGGACGTAATTATGAATATGTTGCAAGAATCCTTCATGTTCATAGCTCTACCATCAAAAGAGTAGTCAAACATTTCAGACAAACTGGCAGAAATAAGCGTAGGGCAGGTAGTGGCAGAAAAAGTGGCAGATTTTTCACGTTATAACTCTGCGGGATCGTCGTTTAACATCAGTGCAAACAAGAAATGAACTGCTAGAGGTCCTAGGTACAAATGTTACTGTGTAGACAGTTTGGGAGTTTGGTTTGAAAGCTTACAGACCAGCAACTGGACTCAAATTGTTTCGGCTTCACCGAGAAGCCAGACTGCAATTAGCCACTGAACATTTACATTGGACAATGTTTTTTTTACTGACGAATCTAGATTCTTTTTACACTCTCTAGATGGACGGAAAAGAGTATGGAGAACGACCGGAGAAAGATTTGCAGAGTGCACTTTCAGTACCCGTCTTATTTTGGCATTGTGGGCATCTTTTGAGCATTCTATTTTCTCTTTGCATATGCCTCTAGCCTCGACATATGCTGCTCTGGTCTCAGGGCCCGGATTTTTTAGCCTTCGATGGTATGCTGCCTGTTTGGAAGCCACAGCTCTAGAGCAGTTTCTGTTAAACCAGGTCTTATCGGATGATGTTCTTCTTTCGGTATTCGGTATGTAGGTTTGCATCCCCAACATGATGATTTCAGAAATTGTCTCAGCACATCGTGTTGGATCTACTGAAGAGAAACAAACTCTCTTCCATGGAAACGCTGAGAAAAACATACGAAGACCTTCCCAGTCGGCCGAATTGTAATGCCACATGAGACGGGGTGGTATTGTGCAGCTCGATGGTAAATGGAAAAAGCATGTTGTGGAGATGAGGGTGTGATCAGAGTTTCCAAGTGGGGCACAAACTTCTATTCTATACGGGTCAGGATTGGTGGTGAGGAAAAGAACTAGTGTATTGGCAGACTGGTTGTTGACATCAGGGATGCGGGTTGGTAGCTCGACCAGTTGTTCTAGACCATGAGTGATGGCGAAGGCCTCGGCTTGACGACCTGCATCATCTGTTTTGTTAGAGAATTTGAGCCAGGCAGCGTTATGTACATTAAAGTCTCCCATGATTATGGTTTCAGCTGTTGGATGGTTCTCCTGAATGTAGTCCAGTTTGAGTGATATAAACTCAAAGAGGTCGTTATATGAAGGTTCATTAGGTGATAGGTAAAGGCAGCAGAGGAACTTAGTCAGTTTGGTATCAGATAGCTTGAACCACATCACATCAAAGTCTTTCGGTTCCAAACTCTCTTCACGCTGGCATGAAAGGTTAGCCTTAGCGTAAAGGCAGACTCCACCTTTGAACCTGAATCGAGAATGGAGTTCGTAACCAGGACAAAGCATATGGACCTTGTTGGTGGACGAGTTTACTTGTGTTTCTGTTAGAGCCAGAATATCCGGTTTTTTCGTCTGTAGGTGATGGTGGACGTCATTGATGTTCTTGTTGAGTCCGCGTATGTTGCAAAAATTAATCTTTAATGTTGAGTCCCCTCGAGTACCTCTCGCCCGGAAATCCGAATGGAGAGGTATTTTGCTTCCGGAGTGTTTTACTCTAGGAGACTTCATCATTATTATTATTAAATAAACCAGTACACCCTAAAGGTGATGAATCAAGAAACAAAATATAGTAGAGAAATGGTGTGCTAACCCACTGATACAATAATACTCGACACTATCTGAAACACCTTTATTCCCGTAAACTCGTAAATAACACCCAAATAATTAGTTTCTATCACATTCGCTCCCGGCGATCGGTAGTCCCTCACTGCCTCCTCGATCACCTTCTTCCCACTCCTTTCCTGAGTCATCGTTCACTCATGACTCGTCGTGACAGGCTCCCACATTCCGTCCCTTCTTTTCAGCTTCAATGGCTCAACCCTGATAGCTTCTCCTTTGGATGAGTGGTTGTCATTCGATGCTTCTTGATGTTCTGACCCATCCTTGGTTGTTGATGATCCTGCTAATTCACTCTCAGCTTCTGAAACAGGAAAATGAAATTTACTATTACCAACAAAATATGAATCCGTAGGCATACTTCCCAC
Organism: Gonioctena quinquepunctata; assembly: GCA_018342105.1. Taxonomy (NCBI): domain Eukaryota; kingdom Metazoa; phylum Arthropoda; class Insecta; order Coleoptera; family Chrysomelidae; genus Gonioctena; species Gonioctena quinquepunctata. The sequence goes on from JAFIRS010000252.1 coordinate 796,893, forward strand.
ATATGTTCCCGTGATGGAGGGGATCCTCTTCACATGGGTAATGTGTCGTTTCATAGTTTTTCCATCTCCTGTTACCGTTACTTCGTTTCCCCTCCTCTCCGTAACAACATATTCAGTGGTACCGAATCTGGACGTTAGTTTGTGTGGAATCACTGAGTGCTGCACAACTACTCTGTCTCCCACTGTTATATCATTTTCTTTCGCTCGTCTTGCTCCGTCTTCTCTCCTTTTCCCTTTGAATTTGTTAATAATATCATTATCTTGAGCTTCTGGGTCACCTTCCTCTCCTACAATGTCAGTGACTGATGGAATTTTGTCTCGTATTCTGGCAAATTTGGAGCCTCTTTAGTATTGATTTATTCATGTTTTCCACCTCTCCGTTAGCTTGTGGCCAATATGGAGGTGTGTGAATTAACTGAATATTATTTCTTGTACAGAAATCTTGAAACTCCTGACTAGAGAATTGTCTCCCATTATCCGCTCGAATTGACTTGGGAATTCCAAGCTGGCAAAATAATTCTTCCAGGTGTCTGATTATAACAGACGATGTCGTAGTTCTCAGAAACTTGATACTTTGGTATCGTGAATAGTAATCTATGACAACAAGAACTTGTTCTTGGTTTGGTAGGGGCCCCATAAGGTCAATCGCTAGACATTCCCAGGGTCCCTTCGGAAAACTATGCCGTGCCATCGGCGGATGATTTTCTGGTCAGCTGACCAACAGGCAATCCCTGCAATGTTTGACGAATTGTTCAACCTGTCTGTCAATCAAAGGCCACCAAACTTTCGCTCTCAGCCGGCGTTTCATAACTGTTTCGCCCGGATGGCCTTCATGTGCTAGAGTGAGTATTTGCTGTCTCTGAGAAACTGGTATCACGATTCTATTGTTCCTGAGAAGAATCGGTCCTAAATTCGTCAATTCTAAACGGAATGGGTAATACACGTTTTTATCAGATGTTTCCCAACTATTATCATCCATTTTGCGTATTGCGTAGAGGAGCTCTGGGTCTCGTAAACTTCCTGCTGTTATTTCAGAAATTGACATCGCTTCAGGTGTGCCTCGCTCTACGATTGCGAAAATGTGAAGGTCGCTATCCTTATCGGCCGTGCATGTGTCATTTATTCGGCACAATCTCGAGATGGAGTCCGCAATATTAGATTTGCCCCTTTGGTAGATCACTTTGAATTTGAATGCTTGCAGTCGCAGTACCCAGCGTTCAATCCGAGCTGGTGGCCTCGAAGTGGGCTTGAATATTGCCTCCAACGGCTTGTGATCAGTGACCAATTCGAACTCCAAACCTGTTAAGTAGAAATAAAATCGTTCGACCGCCCAAACTAATGCCAAACTCTCCTTCTCCGTCTGTGAATACCGCCTTTCCGTATCTGAAAGTCCTTTGCTGGCAAATGACACAACTTTGGGTGTGTCACATTCGAACTGTATTAGGACAGCACCTAATGCCACAGGGCTTGCATCCGCTATTAGTCTTGTGCGTTTCTTTGGATCGAAATAACTCAGGGTTGGAGGTTTCGTCAACACCTGTTTGAGTTTTTCGAAATGGTTATTGTGTTCTTCCGACCAATTAAACTTCGCATCTCGTCTGGTAAGTTGTCGAAGCGGTTCAGTTGTCGTCGCAAGATCGGGTATGAATTTCCCAAGATAAGTTACCAGTCCCAAGAAACTCCGAACCTCTTCTTTCGAAGTTGGTGGGCGGAACTGCAATATGGTTTTGACTTTCTCTTGGTCAGCATCTATTCCTTTGTGCGACAAGTTATGTCGAGGAAACATAATTGCTGAACTTTCTTAATGCATTTCGTTTTGTTCAATAATATATCATTATCTTCAAAAACTTGCATAACTTTTACCAAACAGTCATCATGCTCTTGCTCGGTACTACCATACACAATAATGTCATCTAGATAGTTGATGCAGTTTTTACACTGCGATAACAAGTTTTCGAAAATTCTTTGGAAAATCTCAGGCGCAGATGTGACCCCAAACATGAGTCTCTTATAGCGGAACATTCCTTTATGTGTTATGAACGTCGTGATCGGGCGGCTCTCCTCATCCAGTTCAATCTGATGATAAGCCCATTCCAAATCTAATCGTGAGAAAAATTTGGCATTTCGAAGCTTTGTCATGATGGAATCGAAAACTGGTAATGGATAGTTTTCTCGACGAATCGCCTCATTAGCTCTGCGCATATCCACACAAATCCTGATGTCCCCATTCGCCTTGTAAATTACGACAATAGGTGAAATCCATGGACTATGTCCTTCCACCGGTTCGATGATGTCACGCCGTATAGCTTCGTTAAGCTTGGCTTCCACTAATGCTTCTACTGCGACGGGTACCCGCCTCAGTGGTTGCTGGACTGGTTTTACAGTTTTGTCGATTGTTAATGACACTTTCACGTTCTTGACTTTTGGAAAAACCGATACATCCTGTATACAGTTTACTCCCAGGCCCAATTTTAAAACCCCTAATCGTTTGGCCGAATCTTTTCCCAAAATTGACAACTCTCCTTCATCCACTACGAAGAACGATGTGATTATCTCACGTCGGTCCGAAGTTCCCACAGTCGTCTGGAACTGATGGCGAATATCAAGGCTTTGTTGAGCAGCATACGGTTTCAAGATATTCTTTGATTGAGAATCGATGTTCCATACTACAGCTTGCCTCTTCGTTAGTACCTCCCAATCACGTCCATTTATAATATTGGCCTTCGAGCCAGAGTCAATTAGTAAAGTTAGAGGTATCCCTCCCACTTTACATTCGATCAACTCGTCTTCTTTATTGGGGTTGTGCGAATGACGACCATTGTCGATTTTGAAACATTCATAATTTCTGATTTTGTCACCCCTATGTCGATCCTCCTCATCCGATGTTACCGGATCTAAATAGTTTACCCGCGATGACGTCATTCTTCCTCTCTTCGCGGAGTTATAATTTCCTTTGTTTGGTCTTTTCCTTGGTTTGGTCTTACATTTGTTAGCAAAATGTCCCATCAATTCGCATTTGTGGCACTGGCGTTCCTTGCTGGGCATTGTGCACTCGACCCAACATGGCTATTTCCCCCACAACGGAAACAGTTTTGAGAATTCTGACCCCGATCTGATATTTTGTTGACTGAGGTGCTAGGTATGTCGGTTGAACAACTGCCCATTACCTTTGACTGGTCCAAAATCTGTTCATGTATTTGACAAAGATCAATTATGTCCGACAAACTCCTCTCCTTCTCCAATAATTTCCTTTTCAGCTCCAAGGGGGCCCAATCATCGATAATTTTGTCCTTGATATTTATTTCGGTGGCTTCATCCGCGCTATTGCCGAAAGAACATTTCGTCGCTTGTTGTCTCAGTCTCAACAAAAATTTATTGAGAGACTCCCCATTGCTAGGTTTGATATTCCTGTATGTATGTCTTTCGAACGTTGAATTCTGAGTTGGAGAAAAGTACTTTGTTAGTGCTTCCACCAGTATACCGAAAACATCATTATCATTTGCCTCATTGTATTCAACTATCGCCCCCGGTATATTATAAGCAACCTCTTGTAACTCGATACCACCGAGATGCAACAGCTTATTCCTTTTCCGGACACTTTCATTGATGTTTTCCGAGTCTAGATACAACTGGAACGCTCTTACCCACTTCTGCCATTCTGCCCTTATAGATGCTTTGTCGATGGTGTCACATAGGAAGGATTTAATTCCGGAGTGTTCTGCCATACTTGTAGGTCTGTAAACAAAACGACATTCCTGTAGTTTCCATCCATTCTGTCTCCCATTTTTTTCAAGATCTAACCCCATTGCAAAACCCTATTTTCCACAATTTAATGTGTTCGAGTTACAATTTAATGTAACACTCTGTACATCAGAACATGAGCAGATAGAAGTGATTGCCAACCCATATTACACAATCTAATGCGTTTAAGTTACAATTGAATGTAACCCTTACTATCGAATACTACGATATACGTAATCATCCGTATTTGACACAATTCAATGCGTTCAAGTTACAATTAAATGTAACACCTACTACGGAATAGTTTAGTACGACATGCGTAACCACTAAACCGTGTTCTACACAATTTAATGCGTTCGAGTTACAATTAAATGTAACACTTTGTATTCTACCAAAATTTGGAAGAAACACTCTGTTCCTTGCCGTTTATCCCGAAATAACTTATGCCAGGCCATATATGAGAACCTGTCATTCATAAGACTTTTCGGTACACTCAAAATGAATATCTAAAAAGTGAATAACAGGAATTATATATTTATATTCCGCACTCTGTTGACTGTGAGTCGAACACACCATTGTTTGTTTCCTCGTTTTTTTTTTATCTATCTACCGGTTATGACAATTGAATATAAAATATAGTTTTTTTTTTTTTTGTAATGAACAGACGAAAGTTGTTCCATTTTCAAGTGCCTGAAATTCTGTAGCACCAAATAAGTATTCTCACAAGGATGAATTACAAAATCTCATCTGAATGGAGAAATCAAATCTCAAACTTTCCACAAACAGACAACTTTTGAATGGAAATTAAAATAAATATAGTATTTACCTTCGTCGCCAATTGTGCTAACCCACTGATACAATAATACTCGACACTATCTGAAACACCTTTATTCCCGTAAACTCGTAAATAACACCCAAATAATTAGTTTCTATCACATTCGCTCCCGGCGATCGGTAGTCCCTCACTGCCTCCTCGATCACCTTCTTCCCACTCCTTTCCTGAGTCATCGTTCACTCATGACTCGTCGTGACAGGCTCCCACAAATGGTTCTTAACAAAAATTGGTATTTAGAAAGAATTTGGCTACGAAATTATTCCACTGAGTGTTTTAAAATTAGGGTTGTACAACAACCTTTGAATTAACCATATATAATAACTAATACGCCAGCATTAATGAAAGAAAATTATAATTATGAGACCTCAAATTTTATCAAATATTAACTTGTTTTTTTTGCATGTGAGTGTATAATGCAGAGCAGTGATAAACTTGGAAAAACATTTTAATTTTTTTTATACTTTGCTGTCTGATTGTTTTGATTACTCCTTTCCTATCGAGAAAAAAATAATAATAAAACAATAAAAAACGAAAAACTTACTTTCAGTGGTTGAACCTGGATTCATATGATAATAGTTCACACTACTACTCTCACATTCAAAATCAAATGTACTCTGCAATTCTTCTAGTAACTCCTGTGGCAAATCCTCGATTTTAATTCCAATATCAGGTATGATGGAATTGATAATGTCGGTAGATTCCTTGAGATTCGACGTTTCAGAACACATATCACGTAGTGCTCTAGAGATTTCTATGCGTTTCTGCTTCACAATCTGTTGAATAGCTTCATCATACCCAGATTCACTTGAATAGATGAGATTTCTCCTCCTGCCATCATTCATCTTACTCAAATGGTGCATAATTTTATCATGAATTTCCTCGGCATTGGAAGACACGAGCTTCCTTTTGTTCTTTTTGGATGAAGACACCTTTGGAGATTTTTCTCTTGTTTTTTCAGGAATACTCGTTACATCCTTGGTAGGTTTGTTGATAATATTTTTATGACTATCAATTATCGAAACAATACTCTCATCTGGACTCAATAATTGTCTCATAATTATGGCACTTGTTTGTTTTATTTTCAAGTTCATGTGCTCCTCACTGCCCAAAACAGGAGAAGGAGGCCTAGAGGGCATTTTTCTCTTGAATGGCTTTTTATAAACCGAGTTGGAATTATATTCTTTATTGTAGCGTGAGTAGGATCCATAATCATGACTTTGTTTAAAATTTCCAGATCTAAAACAGGCATTATAGTAACATATTGATGACAATTTTTTTTAAATATATTTTACTAATTTTGATTAAAAAAAACTAATCATGTTTCTCAAGTTTCACATTCAACATACAACAGAATAGACAATAAAATATTGTTGTATTATCTGCAACATAAGTTTTTTATTATTATGGACTCTTTATAATAAATAATTCTCCACAAGAGATTATATGTCATCCACCACCAATCTTTTTCATATTTCAAAACACATAAAGCTGTACAAGATTCAAAAGTTCTGACTATTAAAAATTGATGGTAATGTAAAATGGTATAAATATATTCAAAAACCAACTTAGGCATAAACATCATTTTTGTTGTCAGTAATTGGTAGTTTCAATTTGGTATGATGAGTATCTTATTTGAGATGATGTTTATATGAATGAAAAACTGATGCATAAAAACATAAATACTTGACATTCACTAGTAAAAAGAATCTTGTTAATAGTAGTGGCAATTCTTTTCTATCCTATTCATGACAGATACCACAAAGAGCATTATATATTTTATTTCATATAAAGTACATTTACAACATTTCATATAAGTATTTTCCTAGAATTAATTGATTATACTAGTGTGTACACCTAGGTACAAGGCCATACAGTGTATTATTGTTATATTTTACTATTTATGACAGAGTAAGTAAATATAATAAACATAGTTTTATACAGATTAACTAACATTGTCATTCCAATTTTTGTAAAGTTTAAGACAGGTGTATTGAAAGATAGTAGCACTTGGTGGATAGATATACATTAGTAATTTTATAACTAAGAGTAAATATATACAGTCATTATAGAATATTTGGTTATTTAGCTTGGTTTTTACATATATACTGATTGTTTATATTTTTTATGTTCGGTGGCATAGTTCATCCATTATCAATTGCAGAAGCATAAAAAAAAAGTTTCATAGTCTTGAGGCGCAATCCTTTGAGCAGCAGAGGCGGAGATAGCTAATTTTATTTATATATTTAAACGAGGAAGTATGTATTAATAGGCAATCAAATCATCATAATTTCATTTTCCCATGGTCGAAAAAAAGCCATATTTTCCAACAAAACACATCACAACTATAGAATATTTTAAAACCTATTTCCATCCCAGACCAGAGCCGCTACTGGCTTTTATTTACTCAGACCTCCTAAACATGTATAAAACTGGTGATTTATTAGTCTCAACATATAGACCCACCTACAAGCATTATCATTGGCTTGCGGTCACTCAAACAGCTATCACTCAAACCCACGTTGACTATAGGCAATTTATTTTTTTTTTTTTTTTTTTAAAAAAATTTTATTTAGCCGTTTTGCTATACATTCCTACAATACAAATCAATTATAATACTACTGATACCAATTAGAAAAAAAAAGTTCAAATATTTTTTTCCCCCACATTCTAAGTGAGTACACACTTGTATTGTGCAGTGAGAAAAAAGAAAAAAAGACAAAACAGCATAACATGAAAACATAGACAATTTAAAGTCAGAAATAGGAAGAAGAAACGGAATAAACAATATAAAAATGGAGGGTTAATAGGAACAGAGTAAAAACATATTACAATAGGTAGTAATTGTGTGAATCAAAATTCAACAGTGCAGTTAACATGGCTGTAAGTTGGTGAATAATAGTAAATATACAAATTTTTTATATTTCTATAATTCTCTTTCGATCTACCGTTCGCCGACGGTGAATGTTTACGCGTAGTAAACATTATTTTTCGTTCCGTTTCATCGCATATACGCTCGTGTTAGCGAAGTGAGTTTTTGATTTGCTCCCTATAGAAACAGCTTCTGCAATTGAAAATGGTTTAACTATACAGAATTGATTATTTTTGGAGATATTGGCGTAATAAACCCCTGGTCTAGCACTTTTCTGATAGAAGGGGCTCATTGGCCTATTATTAACTTTTGACTGAGTTTCATGATTGCGTGTTGGACAAATGGGGGTGTTTGAGTATGTATATAGCTTGATAATACAGTGAGCGTATATTTAGAAACCCTTCATTGTATAGTAAGGGAATGTAATATTAAGTATTATTTTAATCATGTAATTTTGAAAGACAATCAGTGGTTGTAAGGCATTATTATAAAGACCACTCCACACAACAATACTTACCATATTTCACGATAGATTCGATTTATGATTGGTAGAGAATGATTAATAATTTTTTATTTATAAACTTTCGTAGCTAATAAAATGTATATATAAATCTACGTAGTTTTGCTGTTAGGGTGTTGATGTGGTCTGTCCATTTAAGATGTTTATCAATACTTATACTCAGGTATTTGGTTATATCAGTAGTTTTTTTCAAGATTTGAGTTTGCAAACTTTAATTTAGAGAAGTCAGGTCTGTTTGCTTCTGTTAGAGAAAAGGCTATATATGATGTTTTGTCCACATTCATAGATAGTTTGTTAAAGTCTAGCCAGGTTTTATGTGGATATGCCATGTTTATCTTTTTTCTGCCACATGCTATCTTCAAAAGCTAGAACTGTATTATCAGCATATATTATAGTGCTGCCTGTATGTGTGTCTAGTAAAAAGTTCAAATAAGTAATGAAGAGTAGGGGTCCAAGGACTGTACCTTGAGGTACTCCTATCTGTATAACATCAGTGTCGTCAAACGTAAGTATCTCTTATTTTTACAATTTGTTTTCTTTTTCGCAAGTAATTTTTGAAAAACTCCATTACAATTACAAAATGTGTAGAAAAAATATATTATTTTGAGTGGATATTTTCTTTATAAAAGAAATTCTGCATTGTACCTTCGAGCAAACATTGGAGAAATTATATAGCAGAAATGAATTACTCCGAGTGCTAAATTAACCTAAGTGTTTGATTCTAGAAATGTATTTGGTAATACATGGAATATTTTATATTAAAAAAATAAACGAAGAAAGTAGTCTCACAAGGTAATTTCAAAATTAATAATGGAAACAAAAATCGAAAACACAATAATCCATTTCAAAGCAGAAATCTAACTCCTGCACAACAAATCCTCCACCTGTACATCCTGTTGTTTTTTGAGGAATATCAGTGTCGTTATGCTGCCTTTGTATATATAGTGACATCCAAGAATTTTGAAAAGCTTCAGGGAAAACACAAAACAAAGTTTCCTATTTGGAGCTTGCTATACTCGATCTATATCTAACAGGCAGAAGTAAACATCGTTATTGTGATGCGCTCGGTTTCTGATTGATCAAATTGCTATAAAATTCGAATTCTATGGTGATTTGGCCAATCAGAAACTAGGCGGGCAGTGATCACTTAAACATTTTCGGGCCTGTTGGATTTATATGTACTATAGTGGTGATCACTGTTCATTAGATATTTAATAAATACCTATATCAGCACAGGAAAATTTTTACTAATTCAACAATGACCTGAAAGTGCCTTGGATCGTAACAAACTTTTCAGTGAAATGATGAGTATTTTATCCAAATCAATATTTTTTTTCAATTTCATGTTTTAAAATACATCCAAAGCAGTAAACAAGAAAATGAAATAGGCTGAGGATAAAGCTGCATTTAAGTTTTTCAGGGATAGAAAGTTGTTGAGGGTATATTGATTGACCTTTGTCTTGATTTGAAAATGTCAACCTTGTATAAAAAAAATGTTTTTAAATAGTATTTAGGTACCTGTGAAAATTATTAAATTGTGGTGAATTTCTGTTTTGTCCATTTTCATAATAATAATGTTCCATACTGGCAGAACCATTGTCACAATATTTGTTTTTCTTGTTTTTCTTTCCCATATTACTTTCTCTTGTCGTCAAGCTTTACCTCTTTACCATATTTTGAAATTTGAATTCGAATTAACTTAAATTAAAAATGTATCATAACAATGAAAGAGGTTATATTTGTTCTATCTCTCTCATTTTATTTTTTGTCCTTATGCTTCCACTCGGCGAAATATGGACATACCCCCTTGCGAGAAATCCGTTCTCATCCAGTCTCTAACCGTAGACAAGGAGTGCGTTCCACTAAGCACTCACGCTCACGACCACGGTTTTTGCGGTTCCACTTGGTTCTGGGCGTCACAGTCATAAACTCAAGTGGAATGGATTTTGGAGCGTTTTGAGCGTTCATTTAAATAATACAAATGGCGCGTCTAAAAAAACAAAACAAAAGGTTTATGAGGTTATGTTACAATTTGTAAGTGGTATCATTAAGTTTTATTAATTATTGGTTAACTAGATTTATAAAAAAAAAATACATATATACTTCAATTTTAGAGGAGTATTTAACTAATTTATGTTCGTATATAATAAAAGTGCCTTTTACGGCGACAGTCGGAAATTTGTTGGTGCGTCGAAATAATGCTTCACAAAGTACTAGTTCGTTCAGCTCAGATGAAGTATGGAATACAATTTTACAAAAATATAATCGTGAAAAACGAAAACTTAGACCACTTATTATTGATTACGATAATGTAATTACTCGTTATTCAGATGAAGAATTTAAAAGTCATTTCAGGTAAATTATTTTTTGTCACTTATTACACTGTAGATTTTGAAAATTTTACTCATATAGTTATTTATTGATCTCTTTAGACTTTCAAGATGTACATTCAATTATTTACATGAGCTGATACAAGAAGATTTAGTTCGACGTGTTCCCGGATGTCCTACAATTCCTTCTCGTCATCAATTGATGATAGCCACAACAGATTCTTATAGGTCAATTTTTTTTAAAATTAACTATTTCAGTGTTATGTACCATAATTCACAAGTATAAAATTAAACCCTTTTTTTCATAGATCAGTCTGTGACAGATTCAACGTAGGACGAGCTACTGCTGTAAGAGCTGTACGTCGAGTGTGTCATGCCTTATTCAAAAAAGCTTCCAGTTTTTCAAAACGCTCACGTCGACCCACCTCTTGAGATGGGTCGTTGTGGGCTCGACGTGAGCGAAATTAATGACGTCATAAGTGACGTTTTCGCCACGACCATAACGACCGTGGTCAACATGTGGAACGGCTGAAGGTATGTTTTGATCATTGTGAGCGCTTAGTGGAACGCACTCAAGGGGGTTGTATCGAGGGGATGCAGCTTTGTCTTGCTCTAGGCAATACTGCGAACCTCATATTTATTTTTGCAGTGCACGTCCATGACGGCGGGACTCTCCTGTTTGTTTCCATTTCATTCTTTTATTGGCACTTGCTTCCAAATCGGCGCATTTATCCAGTACTTTCCAGGGGTTTTAATTTTGTCTGCAAACCCACTTGCTTCAATTTTTCATTTCTTGTGCTGTTCCTTGTTCGTATAGCCTCACTTCTTGAATCATTCTCTTTATATCTTCTGGTTTGTATGCTTAGAGTGTATTAGTAGGTTCGACAGATAGCACAGAGTTTCTTGGGATTTTAGTTTATAGTCAGCAATTTGATTATTGAGGATATAGAGAAAAGATATAGAGTATGTAATGATATTTTTCTATTATTGTTTTTTATTATTATTCTTATTATTGCATTTTTTAAATATTCAACCAATTATCTGCGAGGAACTTCATAATGTCCCTTTCTATACCCATATTCAAATTTCTAAGTACTTCTTCTATTAACTCGCATTCACGGGTGTTTTCTGGATTAATTCCGGCGTTGAATCGTAATAAATAGGATTGATGACTAAATAATGTCTTAATGACCACAATACTACATAAAAACAAACCTAACCCAACTTTTTTTGTCGGGACCGTTGCGGGCTGATGTCTCATTTTCTGCATGCAAAATCTGTCCTAGCTGTTTTGCAGTGGATACATGCAATATAATAGACTGGCATAGAGTGTATTAATTACTCAAATAATATATGATTGTTGATTGATTACAAAAAAATATATAAACTGATATTGTTCGTTTCGAAACAATAGTTTTATGAATTAGCTGGTATTTGAAATGCACATGAATACCTATACATTTGAAATTCATCAGGTCAGAAATGTTTGCTCGGTATAATGATGGCTGATTCCATAGATATAAATTTTGATGAAAGACTAATATTATGCATATTTTTGGTGAGACTTCAAAGTAATAATCTGTGTAAATAATTAGATGCTGCATACTTATGATTTTGGAAATGTCTCTTTGAATGCATGTAGACTATATACCTACATATTTTAGATGTACAAATTATTATTTTTGCTATTTAGAAAAATGTTTTTTGTGGGAATAGAGTTTTTTGAAGCAGATGGTGGTGAAGTAGCTTTAATCCATGAAAACTGGCTAACTCCCCGAAAAAAATAAGTTTGGTTGCCATATCTTAAACTACAAGAGCATTTTTCAAAAACACGTACAAACGGTGAATGCCCTACTGCCAATTGGAAGATATATAGGTAGTGAAGCTAGGACATTTTTTGAAGAAGATGAGGCTGATTTATTCGTGTGAAGAATATATTGGTAAATATACAAGCCAGTAACTATTAGTAGCTATTTCAAATTTCCGTTTTCTTTCAATACCTGGGGAAAATGCTATCACAGTTAGAGGAATAGTCAGAGTTCCGGTTTTTCGTCTTTGGTGTGAAGATTGATATAAATTTTTATTTTTTATTTTCATAGTTATGCATAGCGTTGGTGGTCCTCAAAGCTTTGAAGTGTTTTATTTTGAAATCTCTAATTTGCAATTTCGACGGCTACTTGGTCGAAAAATAGGTAAAATACAATGGTGTGCCAAGTTTATAAATTCAAATAATGGCAATTCGATGCTTTCATTTCAATTTATTCATTTCACATATACATACATAAACCTAAATATTTCAATTCTAAAACAACTACATTTTCTGCAATTTTATCTTAATAATTCTATAGTTTCAAAGAATGTGAGAGTTATTGTCGATGATATTTTTAATACCAGTTTCCACTCGGAAAAAAATATATAAGCTGATTTCCATACTTCGAAGTCGAATGGTGTATGTAGTTCAAGAAAATATATAATCTAATAGAATTGCTAGTGTGGAGATCCACTGGCATATTTTCCGCCTAGTGGAAACTAATCGCCTTTACAATTCTTAAAGATGACTTTCGAGTTTCTGAAAATTTCCTGGGGAACCCCTGACTAATCTGCTTCTGAGTTTCCATATGTCCTGAAATATTCAATAATTTTTTAGAATGTTGGAAATTAAAATGTGCACATGGGTATAATGCGTGTTGATCAACGACAGAATAGTGAACTCACCACAAAACTCAGACGAACACCTCTCTTTTCAGCAACTTTTTCTATTTCCTTTGCAATATTCTCCTGAGTTGTGTTGTGTACATCAATGAAATCGCAGTTTGAGTCAGCATAATGGCATGATATTGCTTTTCTAAAGCCCTGAAAATTTAATGAATTATTATTTTTATATGCACTGGAACCTGCCACAATTTTTTTTTATTTAATTCATTTGTTAGCTGTAGGGTCCCAAGTAGCACACAGAGGTCATAATTCGGTTGTACAGACCTCTACTAGACCTTTCGCAAAAGTCCATGACTTATGTCTTGTAATATGCTAAGACGTCTTTATGTATGCCAATACGACAAAGAGGCACACTCTTGCGACGTCTCATCGACGTTATAAAGTAGTGGTAATGACTTGCCAATATAGACTTATATAAGCCAGTCGCAAAAGGGTCGGTCTGTGGTCTTAGTGTAGTCATTATATCATTATGCATGAAGGTCATAATCTTTCTAATATAGTATTACAATATGTATACCATATCAAAAGATTTTATATAATATCAATATAATATATGTCAGCCTTCCTTAACATGTTCATGATACTCTGTGACCGTGATAGTTATCGAGATAAAAATGTTTTTTTTTATGTGTCTTTAAGAATTGTTCTGAAACTCTAGTGACCAAGCAAATCGATCGAAAATTTTTACGATCAAAATCCAATTCTACTCCCTTAAATTCATGCGCCTTGAAAATGAAGACAGATACATATTTATTGTCATTTCAGAAAAAATATATTTCATCTATTTTTCTCATTAATCGTTGAAATATGTAGACCATATTACTTGATTAGCACATCTCCAATGATTTTTAAATTTGATATAACACCCAGGGTCCCATATTTTCTATTTTAAATATGTTTGTTCCAATATGGCTACCAGAATGATGTTATCAATCAATCAAAAAATATGGATGTCGTCCTTCTAGTGTCGAAAAGTTGTAATTACTCCGGTATGTACTATCATACGACTGTCTCAAAGACATCGCATTGTTTTGGCATTTTAATCATTCATACGGAACTGAATATTCTACATACATAACACAATATACCTATCCAACAAAAATTACATAACCAACAAAAATAATCTAACCATAGATACATAATGTAATCATTACGACCAAAGTTCATCATTTGATAAAACTACATTACATGAGTACAATATGTAGTCGTAGAAACGTTTCAAAAATCTATTCATTAGAACCACATATGTTCATTGTTATAACCTCACAGCAACTACTCTCAAGTTCTACTCAACGGCACATACAATTCATTTACATACAAACCACAGTACAACTTTATCTCGAGAATTATTTATTGTACTCTCGTTATATCTACTACACGACGTCATAGCAACACCTGAAGGTTATAAAACGCACATTAACTTTTTGGTTTTAAAACATATAAATACGTGGTCTTTAAGACGGTATAAGAAGTCATTATGTTAATTTTATGACTCTGTGCTACTTGGGGTAGCTGATGATTTGATCGATATTTTTTCCAGGGTCTTCGTAACTTTCGAGAGTAATACACATATTCTCAAATATTTGATAAACACATTTCTAACAATGTAATTGAGTAATGGTAATGTCTGATTTCTTCCGATAATATGAACAGGATGTTCTTAAAATCAGGTGAGAAACATCTTCCACTGGATATACACTCAATTCGCCATCTTCGCTATGGAAGATGACCTCCAATTCAAGAATAATTTGCTGTTGAAATAATCAAGTGGGCTTCAATATAATAATAATAATAAAACTTAACTTAATTGGATTGGATAATTTTATTCAAAAATGTTATTAGTCGAGAGTTTTATGTCTAAATATGAGTGTTGTAAGTTGAATATATGAAGATGAAAGTTAGAAGTTAAATATTGGAAGTTGATTTTGAGAGTGAAATGTTAAAAAATGTATTATTATTAAGAGCAAGTAGGCACAGTCATTAAGAATCAGGACAATTTGGATAAATAAAAACATATTCACTATTTTGAAAAAACTTAACATTCTGTTGTAAGAATTATTTTCACACTACAATCAATTTGACTGCCAATTTCGGTTTCCCTGTTGTCTCAGCACCATATTCTCTTTAACTCGATCTGTCACAAACCTTTCTATAGATATACCACTGCTTTCAAAAAGCCATGCGCAAAAATTAATTTTTTACATAGGCCCGAAATTGTATAACTTGATGGCAATTGAACAAAAAAATATTTATTTATTTTCAAGAGAGAAATAAAGGAATTCATCAATGCTAACGAAATAAATTTGGAAGTTGTTGTATAACCACTTTTTTGGTCCAAACAATTAATTAATTAGCTCCTAAACTAAACCTACCTATTTTTGAAATGTGTTGTCCCTTGATTGGTACTGGAGAATACAAGCACAGCAGCGCTTAGATGGTTTCCTATCAATCCAGGGATACAGTTTCATAATTATGCTTCTTTTTTATTTCTTATTATTATTATTTAAATGTTATATTCATTTCTTAAGAGGCAATGTACTTATATGTGAAACTATTACTTATAAATCATTATTATATCAATGCAAATGTATAGCACAATAAACACATTCATGTGGGAAGGCCACTTGTTCTGGGAAGCTTCAGTGAAAAAATGACATTTCAGGGGTCGATATAATGACCACGTTTATACCGTATGTGAATTTGGTAACCTTACCAAGTGTACCTATGTGACCAAATTTAAACCAAATGTTTTAGTAATCGTTTATTCACATCGTGTTTTGTCAAATGATTAATTAACCAACTTGGTTCTGGTTTGGTATTTATTTAGTCATGTAACCAAGAGAAAGGTTTGAAACTCTGCTATCTAATTCGGAATTGTGTCATCTGTCAATGACAATGTCTGGATGTCATTGAGCTCAGGCTCAGGCATTTTTAATTTAATTTGTTCATCAGTTTTTGTAAAGCCCCTACTCAACATCTTCAAGGCTCTTGTAAATGTCTAGGTGTTTGAAGTTTTTGCCATCCAAAATTTATATAATTTTCTTGTCCAAAAATATTTGGAGAAACGAACTGGTTTCTTCATCTGTCCAATTAATACCTTCGGACTTTTTTATAGGAGGTTCTGAACTACAGCAACTCATTTTATATAAAAAATACTAACAAAAATATATAAAACAATTTCCGAGGTAATGATGCGCTTTAGAATCACAAAACATATTTTTCACTAACACTCTCTCGCTCTCTTTTTATGGCTATTGTTTCCATTCGGTTCATTCAGCCAGTGCGATAACCACGACAGAACCATAGACAAGAGTTCTATACTGATAGACAGAACGCTTAGCAATCTTTCAAACCAAAATTTACAGTCACGGTTGGTAAAACTTATCATACTGTTTACACCATAGACAAATTTATTTTTAGTTTCTCTATGGTTTACACCATCTTAGTCAACTTGGTATTATAGTCTGGTACACAACAAATTTCGGTACCAAACCAAGCTAGTTACTTGACCAAGTGCACAGTTTATACCACACTGACTAACAGAATTTGGTTGGAATATAATCGTTAGTCAGCATACCAAGACACGGTATAAACGTGGCCACTAAGTTTGATTCTAGAAGTCAGAAGAGCAGACTTTAATTGGCCGTGACTGGTTGCTTGCATGGACGTCAACTGCCTCAAGTATACAAAAAATAGCCTCGGATCCTCTAATTCTCAACAAGTTCAGAAAGGCGGGAGAGAGTATACGGTGGAATAGTTTAGATCTCATTTGCTATGCTTTTGATCACAGAATTGCGTTTCAAGTGTCTTATTGGTTTTCTCGATAGGATTCACCTGCTGTGTGAATGATGGTGTATGGCGGTGGGTGATTCTAAGCTCTTTCAACATCTGCTCAAACACGTGGCCGGTGAATTGTGCCCCATTGCCGCTGAGTATCACTTTTGGGCATCCAAATCTTACGATTACTTTCTCGTACAAAGCTTGGGACACGGCCTTTGCGGTCGCTTCACGAATCGGTCGACATTGTACCCACTTTTTGTGAACCGTTCCTGGAATACTACCATGAAAGAATTTCCGCGGGAAGAGCGGGGCAATAGTGCCTAATAGTGCTGATAGGAGTCACAACTTCGGACATATGTGGCGAAATCCCGAAACATTCCATGCCAGTATTACAGTACAACTATCCTATCGATGGTCTTGGCTATCCCTATATGTCCTGTGGTGGGAAGCATCATGCATCTCTTGCAAGATCTTGGCACGTGTAGGTTTTGGGATGCAGAGTTTCCATGGGTCGGCCAGTTTTAATTCTGTAAAGTCGTTGGAGTCCCAGAAATGTAATCGTTTCGAATGCAGTAATCGTTTCGAATGCAGTAATCGGGAAATGCTTCCGGGTTTGATATAGGTTATTCTGTGAGTAACAGATTCAAAATATTGCCACGCAAGATTACTTATTTTGTATCCGCAGCAAGCTTTTGAATCTGTTACTCACAGAATAACCCAGATCAAACAATGAAAGAAATTATTTTTTCCTTTTAAGTGCATTTGTATAAAAGCTTGTCTTTAAAAATGTTATTTTATTATTTTTTTATTATCATTGGTTACCAGTATCTATTTTTCTATATTGAAAAAACATAATTGGTTTGTAAGGATTGTCCGTTGAAATCAATAAATATGAAATGTTGGCCTATGTCAGCATTATCAGCCGGCCCAGCCTCGTGAATACTTTTATTTCTTCTAGCAGATTTTGTAGACTAAAAGGTTTTGATATCAAATTATTTTCTTTCATTTCATTGACATAACAGACAGATATTTTTTTTAAGAACCTGCAAAAATATGACAAAACAAATACAATATTTTTTAGTGAATACGTTTTTTTTTAATCGATACAGTTTGATTCCAATATTTTTTCATTATTCAGTAACAATAAGTATGCTTTAGACTAAATAAGCGCTTACAAAATTATTTAGAATGTTTTCCACAGATGAGTCAACCAATTATTCATTTATCTATACTATTATAAAATTGCAATCTTTCCGTTATATATATATATATACATATATATATATATATATATATATATATATATATATATATATATATATATATTCAGGGTGAGTCAGAATAAGACCGACAAACTCCGACTACAGATTCCTCACCTCATTTCGAGGTGAATAGTTGCTATCAAGGTATATCCTAAAATGCATCCCCTCTGAGATACAGGATGTCGAACATACGAAAAAAATTTATATTTAATTTGTTTTCTCCCAAATTTCTGAAGGAAAAAATTTGAAACTTGATACACTAACCAAGATTTATCAACATGCTAATTTGAAGTTATAATTTTTTATTTTCGTAAACCAGTGGCGTAGTTACGATGGTATGTGGTCATATGTTCCTTCATATTTTCTTGGGCTCATCGATACTCAACCTAAAAGTCATAACATTCCATGTGCCTGAAAGTGGAGGTTTCTAAGATAATTGAACTGAAGATATGTCCTTAGTAGAGACATAATTTCCTTTGTGCAATAATCGCATAATGCTAATTTCTTACAACATATCAGAATATGTGTCAGCCTCCTGAACATTTTTTAATGTTGGGGGAATCGGAAACATTGTACGGGTGAGTCAGAATGAGACCGATAACTCCATTTTTTCATTCATCATATCATTTGATCGAATCGATGTCGCGGATTCACTGATATGTTACCATACTTTCTTGCATATGATTGTTTTGTACAGATCAACTGACAAACAAACCCAACCTCAAATTCATAATACTCCACTTAAATGAGAGTTAAGGTCTGAAATATTTTTTGCGAAAAATTCAAGATAGGTTCTCCTAATTTGTTGGAGTTTATGTTGGAGTATCATTATCAAAGCCATTTCTGATTGAATTATCTAGGAAAATATTATCCAATCAACATGTTTTTGATGAAGAAAAACAATTAGTCGAGCCTTTCATGCTAGTTTGTAGTAGGCTGTTCAGTACACTGATCAACGCATAAAACATACACGAAATTTGGAACTAAAAAGAAACGTAGCCTTTTTTCATTGATCCCGGTAGAAACACACTGATATATCGATACTAACATAAGACATAATTGACAGTAACCCAAAACAGTTTGTATTATTGTCAAGTCATCTGTCATAATTTCAGTCAGTGAACATTGTTTCAAAATGGATTAGTCATTTGAAGAATATACAGATATACATTTCGTTTATGGTGAAACAAGGGGAAAGTCAGAGCCGCTGCTGAATTATATCAACATAGATATCCAAACAGACATCATTCACAGTTCACTACTTTTATAGCTGTGCATCGACGAGTGAAGGAAACGGGGTCCTTTAAATTCAGTAAACACTATTGTGGTGCGAATAGAACAAGAAGAGTTAATCTTACGGAAGAACAAATTCTCGAACGATTAGCAGCAGATCCTTCTTCCAGCACTCGGGCTATTTCGTATAGGTTACAAGGGTCACAATCAACAGTAAGTCGGCTAGCGCGTGAACAACTATTGTATCCATTTCGCCTACAGAAGGTGATGGCCCTAGATGCTGGTGTTTATGGCCTTCGTAGATTTTTTTGGAATGGTTTTTGAAGATGTATGAAGGAGCAAACGACTTTCCCAGATATGTTCTATTCACGGATGAGGCATGTTTCACAAGAGAGATATTTCAATAGTAGGAATAGCCATTTAATAGTAGGAACAGCCATTTAATAGTAGGAACAGCCATTTATGGGATGAACAAAATTCGCATGGAATGTTTCGAAAAGGCTACCAACAAAAGTTTTCAGTGAATATTTGAGTAGGAATTATCTAAAATCGTGTCTTTGGACCATATCTTCTTCCTCCCCGTTTGAATGGGAAGAACTATCGAGTGTTTCTTGAACATGTTTTATCTGGGCTACTTGAAGACGTACCTCTATTGGTTCGTCAAAGAATGTGGTATCAATATGACCGGCCCATTTCCAACGAATCGTTCGTCAATTTCTTGATCAAACATTCCATGATCGATGGATAGGTAGACGTGGTCCCATACATTGGCCTGCACGTTCTCCGGATTTAACTTCACTAGACTTTTTTTGTGGGGATAACTTAAATCCCTAGTGTATGAAACACCTGTAGAATCTGTGGAAGATTTAACGGCAAGAATTTTAGCAGCATGTACGTTGATACAGGGTACACCAGGAATATTCCAAAGCGTGCGACAGTCGATGATACGGAGATGCCAATTGTGTATTGAGCAAAATGGTGGTCCATTTGAACATTTGCTATAATGCCTTGTTTGTTTCTACGTAGTGTACCCATTAAACGGTTTCTATCATTTAAGTAGATATTAATACACAATAATTGTTGTTCTTCATCAAAAACATGTTGATTGGATAATATTTTCTTAGACAATTCAATCAGAAGTGGCTTTGATAATGATACTCCAACATAAACTTCAACAAATTAAGAGTACCTATCTTCAATCTTTCGCAAAAATTATTTCAGACCTTAACTCTTATCTAAGTGGAGTATTATGAATTTGAGGGTGGGTTTGTTTGTCAGTTGATCTGTCAAAACAATCATATGCAAGAAAGTATAGAAACATATCAGTGAATCCGCAACATCGATTTGATCAAATAATATGATGAATGAACAAATGGAGTTCCCGTTCACATATTCCGATATGTTGTAAGAAATTAGCATTATGCGATTATTGCACAGAGGAAATTATGTCTCTATCAGATATCAGTGAATCCGCAACATCGATTTGATCAAATAATATGATGAATGAACAAATGGAGTTCCCGTTCACATATTCCGATATGTTGTAAGAAATTAGCATTATGCGATTATTGCACAGAGGAAATTATGTCTCTAGAGCTCATCCAGTATTGAAACGACCTGTTGGTAGGTAGAGAGGGGAAAAACACGAGTGGACACGATTTGCTGTGTTACGGCGAATCTTCACCAGTGTCTTGGCATGCAGCGTTTGAAAGGTTAGGCTTGTTTAATTAATAAATAGGTTGTGCAGTTACTTATTCAACTTTGCAATAGTTTACTCGTTACCTTGCCAAAATGCCCAGTGGCGGAAAAAGAAATAGGAGTGTTAGGAAAGTTATGAGTGTAAGTTCTCTACGTCTCGTGAATCGCCTATACCAAATAATTTGGTACGCCTATGGAATTTCTATTAATAGCCAATGGCTCGGGTTTCTTCGAGAAAAATTGGTTGTTAGGTGGGGGAAGGCCAAAGAGGTCGTTTCAATACTGGACGAACTCTACTAAAGACATATCTTCAGTTTTTCTCAATTATCTCAGAAACCTCCACTTTCAGGCACATGGAATGTTATGACTTTTAGTATGAGCCGAACTGATGTCAAACGCTCATTTGTCCATTCACTTGTCCCAAGAAAATCTGAAGGAACATATGACCACATACCATCGTAAATACGCCACTGGTTTATGAAAATAAAAAACATAACTTCAAATCAGCACGTTGATAAACCTTAGTGCACCAAGTTTAAAAAAATTTTCTTCCGGAATTTTGAAAAAAACAAATTAAATATTAATTTTTTTCGTACTTTCGACACCCTGTATCTCAGAGGATTTTAGGACATACCTTGATAGCAACTTTTCACCTCGAAATGAGGTGGGGAATCTGAAGTCGGAGTTTGTCGGTCTTATTCTGACTCACATATATATATATATATATATATATATATATATATATATATATATATATATATATATTTTCTTCAAATTCTCGGAATAAAGGTCTGATTCAGTCAATTATATAATTTTTTTAAGACGTTTCGATATGGTATTTGTCATCATCAGGTTAAAACACAAAATTAAAGAAAAAAATATATATATATATATATATATATACGGCAAACGAAATAATGGTTTAATGGGACAACGGGATAATGAGATAACAGGAAACGGGATAACCGGAAACGGTATAACTGAAAACGGAATAGCGCCGTTAACCGGATAACGGAAAGCTGGCAAAGCCACAGGCATGAGCTAGATTGAAGAATACAAAGAAAAACATAGGAAATAATACAAATTCCACGCGGACGAAGTCGCGGGTACCAGCTAGTAATATATACAAGCGAATTTGAATATTTCTCAAATTTTGATAATGGATAAGGAAGTTGGGAAATGGATTTTTTTACAGACTAAAAAATATTATAAATTATATTTTTAACAAATAGGAAAGATGGCAAAAAAATTATGTTAGTAGAATATTCAGGAATGAATTAAAAAAACGAGAGTGCAGGCTTTGGCTGCACATTCAAACAACTTTTCCGAATTTAATTTTTCCGTACCTGAAAATAAAATTGTACTCTTCTTTTTCATGAATAAACATTTTCATTGCTCCCTGTATAATGAATTTTATGAATGTAATTCGTATCCTAGATGAAGCAAAAAAATTATATTTTTAATAAATCAATAACAAAAAAATCTGTGCTGTTTAATCTAGGTTATGTCTGTGACGTTGCCCGCTTCCCGAATTCCTTTTTCCTTTATCCCGTTTCTAGTTATTCCGCTAACCCGTTATCCCATTATTTCAAAAGTCATTCATCTAATACGAACCTATAACAAACCTTAATGCGCCTCAAATCATCAGCATAATAAATGTAATAATTCATCATTAACATGTACCATCTAATTCCACTTAAATGTCATACCTTCGTGAAATTGGGTCCTGATCCGTGCAATAATAAGGGGTGGAAAAAAACTGTATCACCTTTCTCCATGACTACATGAATTTTCGGAAGATGGTCCATACCCTGAACTCCATGATAGAACGCATGCTTGTGTCCCTTAAATCACGAAAAATGCCTCATTCAAATTATTACCCAGCAAACACAATAGCATTTTGAGTCGCAGAGATATCGACGCAATATCGCGATGTTATATTGTACTCCTGATTAATACCTGCTAAGTCCACTGCACAAAATTTTGCGGTGCAACAGCGATGTGTTTTTGCAATACGCAGAGAAACACACGCGTGACATGAACTGAAATGTTTCAACAAATTTATGAATGAAGTATACATGATTTGATTTTGGAAAATTATTTTTGTAATGAAATACCAGACATCAAGTGCTCCAGCAGCCGACTCTATGCAGGGGAGCTCCAAGGGAGGAATGTTGCCCTGATAGACCGACCAGCATAAAAAACACGTATGATTAGCTCAAAGCTGAAACTTTTTGAGAAGTAAACCTGTTATACTCTGTATATAGAGCTTGGAAAAGAATAATGAACTGAAAGAATATATTCATTGAGAAAGATCACATTTAAAACTATGAAAAAATCCAGTATTGATATATAAATTCATATTACGTAAGTTATACTATTCAAATGAGTATTGAAATCAATGAACACAAAAACTATAAAAATAACAACATACTGAAGAAAATTTATAATGAACGAGCAGAATAGATTACCTATTTATATTCACCCTAAATAACGACACAGCTGCCTCATAGCAGGAGAGCAGTGTAATTATATTTAAAAATAAAACAAAGCCACATTGGTAGATAAAATTATAATCGGTTATAGGAAAAAGCTTCATTCACGAAGATATATAAACCGTTTTGTAACAATGAGATTCATTCCATTCGGGTATTCCTTTTAATTCAGTATGTACTTATGATGCGTATGGCATCTTAATTAGTTAATTTGATCAGACCATGTTTAGTCAGATAGATGAAATTTCAATAGTACTTCAAGTTATATTCAGATACAAACAAATTAAATATGTACCGGTTATTAGGACTCACACTGATGAGTTTGCTTACCAGTTTATAAGAAGAAAAACAACTTCGTAGATACAAAGAAAACGAGTCGATCTACATACACTGATATGTAGTCAGAAGAATTCATCCGAATTTCATCATTTGCACCTGAAGTAAATGAATAAATAATTACTTTGCGGGATTTTTAAAGCTTAAACTAAAAATCACTTAAATAAAAATATTTGCCAGATAAATTACCGGAAATGATTTTAGTGAAGTGATCTTCGGACCAAGTGTATATAGATATAGGGTGAGACTAGATAGTTTTTCTCTTTGATTGTATTATGTACCAGGTTTTATATAATGAACATTTTTCCACATTCATACGTACTCTACATTCCTTAAAGTTTAATTCAACTAATCTGATAAATATTTCTTCAATTCGTTAGATTTTGATAGTTCGCTTGTTCTAGACTATGATTAATGCTATTCAATGCTTATAACTGAAAAATTTTAGATTATGTTTTCAAGTCCAATAAAATATAAAAATTTATTGGTTGAAGAAAAAAAAACAATTACAATGATAATTGATTTAACCAAGATAATTGACATTGGTGTTTTAGAATTGTGTACCTTGATAAATACAAAAAGAAGTTATTAAAATATATTGATATATTTGACTATGCTACAATTGATTGAAAATGCATTGTTTATTGCCTTAAAATTATAGAACATTGTAACTGATATGATATTGATTTCTGCTATGGTTTTATTGCTATATTGACTTGATTGTTATTCTCCACCGGTGGTGGACGTGTTTATTAGAGCTGTGTGCAATTTGATTGTTTCGGTGGTGTTGTCGACATTTATTCCTTTCAACATGCCGTTAACTCGTGATCAATTGTGTGAACTAAAAAGTGCGGCAGATGTTATTATAAAACAATTATTCAAGGACGAAACATTCCTCAAAACAATAACGGATAGTGTCTCTAACGAAATCATGAAAAACTTGAAACAACAACTTTCTTCATTCGAGAAAAAAGTGGAAACATTAGAAGCAGACATCAATGTCTTGACCGAGGCAAATAAAAAGGTTGTAAAAAACCTGAACGATAAGATCGACCTCCTAAATGCTAAAACAAGTGATTGTACAGGGTTGTCCTATAATCCCTTACAAATAATATCCGAAATCACAGAAATCAAACAACGTGAAAACAGTTTATTGGTGTTTGGAGTTCTAGAAAGTGCATTGGATTCTGATGCTGTCAAGGACGTGATCAGAACAGTTGTTCCTGATTTTGAGATGACAGGATCTAAGACTTATCGCTT
Organism: Gonioctena quinquepunctata; assembly: GCA_018342105.1. NCBI lineage: Eukaryota > Metazoa > Arthropoda > Insecta > Coleoptera > Chrysomelidae > Gonioctena > Gonioctena quinquepunctata. Next base: position 821,967 of record JAFIRS010000252.1, read on the forward strand.
AGGTAAACCCTCTCCAGGAAAAAATCGTCCAATAAAGATTATTATGCCTAACAATAATCACCATTCCATGCTAATCAAAAACAATAGAAAAATACAGGCTGTTGATCAGTTTAAGGATATCTACATCAAACCTGACCAAACAGTTTTGCAAAGAGAGCATCTCATAAGATTGCGACAAGAACGGAAAAACCGGCAAGATTTGGGGGAACAAGACTTGATTATCAGATATAAAAACAGCATTCCTGTCATTGCTAAAAAAAACTAGTTTGCACATCCAACGGATCTTCCCAAGTTGCCAATAATCTCTCAATTTCATATCAAAACTGTAGAGGCCTGAACTCGAAAACCCATCTGTTCTATAAAAATATACTTGATACTGAACATAATGTTATAATAGTAACTGAAACCTGGCTTAAGGAAGGAGTGAACAATGAGGAGCTTTTTCCAGAAAATTTCCTAGCTTATCGTAAGGACCGGAAAACTCGCGGTGGTGGTGTGATGATTGCTGTCAACAATATTATTTTTCAGTCAGAGGCCTGCGATTTTGTATGTCCAGTTGATAAAATTGACTTTCTTTGCGTTAGAGTCTCTACAAATAACTCAAAACCTCTTTTAATATGTATAGCTTATATTCCACCAAATACAACATATGATGACTATGACGAATTCTTTGGATTCCTTGAAGATTCTGCTGAACTGAATAAGGCAATTATCATTGGAGACTTCAACATCAGTGAATTACATGACTACTATGACATTGGAAGCCTAACGAACCTAACCTGTCGCTTTAACAACTTTTTGGGTTTTTGCGATTCAGCACAACGCAATTATGTGAGAAACAACAATAACAGGTTACTGGATTTGGTTATCTGTCCAGCTGAAACTAGGTGTGTAGTGCAACATAATGATGACCCAATAGTTCCTATTGATCTCCATCATCCAGGACTCACAGTGCAACTATCTATTAGTACTGGTAATGTAAAAAAATTTGTTTCGTCTGTTAAAAGGTTTGATTTGAAAAGAATTGACGAAGCTAAGTTCTCTCATCTACTCAGTGAACTGAACTGGTCTCAAGCTTTACTTCACCTTGATAGTGTTGATTCTATGTGCACAATACTTAATGACTCTTTGCACAACATTATGTCCAAATGTGCTCCTCTGCTCAAATGTAGATCACGTAGGTTCCCTGCGTGGTTTGGCAAATGTACTATAAATAAAATCAAATCAAAAAACCATTATCTGAAAATGTACAAAAAAACCAAATACCTTTCTTATTTACAGCGAGTCAAAAACGTCAGAAAATTGATCAAATTGAGTATAGCAACTGACTATAAGTTATACATCGAGAGATCTGAAGAAATGCTCAAACATAACCCTCGTGGGTTTTGGAACTATATCAACTCAAAGAAAAACAAATCTCGCATCCCAGGAGAAATGATTCATAACAATAACATACTTTCTTCACCTCTCTCAATAGTCAACGGTTTTGCAGCGAACTTTAGTAGTGTGTATAGCCAAGATGATGGTAATAACGTAGACTTAAGCGACAACCTATCTGATCTGACAATGATGCCAAGTCACCATTTCTTGAACCTTTCAACCATCACCAAGGAACAAATCAATAATGCCGCAAAAAAACTCAAAAATAAACTCACTTGTGGTCCCGATGGGATCCCTGTTAAAATAGTCAAAAAACACATTAACCTTCTGGCTGATCCTCTATATATCATTCTCAATCTTGCCTTACAAAAAACTATTATCCAAAGATTTGGAAATTGTCCAGAGTATGTCCTGTATTTAAATCTGGCAATATTACTCATGTTGAAAATTATAGACCAATAGTCATTATATCAGTTTTCTCAAAAATATTCGAGATTATACTATCTGAACTTATATACAATCATGTCAGTTCTTCTCTGTCTAACTTTCAGCATGGGTTTGTCAAAGCTAGAAACACTGCATCTAACCTCTGTATTTTTTCACAATTCGTTTCTGATTCACTTGACCAGAGGAACCAGGTGGATGTAATCTTTACTGACTTCAGTAAAGCTTTTGATCGCGTGTCTCACCCTCAACTACTTAAGAAGTTGCTAAGCTTTGGTATATCTACTAATATTCAGTTGCTGCTCAATTCATACCTAACAGAACGGAAACTCTTTGTTGAGTGTGATGGAATAAAATCCTCCTGCTTTACAGCCTCATCCGGTGTTCCTCAGGGGTCAAATCTTGGTCCCTTATTATTCCTGATATTCATCAATGATATCACTGATGATATTCATTCTAACAAGCTATTATTTGCTGATGATATGAAGATTTATAGAGAAATAAAGGACGAAACGGATAACATTGTACTTCAGGAAGATTTGAATTCTCTGAGTAACTGGTGCATTCAGAATAAACTCCACTTGAATACCAAAAAATGTAAAGTTATGACTTTCACTCGAAAACTAGTTCCACTCACATTTAATTATGAACTTGATGGTAAAACTCTATTGCGTATCACTGAATCAAAGGACTTAGGAGTTATTTTTGATCAAAAATTGACTTTCTCAAATCATATTGAACATATCATTTCTAATTCGATAAAAAATTTAGGTTTTCTTATACGCAACTGTAAAGATTTCAAGTCGTTTGATTCATTGAAAAACATCTACTATCTATGGTCAGAAGCAAACTTGAGTACTGCAGTGTTGTTTGGAATCCTTCCCATTCCAAATACATTATGGCTATTGAGAACGTTCAGAAAAATTTTGAAATATGCTTATTATAAAAAACATGGTATTTATCCCGCTAGAGGCTATAATTATGACCTCTTGCTACAGGAGTTTAATTTGATATCACTAAGGAAATATCGCGAAATGAGAGACATGTGCTTTATTTACAAATTAATACACAATCAAATAGATTGTCCAACTTTATTGTCACAAATGATGTTCAATGTACCTCGTTTCTCATCTCGCTCATGTAACACATTTTACTTACCCGTACCTAACACTGTGCATAACTTCAACTCACCTTTATCAACAATGTCTAGGAGCGTTAACAATTCACCCAATGTAGATATTTTCTTTTTGTCATTTGCACAATTCAAGCGTGATATTCTCAGCATACTTCCTAATTGATAATTATACATTACGCTCTCAGTCACTTAGTATTAATTATGCTTAGTATAAGACTACTCTTATCACCTATTAATAATTTTGTACACCAATTAATGGGCTCTTGGGCCTGTTGGATGTATCTTGGAAATAAATAAATAAATAAATAAATATTTACACTCATATTTTCTGGTGATATTATATGAAATGGTTTGATAAGAATTTATTGATTTATGGATAAGTGTAAATTTCTGAGAATTGATTTTAATTATATCTTTTAAATTTGCAACTATGTTATTATTTCATTTTTTTTATAACTTGAGATATGTGTACATAGGTTAAAACGAACCTCAATCATATACCGAGTGAATTACTTGAATAGGCCGCTCTTCGAGAAATTCTAGTTGTCAGATTTAGTTCACAAACTCAGTATAGAACTAAAGACTTTTTTGAGACACGCTTTTGTACTGTCAAATGGTGTGAGTAAGATTTAGTACGGATTAGAGTGAACCAAAATAATCCAAGTATAGTTATAACTCATTGAGCGGTATTTGTAAAATCCTTTTATTGGGTTTTATAAAGTGTTTCTTTTCTAAAAGTAAATGTGAGGTTCGAAAAACAATTGGTTTTACAGCTGTGGTGTGTGAATTCATAACACCCTGTATATAGCCAGGGTTTAACAAACCAGTGTTATAAATAACAGTGCAGCGCAAGTATGGCGGCCCGTAGGTGTCGGCGTTGCGCTGCGCAATTTTTTTAATGTATAAAAAAACTATGCCCTTGGGGAGTAAGCACAAAATTAATTAATGTTTTATAGATTAGATAGCCAAAGTATGAAGGAGTTGTATACCATACCGATGCGGCGTCATAAACTGTCCTCCAAATTCAATTAAACGTATCATTTTTTTATGCTCTCTTGAAATACAAGCTCAAAACTATTTTTTTTTACCCAATGATAGAAAAAAATGTCTCATCGCCAATTATGACCATGCCATACTGTTTCGGTGTCCCGAAGTACCCGCCATACTGATCAAAGATAATTTTTCACTAGTCCATGTATCATAGGCACAAGTATGGCGGTCCGTTTTTATGACCCCCGTGGTCCATTTTGGGATGAATAAACGCAATGCCATACTGATAGGAGGTATTAAAATGGCCGCCATAATGGAAAAACTATTTTTTTTTCAAAATATTCATAAAATCACTGGTAAGTGTTGGAAAATAATTCTTTAATCTTTACATTTAGAAGAATTGATATGAAATTAATGGTTGTGTATAAAACTTTTTTTTATTTTCATAATAACCATACCTTTGAGTGTCGATTCTCTTTTGGAAAGAAATCCTTCATTTATTTTGATCTGACAGAACATAACGTCATAATTTGGGATGATCGAGCTGAAAATATGAACCTGAATAAATTTGCCCATGATAGAATATATATTTGTTAAATATTTATATCAGATTGGTGTTTGGTCACTTTTTAGTTTCTTTCAAACCATATTGTGAATCTTGTCTCTCCTGATAAATAAACACTTGCTCTTGGGACATATTGAGTTTGGCCAACCCCATAGACCCGTTCCATTACGGTTGATTTGCAACGTTTTATGAAAAATTAGGACAACTATAATTTTCTAGCTCATGACGCGGCTTTGCCCGCGTGGATTCCAAGAAGGTTATACTATTCAATACACTTTGTTTATTCTATGCAAAAAAAATGCAAAATACAATTTTGATAAATATAACACCACGCTAAACATTTTTATTCCTCAACGTAAGTTAGTTGAAAATAATTCATATCAGTTCAGATTGAATAATAAAAAATCATCCACAATTAATCCATTTTTCCAATAACTACACTAACATTAACACTGTTATCATCATTATAATCGTAATGCAATGCACCAAGATTTAAATCAGCGTGCAGTATTCGTTTGGATCGAGCAATGCATACTCAAACGGTTTTCTGTCTTGCTTCCCGTTGCTCGACTGTTTTGGACGAAAGGGCTTGGGCAGTGCGTACTCGATCGGATGCCAGTCTTGCTTCCTGTTGCTCGTGTGTTTCTGACGCTTGTAATGCCTTTTTCATAAGTGCTTGAGGTGTAGATCGACCAATCGCTTGTCGTTTGGGTGGCATAATTGATTTGACAGTGACAATAATGCTTTATAACGACTTTTACAAATTCACTTGCCAAAACCAACGAAAATGCGTGTGATATTAATTATCTGATGGCGATTAACAATTGGAATTTTCAAAATCAACATTAATTGTTTTGTCACACATGAACTGTCACGAAAACACACGAACTGCGATTAAACTATATGAAATACACTCATTTGTTAAAACGACTCGTGCGCCACCTATTGTAAAATGGTTGTACTAATTCAGAATAATTTCGCGGGCGTATGCACATCGCAATCGCAATCGGGTGGAAGGTACAGAAACAAAGAAAACACATATACAAACTTTCCCTTTAGGGTCGACTTTTTAAAAACACTGAACACGTATTTCTTTTTTGTAACAACGACCTCAAATACCAAATTTTTATAACCCTAACTTAAAAACTAACGGAACCCCTATACAAACTTTTACACCCCATTTCACCCTTCCAGGGATTGAATTTCTAAAAACACCGAAACACATTTTACTTTATTTGTAACAATTTTTATGACCCTAACTTGAAAACTATCAGAATCCCTATAAAACTTCCAATCCTCATTTATCCCCCCATTTCACCCATTTAGGGGTTGAATTTTCAAAAACACTAAAACAAGCGTTTCTTTATTTATAACAAAGACCTCAGACATCATTTTTCATGACCTCAAGTTAAAAACTATCGGTCCTCCTATACAAACTTTGAACCCTCATTTTAACCCGTTTGGGGCCGAAAACCCTAACATTCGTGTTCATACTTTGGCTATCTAATGTACAGTGCTTCTCAAAAGTCCCCTCCCCCCCTCTTATTTTTGGAACGATTATACATAAACAAGTGAAATTTGGAAACTGAATATTAAAGGTTGTAAACTTCCCTACTAGTGATGATAGATGACGAAATCGTCAAAGATGACGTCACAAGGACATTGTGACCAATAATTTTAAATGGAACCCTACGGCAAGCGACCCCTCTTTTGAAAGGTATCGAAAAAACCTATTCAATTATACTAATTTTGTTTGTGTTTATGGCAGTTTTGGCAACTCGCTTTTAAAAAACGCAAAGCTGTGGTGAATTAAATCAGTTAATACTAAAATTCCAAATTCAAGCTCCGCCTCTGGATAGTTGTCAAATAAGCTGACGTTTTTGTTAGTCTCCCTAATTCGACGTTTTTGTAATTGTCCAAGTTTTTGTACATTTAATAATTTGTGTATTGTTGATCGAACGTTTAACTGTTTTAGCAGCTTTTGGTACTTTTAATATTTTTGTACATTTTAATAATTTGTTAAACTGTTGTGAGCCGAACGTTTAAGTGCTTCAAAAAGCGAAATGGTTCGTGCTTTAGGTGATAAAGTAGCAGCGATCCTAATTCTTGGTGAAACTGGACAAAATATTCATGCAGCAGAACGCATTTTTAATGAGAGGTTTCCCGATCGCCCCGTTTCGAGGACTTATTTAAGGGAGCTCCTTCGTAAGTTTGAAACAACGGGTAGTATTAATGATGCGAAACGATCTGGCAGACCACAAATTTCTGATGAGAAAAAAATTGATATACTGGCAGAAGTAATAGTTAATCCTACTTCTTCAACAACCCACGTTGCATCTACCTGTGAAATCAGTCGAAGTACAGTACACAGGGTGTTGAAAAAAAAACAAATTTCATCCATACAAATTAAAAATGGTTCATCAACTCTCAGACGACGACACATGTGCAAAAGTACGAGAAGAGTTTGAAAATAGGATATTTCACTGTCAGGAAGTAAATGGAGGTCACTTCGAGCAATTTCTTTAAGTAGATACTGATTCTTAAATCTGTAATTAATATCATACTGAATGGAATTTAAATTTTAATGTTTACTAATGAGCCATTAAAACTGCCATAAACACAAACAAAATTAGTAACATTGAATAGGTTTTTTAGATACCTTTTAAAAGAGGTGTCGCTTGCCGTAGGGTTCCATTTAAAATTATTGGTCACAATGGCCTTGTGACGTCATCTTTGACGATTTCGTCATCTATCATCACTAGTAGGGAAGTTTACAACCTTTAATATTCAGTTTCCAAATTTCACTTGTTTATGTACAATCGTTCCAAAAATAAGAGGGGGGAGGGGACTTTTGAGAAGCACTGTATAATATAAAACAAAAATTAGCTTTGAGCTCATTCCCCAAGGGCATAGATTTTTTTTGACACATTCAAAACCGTACGACACCTACGGGCCGCCATAATTGCGCTTCCCTGTTGTTTATAACCTGGCTTACTTCTCAAAAGTTTTAGCTTTGAGCTAATCATACCTGTTTTTTTTTGCTGGCTCTTGGTCTATGAGTAAGCATTTATGAGTGCGTTTTAACGCAATAAATTAACTTTTTGTTTCAATTCAGCTTGTGATATAAATAAGTTTTTTCGCCAGATGCAGTTTCAGGTGTATGTGAAGTGTGAAGTTTAGGTGTGTTAAGAAATATTGCATTGCATTAAAAAGTTTTGTCAAGCGCAATGGACATCTAGGGCTGAAATAGCCAAGGTTATTCGGATTGCTTTTGAAATAATTGTTTACGTTTTAGAAGACATTGGAATTAGTACTACAGGTTTCAATATTGAAACCGCGCAAATGATTTGATCCCGAAAAAGATTTTAGTTGCTCACTGTTTTGAGCAAAAATGTCATGTTCAAAATCAAGGATTTATTGCAATCGCGAGAAACTGAAAAATTATACATAGTTGATGCCATGCATATTACAATCATTTCTATAAATTGATTTATTTGAAAATATGAACAGGATGGTCCTAAAATCAGATTTGGAATAATCTGCAACTGAAAGATAAACTTTAGTCGCCATCTTCCATCGTTCAAAATAATTTGTATTCATGTTGATAAGGGAAACATTATCAATTGAATATTGAATAGAAATAATTTTTCTATGAATTGAAAAATCTACGATAAAAATGAAGTTATTTGTTGTGAATTTCTAACAGAAATCAACTACTTTCCCGGCTAAAGCCACGCTGGACATTGAAAGGACCCTAACTCAATAGCAAAAAATCTGAAAGTGAAAATTTGCATTTTTATTCAGATAGAGTTATTTGATTTTCTATTCCAGTCTTGATTGAGAACTCATATATATGAATGAGGCAAAGGAGAATGTTTTCCAAAAGCTAGTAATCACCAGAAATCATGTGTAACATTGATACAAGAGAGGCATCGCATTCAGTAAGTCTTCAATACATTTTTGTCGACGAAAATCTATTTCACGCTTCCACGATCATCAGGAAGACCGGAAGAAATGGGAAACCCATTTTCTAGAAGCAATCTCACTTTGCACAGATGGAAAAATATTAGAAACATTTCTTTTGGAGAGACACTTTCAAATTAGTGTGTTTTCGACATTAAAACCTGTAATGGGGTATGATAGATTGATTTGTTTGAAAATATGAACAGGATGTTCATAACATCATATGTGGAATCATCTGCGACTGAAACATAAACTTTAGTCACTATCTTCCATCGTTCAAGATAACCTCTTGTGGGGTATTCATGTCGAAAAACCTCTTGTGGGGTATTCATTTTTCCATCCTGTTTATATTTTCAACAAATCAATCTATCATACCCCATGGCAGGTTTTAGTGTCAGAAAACACTAATTTCAAAGTGTCTCTCCAAAAGAAATAATTCTAACTTTTTCCATCTTTGCAAAGTGAGATTGCTTCTAGAAAATATGTTCCCATTTCTTCCGGTCTTCCTGATGATCGTGGAAACATGAAATAGATTTACGTCGACAAAAATGTTTCGAAGGCCTAGTGAATGCGATGCCTCAATGTTACAAATGATTTCTGGTGAGTACTCTCTTTTGGAAAACATTTTTTTTTGCCTCATTCATCTATATGAGTTCTTAATCAAGACTGGAATAGAAAATCAAATAACTATCTGAATAAAAATGTAAATATTCACTTTTAGATTTTTTCTATTGAGTTAGGGTCCTTTCCCAATATCTATCGAATGCAGTTCAATGTCCAGCGTGGATTTAGCCGGGGAAGTAGCTATTTTCTGTTAGATATTCACAAAAAATAACTTTATTTTTATCATGTATTTTTCAATTCACAGAAAAAATATTTCTATTCAATATTGAATCGAAAATGTTTTTCTTTTCATTTCTATAAATTAACAACCAAGGACAAATCAATGCTTTGGTTGAAAACTCTATTTCTCTTGCGAAAAACTCAAAATATCTAATCCAAGATTTTTTGAAGCACCAACCAGTATATATACGATTTCAAAAGTCAATTGAATATGTTTATTCTCAACTCAAAATATAGGGTTTGTTCAAATTCGTACATGATAATGTCGAATAAGGATTTGTTAATTCAACCAAATTTATTTGGTCAGTCTTATTGGATTGATGGAATCATTATATTGCGGTGACAAAATGGATTTCTCAATGCAATGCTAACATTTCTTTGATTTGAATATATGTTCATCTATTGAAACAATCTCCAACTCATATTGAATGAAAATGTGTTTCAACACAAATATAATATTTATTTGAATCAAACAACGGAAATAGATTAATTCAAATAGAATAATATTATATTGGTTGAATTATATGCGTTAGATGGCGAAGCGTTCGCACAACTGACCCTGACTTAGATAATGTTACCGAATAGCAAAGCCTGCTTATCATCGTTGTGACTTCTGGACTTAATTGTCTGGTGTAGGCTCTCATGCTCGATTGCTATATTCGTCAATTCAGTGGATTAACTCATTTGAATAATAATTTCAGTGAAAAGACCAGCTTATTTTGTTGAATTGACATTTTATTGAATTCATTAATTCAACATGAATAAATTTGAATGAATATTTTTGTTATATCAATCATCAGATTCTGTAGAGCTGATTATTCGATTCAACAAAATAATCATGGTTGAAACAACACTTCTGCCAAAACAAGTTATGAATAGAGTTGATCGAATGAGATATTGGTTCATGCAAATTAGTTTCAGTTGATTGAAACATTAAATTTGATCCAAAACCAAGAAATAATTTTACTCATTTTGAGATTATATTTTGTTGATTCAAATAAATGTTATTTGATTCAACAATTTGTTTTTTTCTGTGAAGTAGAACGGAAAGGTAAATAAATATTATTCCCCGTATAAAGTATATAGTAGAACATATATGTTTGCTGGGTAATTTAAATGTATTCTAACCTTTGGATATACATGTTCGTATAATGGACTGTTTTTATGAGACCCAGGAACTACGTACAGGCATCCATTTTTCTCATCAACTCTTTCCATAGCTGTCCAGGAAGCAACGATTTTATGGGCCGGCCGGAAGGGAAAGTAATGGAGGTCCTATGAACAATCCACACAATTAAAAAAAAAATTAGCTCATTTACTATATGCCATACATACTTGATGTAAGGGATGTTTGGAAATACTGGGATCAGAATCTGGTGGTTTATTGATCAGCATAGAATGCACAGCAGTTATGTTTGGCCCAATTATGTTTTTCACAACATCAACAACATCTTTGTTACTAGCATACTCCCAAAGGATTTCGTCGTAGAGATAATCTTGCAGCTTGAAAAAAAAAATACATTTTTGAACAAACAATGTTTTGTTACTATTTCTTTCCTTTCCTTTTGACTCTATGGCTAATAGTTATTTTATCAATCTTGCATATGATGACGAGAGGGGGTTTTTCTCTTGAAAAAATGAAGACAATACGGGGCAAGAGGATATGGGTCACTTTAGACGAGATAATACAAGATAAGAAGGCAAACAAGGAAAAGATTCAACAGCGCCAAGAAAACTGGACGGTGGGATGATTACAAGAACGCCTTGATCAGCTACAAAAAGGCACTGTGAGGAGGAGAAAGTACCCAAGAGTGCGCCAGACTCCAAAGAATCATCTCTAAGGACAAACATCGAGCAATACACTCCCTTAGAAATGAAGAAGGGGAGTACACCACTACAGGAGAAGAAATCATAAAGGAACTCTTCAGGGTCCATTTTCCTGGAGCCCAAATAGTACAAACACCTGCTAATGAGAATGAACCGAGGGCTTTGCAAAGATATTCCAGGGGAAGTTGGACATTAGCAAAAAAGGTGGTAACCTATGACAAAGTACAGTGGACAATAAGCACATTCGAACCATTCAAACCACCGGGACCGGACGGGAATGAAAAAGACGATGAACTAGCCAGAAGAGGATCGGAAAACGAACCAGGGCCAGGACAGACCCTCGGGGTACCGAAGTGTGCGGTACGAGCTTCAATAGAAGACTGGATCCAGGTAAAACACAAACAATACTGGAAAGACATCCCAGAAAACAGACACGGGAAAGACTACATCAAAGGCCCGTGTCGGAAAAAAACAGCAGACCTGTCAACCCTCAACAGGAAACAACTGAAAAATTGTGATAGGACATGTGCCAGTAATAGTGCACCTTAACAAAATGGGACTGTTCAATGGCGACCTAACATGCAGACTGTGCGGCAAGGAACCAGAAACAGTACCACACATGCTGTGCAATTGTGGAGCTCTGGACCGCAGAAGACAGTCAGTCAACGGGCAACCAATTGGTGAACCGAGACTGTACAGCACACTTTCAGCAAAGGACCTGTACAAACCTGTGCAGGGTACAAAACTACTGGAATGGGTGCTGTAGAAGGGAATAAGCAGGCCAGATACAATGGGCCAGAAGGCCCAAGTGTCGTTCGGAGGTACGAACCAGACGAGCCTACGGGGTGAGATTTTTGGTTGGTAACCCGGAGAAACGGGGACAATAGGAACACGGAGACTCAGAGCAAAAAAAAACAATTGTATTTTAAATCATACTTTAGCAATGAGAATAGAGAGAGAGAGAGAGAAAGAGATTTATTAACTACGTCCATATATATAAATACATTTGTAGCAGGTCCTTAAGAAAAAAAAAATAAAGTTAAAAGTTACAAGTTAAAAGAGTAAGACTAAATTTCCTACGGTGATACAACACAGGAATAAAATAAGGTTAACTCAGACCTCAGTCATTGTAAACAATACAGAAAGGAGTATATAAAAGTTGAATTGACAAATACATTAAAAGCCTATATCATCCACGTTAAAATTATAGTTCAAAAAGTCCTTTACGGAGTAAAAACAGTTCATCAGTAGACAAGATTTCACTGATCTCTTAAAATTGTAAAAGTTCATATTTCTTATTTCCAAAGGTAATTTATTATATATTCAATGAATTTTTCAGTGATTCAGAGAGTCTATATCTTGGTGTTCTCAAGAGGTTTCCTGACCTTGTTTGGTGCTGATGCGTGTCCCCCGAAAGAGCAAAAACTGATATGTATTTATGTATTTCAAGCAGAGTGGAATATATGAAAGCGGCAGGCATGATCTGGTGATGAATAAATAGAGCATGGCAGTGATCTCTGTAGCCCGCCCCTGATATTATTCGAATAACCCTTTTTTGTAAAACAAAAATTTTGTTTCAATGGGACGAATTACCCCACAAGACAATTCCATAAGTCATATGACTGTGAAAAAGTCCAAAATAGACAGTATCTGCACCAACAAGGTTTTTCAATCTGCGAATCAAGAACGTAACGCTTGATAATTTTTTTCGACATATTTTCCACGTGACACATCCAGTTGAGTTTGTCATCAATAGATATACCAAGTAACTTGACACTTTCCCCACCTGTTAGTGAGGAGTTTGAAGATATAATAAGATTCTGATTTTTAGCAGAATTGGGCATAAGCTTATTTGAACAGAACCACTCATTTGTCATTTGCAAGGTGAGTTTGGAAGAGTCAATCAGTTCCTCTAATTTACTATTACGATCTAACAGTGTGGTGTCGTCAGCAAAGAGAATGCATTTTTTCGGTAATATACGATAATATAAATCATTGATATACAGAATGAATAGGGTTGGTCCCGAAACAGAGCCTTGTGGAACCCCATGGACGATTTGCATTAATGCTGATTTGGCGCCCAAAACCTAAAACATTCCAATGGAAGTACACGAATGCCATAACAGAAAAGTTTCTCAAGTAATATATCATAAGATACACAATCAAAAGAATGCTTCCCCTTCTCGAGTCCTTCAACTACATTCGAAATAACGCTCAGAATAGCTCTCGTAGTTGATTTATTTTTTCTAAAGCCAAATTGCTCAGGACACAGAAAAGAGTTTGTTTCCAGGTAGGATATCAACCTTGTTTTGACTAGCGCCTCTATGATTTTCGCGATAACTGGAATTATGGAAATGGGGCGAAAATGGGGCAATATTGCTGAAATAATCATTGAATTCAGATTCCGTGATGGTGGACTTCTTTTTTTTCCATGGATTTCTGTTACACTCGAAGTTGATTAATCTCCAGGAGTCTCTGCTGATGTTCGAGGAATTTTTCTAAAAAGTTTCATACGCTAACCTTTTTGTTTCGATGATGGAATTCCTGTAATCCTTACGTAAGAAAGTGTATGCATCCCAGGTCACATGATCCTTATTGACATTATGAATCAATTTCACGTTAGAGAGTGTCCGACGTTTGTTAACTAATTCTTCATTGAACCAACAAACAGCCGATTTTTGTACATTGCAATCCCTGGTTATTTTCAGAGGAAAATCTTTTTTATACAGAGATTCAACGAATTAATAAAGTAATCAGTCACGGTGTTAGGATCCTTGATCAGAAAAATATCCCAACAAACTTTTCAATACCGGAAAGGCTGATTTTTCTCTTACAAATAATTCTTTCCACGAGTTCTACATCGAAATTATAATACATCACTTGGCCCAGGTGATCTGGAGCAGGGGTCCAGTACCTGAGTATCAAATTGATCAACGTCCAAATTGGTGATTATGTTATCAATGCAAGTGGAGCTAACTGTACCGATTCTCGTGACATCAGTGATTGTGATGAGTAGATCAAAGTGAGTAAGTTTATTAAAGTTGTTAAATTGGCTGAAGGGGCCATGAAATTCACATTGAAATCACCGGCTATGATAAATTTTCTATTGTTTTTCAACACGTTATCGAGAAAGAAGCCGAACAAGCTCAGGAAACTCTCGAAGCTCTCGAGGTTGCCAGATCATGATCTGTAAGGGGAAACAATTGTTACACCTAAAATTTCAATTCCACAAATTTCAATGTCCATTTCACAGGAGAATTCACTGAAATGTAGTTGTTTTGAAGAAATCGAGTTGCTAACAAAAATTGCTACACCGCCATGTGCACGAATTACTAGCTAGTAGTATCCCGGTAAATTAATGGATTTGATGGTATCATCACTCAACCAATGTTCGGCATACAAACAATGTCAAAAGGATTATTTTTCACAAAAAGTATTAATTCATCCACTTTGTTCGAAAGACACTGTTTATTAATGTGGAAAACACTCACCTCTTTCTCGCTCACCTCAGAGTGGTTTATTTTATATATCATTTCCTCAGACAATAAAGTACTATTTCTTCTTCTATACATACATATACACTGTGCTATACTTGATTTCCTTCATCATGAAGGAATCATTAGAAATTGCATTTACAAGTAAACATTGGATTGGAAAGAAAACGAAAAATATTCAATCACCTTAAAAGTGCGGGTAACACCTAAATAATTTCATGAATAAAACAAATTAAATGATAAAATGAACATTATAGATCCCGAAATATCGAAGGGTAATGAAAAAAAGTTGGCGAGTCCAATCGAAAGAGGTAGATTTCACAAACTCTTGCTGACAAATAGATGACGTTCCGACCTAGCATAAATGGTGTTCGTCACAGATTCGCCGTTTCTAGAATATTATATTCCAGAAAAATAAACACTGAGTTATGTGTGTCAAACCTATCAAATATCATATCATCAACAAGAACGAACAAACCTCGCACGAAAAAGCATATAGGACAGACAATAGTGCATGATGAGTTCATTAAATGTATGTTATTCTGTTATTTGTGTTCAGCTTAGAGAAAAACTGGTACATATTGGTATAAAAATGAATATTTGAGAATTTGATTAGGTTTTATAAAAGTCGTCATTTTGAAACTACGGAACCGATTCGGTTAATTCACTGATGTTTACCTGAGTAATATAAACTGTACGCCAGTGGTGATGGAATTATACAAGTGTAATATAATAAAATTTAATAAAAAAAAATGTTCAGATTCAAACTAAATGAATTTTTGGACGCCTAAATAATCAAAATACCCGTACGTGCATCGGTGAAGCAAATTGTATTTAACTTGGCTTATGGATATAGTTTATATGTACTTATCGGTGCGTTTTTTATTATATTTTTTTAAATAATTATCTCGAAGTGTTTACGAGATTAGGATGGTACACAAGTTTAATTATCCAAGTTTAAAATTAACCCGTATACAGGGTTATATTTTCCAAGGCACATATAACCCTCTGTATAGTTTACTCTGTACTTTAGTGTACCAACTTGGCAAGGACAAAAGAGTGGGTACAATATAGAATCCATAAATTCATCTCCGGATTCTCTGACTATTTTGATAGTTTCATAATTCTACTGAATGTTTGAATTTTCACCTTATCTAGCATTTTTTTTTTCGTAAAAATTGAGTGTTTCATCGGCCCCGGCGTGTAGAGTATACTACTCAGGTACACGTCAGTCAATTCTTAGGCACATCTCCAGAATCTCAGAATTCTAAGTAATAATAATAAGTCGTTCCAATTCTAAAAATCGAAATCACCGACAATTGGATCAGTCGGATGTTCTTAATTACATGAAAATTATGATTTTGAAAATTATTTTTCGTATCAGAGGGCGGATGCAGTATGAAAATAAAGTTTCTTGTCGAGAGAAGTCGAGACAAGACAAGAAAACATCATCTCTTGTCGAAAGAAACTGGTTTATTGTCTTGTCTTGATGAACAATTTCTTTTAGTTGAGACGGGACAAGACAAGAGGTGGCCTTTTCTTGTCTTGTCTCACTAAGATGCATCACTAGCCCCTGCATTGAATCTCCTGCATAAAACATGTTACTTTTAGTTCATAGCGATCTTTCAACACACTCCTTAAATTTTAATAATAATGTGTTTTTGATATAATTTTTTCGAAGATTTTTGTACTTTCTCAATAACTTGACAACAAAATTTCAAAAAAGAGAGTACTTCTTTACTTCAAAGTATCGGCTTAGTTAGATGAAAATTGGGAGGCTGATCCATTAATAAATATATATTTGAAGTTGCCCTGCTTTAAATAAACACCTTGTATATTTTTCAAATTCACAACAAAGTGAGCCGTATAACTTGAATTCGAAACATTCCTCATATTCCTTATGATACGTGATTTATTGAACTTCCTCACACCCTGTTTACTGTCATCAAATAATAAATATATGGAAGTAGAGAACTACTCGTGAAGAAAATATATATGAAAACAACTATTTCATGCACAGACGGTGCCCAATTGATCATATCAGAAAACATGAATTCACAAAATTCGAACTTTCCATTCTTTTCGATTCTTCGAATACCTCTAACCAACGCTCGTCAAGAATTTCTCTGTATGCTCATCCATTTCATATAAAATGATACTCAATAATTGAAAAATGTCAATCCAGTGAACTCCAACACAGAAACAATTATTTGAATTAAATTAGCTGCCAAACTAAACTTTTTTCCATGATTTCCGTATCCCCAACAGTACATTTTAGCATTGGTTATTACATCTTGACCTGTTTCACTCAATACTTTGATTAATCATGCTATAGTAGCTCTATAACTTTTACATTGCGGATTTCCGGATGATAAGCATATACATAACAAATTGTCGATCAGGTGTAAGTGCAATATTCTAAAGTTTACCTCGATTAATTCCTTGTTCGGGTTTGTTTTTGTGTTCAAAGGTTCAAGTAATACAATGATAAATTCACTACATGAGCCTTGCATGGAGTTTGAAAAATTATTTATACTTTCAGATAATTCGTGTTTAGTTTCAACTAACACTATACTGTGCAGATAAATATATAGATGAAACTCACTTTATTCACGGCATATTGTCCAGAAACTCCTTTTTTCCTCAACACTGGATCCATGATTAATAGAGTACTATACTCTTGAGTTTTTCCTTCACAAATGTCGATGAATCTTCGACTTAAACAGGAAATTATTACCACGTTATAATTTTATTGAAATTATAACATACCACATTTTGTCCAGTAATTCTGGCTTAACATTGTTTCTAATTACAAAATATCCGTTTTCCTCATAAAACAATTTCTGTTCTTCCGTAAAAGTTGAATTTTCATGTGTGTATCTCCTAGAAAATAAAAAGGATTATAGAATCATATTTTCATTTGATATGCTGTATTAAAAACAATTATTGGAAATTGAGGCGTAAGTGAAAGTAAATTACAAAAAAGGACCTTGGACATTTATTTTCAGGATTCATCCTCAGGGGAAATTCAACACTACGTTTAGGGATCGTATGCAAGAGGCCCTAAACTTGGTAACCAGATGGACGGACTTCAAGGGATTGAACATCAACCCTAAAAAATCCACCATAGTAACATTTATTCGGAGATGTAAACTAGAGGAGCTAGCATAAAACCATACAGAGCAAGGGAGAGGTAAATATTCTGGACTCAAAAGTGACCTGGAACCAACATCTGACAAAAGTGACCAGAAAAGCGGAGACCACATTAATTGTGGCAAGAAGCTCTTTTGGGAACAAATAGGGGGTAAAGCATCCCTGGTGTGGTGGACAAAGACACAGCAAAGGAGCGCTAAAACCAAACTAGGCAAGGTGCAAAGACTTGCCTGTGTAGGAATTACAGGAGCAATGAAATCAACGCCCACTGCTGCCCTGGAGACACTGCTGGGATTGCCTCTCCTCCACTTGATGATATAGGAAGAGGCAAGGCTAGTAGGTGCCTTCAGACTAAGAAACACACCGGGCACCAGCATAAGTGTTGGGACAAGATGAGTATCGTAAGCATCGTAACCAGATACGTGCTAGACATGAGATCAGACCACCTCGCGAAACGATTCTCATTTGACAAGTCATGCAGGGTATATATATACCAGACAGAACTGTATAGTCCGGTGGGAGCGATGGATTATCTTTTAATGACCCATTTTTTCGGTATATCAAAATGGGACTTGTGCAGGTCGATTTCTTATGTTATTCCACACATGGAATGGAAAACTATGACACGCCAGCGTGGTCTTGACAAAAGTCATGAAAAAAACGAAAAAAATTGGAATATTTCAAAAATCAAAATGAAGGCGCTATAACTCCTAGTATAATAGAGTTATTCGAAAAATTATTCCACTGTTCGAAAAGCCTATTCACCTACTTTGAAATGGGTCATAGAAAATTCGAAAAACAATCATTCATTTTCCGAAAATGAGCATTATTTTGTGCTGAGACTAAATTTTCAATGAAAAGTTATTTTTTCAACACGCTGAAAGTCACTCATAGTTCATCCGACTAGAATTATTTTTTCACCAAAAACTGGATATTGGGATTTGAATTTTGGAAAATCCTCCTTTAGCACGTACCTAACCTGGAAATATAGCACTCGTACAAATTTAATTCCACTATTACTCTATATATAACCCGTTTTATAGTAGGGGTAGTTTTTAATGCTTGTGGTGCAACTTTCAGAAACAAAAATTTTTTGGCTGGGCAAAATATAAAAAAGAATTGATGTGTTTTGCCCCGTTATTTTTTATTATAGTTTCATAGACTAAAATTATTCAAACATTCAAGGGGTAGTCTCGATACGATTTGGATTCAAATTTTGGAAATTTATCCTTCAATACGTAGCTAACACTGGAATGTAATCCTAGTGCAAAATTTCATTCTCCTATTACTTATAGTGTTTGAGATATAACCTGTTTCATAATAGATGTGGATTATACCAGCTGGGATACGAAATTCAGACATGAAAAAAAATCAACATCTCATGACTTTATGATGAATCAACATCTCAGAGACTTTCGTGCTGGTGATATCAAAACTGAAAACTTATCGACATTTTATGAGTGTGATGAAATCATAAGAATTCGAACTGCGAAATAAATATCGATGAGTTCAAGTGTTGAACAACTCACATATACACCTGATTGTATCGTTTTGTCAGAAACCTGGCAATTGGTTGATTCGTACGTATTTCAGTTAACAGGTTATGATTTGATTTACAATAGTGGTAATCTAAACCAAAATAATGGTGCCATTATTTATATCAAATCAGGAATCCAGTATAAATAAAATATATGAACATAAATCAATCAAATTGTTTTTTGAAACGAAAAAAATTGAAATAAATAAATTATATAGATCACCGTCTTCAAATGATAATGATTTCCTAGATGACCGAAGTCTTTTTTCATAAACAACCACCAACTGGATGCAGATTACAATTTATTAATCTGAGATATCAACATTGACATTTGATGTGATAATATGATATCTTTTGATTATTTAAATACTATGTGCGAATTTGGTTTTCTCCCCACTATAAATAACCATACATGATGTGTCAACAACAGTAAGTCCTGTATCGAAAATATTTGTATCACAACTAAATTAGTCCAAGAACTTTTGTTACCAATCATCATCAAGACCACTTTGACAGACTATATATTTTTACAAATAATTAAAGAACAAACCCACCCTGATTATCATAGCCATAACTATTCAAGACACTATACTTCAGATAGATTATACAGGGTGTTTCATAATTGAATACTGATCCTAAAGGGCGATAATCCTTGGAAGATTTTAAGAGAAATTATTTATATGAACATAGGTTCGCAACCGCTTTATTTCTGAGATACAGGATGTTGAGATTGAACAAAAAAATTAGTTCCTCCCCAATATCTCTGAAACCGCATTGGTTTTTTTTTCAATTTCGGTACATGCAAAGTACGCATAAAAATACATTTTTTCCATGATAAAGGATTTCTTAATTTTCATCAGTGGCGTCCCTGTTAACATGCCCTGTCATATTTTTGATCAAAATAATGATACGCCACTGTCTTTTTTCCAAATAAATATTATTTTTGTAATTGTCCTCTATCTTCTCATAAAAATGGTCTCCTGCCTTTTTTTCGTCCGGCGGACGGTTTTCGATTTAGAAAATAAAATACATTCATTTACTTCCCTATTCGATTTTTTCTCTTAGTCTTAATTTCACAATTGTGGTAACCGAAGGATCTAGGCAAGATTTTTATAATTTTATGGTAACTATTATTTAGTTTTTGTAATAAGTAGGCCTAAAAATTATATTTTTTATTTTTAAAAACATAACTATTATGATCAAAAAATACCAAAATCAAATTACCTGTTCAAAATGTCCGCCTCCTGCAAGTACGCACGCCTTAGCCCTCCTTGTCATTGAGTCGCGAAAATTCCTGGAGTATTCCTATTCACAGGAAACTATTACGCGGTTTCGCAATTCTTCCTCAGTGAGAATTGGTTGACTGTACACCAAAGTCTTAAGATGTCCCCAAAGAAAATAATCAAGACTGTTTAAGTCTGGGGATCTAGCTGGCCATGACTCTGTTCCCCCACGACCTATCCAGCGATTATGAAAGTTTTGGTTCAAATATTCGCGTGCCGGAGCACTAAAATGAGCAGGTGCACCATCGTGCATGAACCACATGTGATTTCGCATCAAAATAGGAACATCTTCCAACAGAATTGGCAAATTATCTTAAAAAAATCGGCGATAATTATGTCCATATAACCTGCTTGTTAAAAAAAGGTCCAATTAGGTAATCTCCAATAATTCCAGCCCAGAAATTTAATGAGAAATGCTCCTGGTGATGAGATTCAACGATTGCATGCGAATTTTCCTCGGCCCAAAAATGATTATTATGAAAATTTCTGATCCTGTTTTTAGTAAAACTAGCTTTGTCCGTGAATAAAATGTCCCTGTCAAATAAAGGATTTTCGGTAACTTTTTGGAGAAACCATGGGCAGAAATTCCCTCGTAATGGAAAGTCTCGAGGAAGTAGAGCCTGAACCCGTTGAATGTGATAGGGATATAATTAATAATCATGAAGAATCCTCCATACTAGAATATGGGCGATATTCAAATTATTGGCAACTTGCCACGTACTTATTTCAGGGTTTTCGTCAACTGAATTTAAGTTTTTTTAACTTAAATTATATCACGTATCTAGCTAAAGGAGTGTCAAAATTATTTATGTTGAAAACAACGAAATGTGTTCTTAGCATAGTAGATGTTTCTAGCACACAAGATAATCTACTACTCTTCAACGGCTGATTTCGCATAGGGACAAGCAAATGAATGCATGTTATTTTCTAACTCAAAAACCGTTCGCCGGACAAAAAAAAGGAAGGAGATTATTTTTATGAGAAGATAGAGGGCAATTACAAAAATAATATTTATTTGGAAAAAAGACAGTGGCGTATCATTATTTTGCTCAAAAATATGGCAGGGCATGTTAACAGGGACGCCACTGATGAAAATTAAGAAATTCTTCATCATGGAAAAAATGTAATTTTATGGGTTCTTTGCATGTAACAAAATTGAAAAAAAAATCCAGAGTGGTTTCAGAGATATTGGGAAAGAACTGATTTTTTTGTTAAATTTCAACATCCTGTATCTCAGAAATAAAGCGGACCTATGTTCATATGAAGAATTTTTCTCAAAATCATCCAAGGATTCGCCCTCAAGGATCAGCATTCAATTATGAAACACCCTGTATAAAGCTGAAAAATATAAATATATCATGGGACGCAGTATATCATATGGAGGATTCAGATCCACCAGCACATAACTTTGTTAACATGGTTGAAGAACAATTATCTAACTGTACCTACATCAGGAAAAAGAAAGGTTAATTTAAAAAACCGTGGATGACCATTGAACTCCTCTTAGAAATGATTAACGCTCGCGATAAAGTGCACCAAAACCTCCTTAAGGATTCTCTAAACAATAACTCAAAGAACTATGAATTCCTCCGTAATAGTGTAACAAAAAATTAAAAAACAACAAAAATCAATTACTACAAAAGAATGATAACTGTGAGCCCGAATGATTCTAAACGTCTATGGGACATTCATCTGATTTTATGAACATCTTGTACATATTTTCAAACAAATCAGTCTTTGGGACATTGTTAATGAAATTTCTTCCCGCAAAACCATTAACTGTAAAAATAACAAATACTGATGCGGTACTGATAATAATAATTCACAAGAGATAGCGGATGCAATGAACAATCACTGTACTAGCATAGGAAAAAAATGGCTGAGCAATTCCCTTCATCTCCCAATTCCGAAACTCAAAGAATCCATAACTCACTGTTTTTTGAAGATACAGATCACAAAAAAGTGGAAAATATCATCATGTCTCTGAAAATGAAATCATCTGGGCTTGATAATATAACAGCCAGAACATTAAAAGAAATATTTGCATAATTGCAGATATATTTAATGAATGCATGACCGCAAGGTCCAACAACATTAAAAAAATCTATAATTTTCCCCATATATAAAAACGGCGACAAACAATTCATAGTCAATTATCGGCCAATATCAGTCATCACAAATTTCTCGAAAATATTTTAATAACTTCTCAAGGAAAGACTTACAAATCTCAATAAATACAAAATCATTTCGGCTTCGAAAAGGACATCTCTACACAAGATACAATAATTAAACTCACTGCAGAAAAGTATTCATCTCTAGATGAAAGTAAACCATCTCTTACTGTTTTTACAAGCTTTTATTTAGTTTCACCTGTCCCGGTGTCTGCCTGTCTGTAATCAAATCTTGCAAGTTAAATTTGACCCACTTCTAGTTGCCAGATTAACATGAAATTTGGTAGGTGTTTACAGTTATCGTGACAATGCATTATGGAATTTTTATTGGAGGAATAACAAAATGGCGGCTGTAAGATGGCGGACGAGATTTGTGTTTATGGTCCAATTCGACTCAAAATTGGTATGTGGGGGTTTTCGAAGTCGAAAATTATGAATTTTTTGTCGAAATTCATAAAATAAAAATGGCGGCTCCAAGATGGCGCACGATCTCTGTGATTATGGTCCGAATCTATTCAAAATTGGTATGTAGAGATTTTCAGGGTCGGCGATTATGACTTTATTGTCAAAATTCATAAATTCAAGCTGGCGGCACCATGATGGTGGACAAGTTTTGTGATAATGGACCGTTTTCATTCAAAATTGGTGTGTCGGTGTTTTTAGAGTCGGAGATTATGAATTTAGTCGAAGATTATTGATTCTTTGCCAGAATTCATAAATTGAAGATGGCAGCTCCAGGATGGCGGACGAGTTAACCTTTGAAGAACTAGATAGCTCAGAACTTACAGGAAAACAGCCTCATAATGACGATGCATTAAGAGAAATGCATAAATTAAGGCGTACTTACTAAAAAGCACAAAATAAAATAATTAACCCAGATAATGCCAAAACTTTTTTTTTTGAAATATTTATTCAAATTTCAAATCTAGGGATAACCAAAAATTGATATTTTAAGTAATTTTTGCATTCAATAATGGCGTTCTTTTAAAAGAACGGTGGCAAAATCACCACTACTTTAAATTAAAATTAAACAAATTTTGAAGATATGGTTTATTATTGATGGAATCTTAACAGCAGCAATGGTTATTTAAGTAGAAGATAAACTTTTATAATGAAATAAATAAAGTACTGTGACAAGTTTTATATCTGTCTTCAACATATCATATGTACATAACTACCGAAAACAATAATCTACTATCTAGATATGAAAATATAAATTCTGCTTTCCAACACTCCCACTAGAATTCATATTTTCCGGTCTTCAAATCTTAGTCCCATTTTTTCGGCACAATAAACATGTTTTCCTTGAAAAACTGGTTTTGTGAGCACATCTGCAACCATTTCATCTGTACTGATTGATTTGAGGGATATATTATTCATCTCAACATTTTCCCGTATGAAATGATGGCGTAGGTCTGTTGGTTTTCCATGGTAGATCATTTTGACATTGCAATTGCACTCCGATTATCACAAAAAATAACAGGAATATCAGTATCTAGTTCGAATTCAACCATGAAATTTTGTAACCAAAGAACCTCTTTACAACTTGCTGCTAGAGCCATATATTCTGCTTCAGCAGTTGATAAAGCCACTGTTGGCTGTTTTTTACAATTCCATGTAATAGCACCACCCTGTAGAATGAAAACGAATCCTGACACTGATTTTCTTTCATCTATGTCACTTGCCCAGTCGGAATCGCAAAAACCAACTAAGTTTGCATTTTCATTATTCGAAAACTCAAGTTTTGTTCCTGTAGTTCCTCGTAAATACCTGAAGATTCTTTTTACAGCATTCCAGTGACATTTACCTGGATTTTTGTTAAATCTGCTGAGATAATTCACGGCAAAAGCTAAATCAGGTCTCGTGGCATTGGCTGCATAAAGAATGCTACCTATCGCTTCCTGATATGGCACGTTTTTCATTTCTTCTTTTTCACAGTTATTTTGGGGACCCATTTCTTTCGACAACTTCTGGTTTGGATCGATGGGTGTTTTGATAGGATTACAATTTTGCATATTGAATCGATTCAAAATTTCTTCAATGTATCTCTCCTGGTCAATCCATAATTTTCCTTTTTTCTTGTCACGGGTTATCCTTATTCCCAAACAGAAATGAGCCTCATGTAAATCCTTCATTTTGAATTTCACCATCAGCTGCATCTTGACATCTTCTTTATGCTGCTTATTATTGGAAAAATAAGTAGATCATCCACATACACGGCAATAAATAGCAAATATGGACCAGCTATCTTGAAATAAATGCATGGGTCGACTTTGGATCTTATCAGACCAATTTCTTGAAGAACTGTATCTAATTTCTGATTCCATGCTCTGCTGGCTTGCTTCAGTCCATATATTGCCTTCTTCAATCGGCACACCTTTCTTTCTTCTCCAGGAATAATGAATCCTTCTGGCTGGGTCACATAAATTTCCTCCTTCAAATCGCCTTGCAAAAATGCACTGACAGCATCCATTTGATCAATGTCCATGTCAAATCTGACAGCAAGTGCGAATAGATACCGGAGCGATTCGTAACGTACTACTGGTGAGAAAGTTTCTTCGAAATCTACACCTGGTTTTTGTGCAAATCCTTTCACAACAAGTCTCGCTTTGTATCTCTCTATGTTACCGTTTGCATTTCGTTTTGTTTTGAAGACCCATTTGGTTCCTATGACCTTCCTGTTCTGAGGTAAATCTGATAATACCCACGTATCATTTTCTTCCAGTTGCCCCATTTCTATTTTCATTGCCTCTATCCAGAAATCTTTGTCATCCCTGTCCATAATTTCATCAATTGATGAAGGATCACCCTTTTCATGATGTTCCGCTTGATAGCACACAAAATTATCAAATTTTCTGGGTTGTGCTGTAGATCGACTTGAACGACGAAGTTCCGAAGGTTTTCTTCATTATTCACTTGAATGTCACTTTGTGTAGAATTGCAATTCATCGGTTCGGATTCCTCGAAATGTGTTTCTTGAATTATATCTCCCTCTGTTTCGTTATTTTCATTCGTGAAAATTGGTGAAAATTCAGACGAAATTAACATAGGAACTGACTTTTCCTCTGACGTTTGGTTATCAAATTTATTTTCAAAAAAAATCACATCTCTCGATATCATTATTTGTTTCGTCTTCAAGTTGTATAAACGGTAACCTTTTATATTATCGGCATACCCCACGAAAATACATTCTTCACTTTTCGGATCCCATTTCCGTCTTTTTTGTTTTGGGATATGAGCCATAGCTTTACATCCAAAATGCGAAGATGGTTCAGATTTGGTTTCTTTCTGGACCAAATTTCTTCAGAAGTGATGTTTCGGAGTATTTTTGTAGGAGATCTGTTGATCAAATATACAGAGGTTGAAACTGCCTCGGCCCAAAATTCTTTTCCAGTCCTGAATCAGCTAGCATACACCTTGATTTTTCAACTATAGTTCTGTTGAATCTTTCGGCTATTCCATTTTGCTCTGGCGTATAAGTGACAGTTGTTTGGTGTTTTATACCAGATTTTCGGAGGAAATTTGCAAAGATCCATTTTGTACTCAGTCCCATTATCAGTGCGAATCATCTTGATTTTCTTTCCACTTTCATTTTCTGCATAGCGTTTAAAATGTTCGAAAGATTCCAGCACTTGGTCTTTTGTTGCAAGAAAATAGACAAACACCTTACGGGAGAAGTCATCGATGAATGTTAAGAAATATCTTGATCCGCCAATTGATTTAACTTCCATGGGACCACATAAGTCAGAATGTACAAGCTCTAAAATTTCTGATGCTCTGTTCCCAGAATATTCAAAAGAAGCCGGTGTTGCTTACCTTTTAAACAAGAAATGCATGTTTCATTGCTTGTATTTTCGAAATTTACACCATGTACAATACCGTTTTAAGTAAAATCATACTGTCACTATTTAAATGTCCTAATCGTCTATGCCACGTAGTTCTGTCTATCACATTTTGCGAAGATGTAACAAGTGCAGTGTCTATCGTGCACAATCAAGTTCATACATATTATTGCTCATAGTTCCGGTTGCAACCAAAATCCGTTTAGGTCAAAATTTCACAACCTTTCGCGTCAAAATACACTTTATGTCCGTTTTTAGTGATTTGACTAACACTCAATAAGTTTGTAGCAATGTCTGGTACGAACAAAACATCTTTCACAACCACTGTGTCTCTAGAACCATTTGCATTCACTTCTAATGTTATTATTCCTGTCTTCAGTACAGGTATCCGTGCTTCATTGGCAATAACAATTTCGGATTTATTAAAAATTGATTTTTCTAACCAATCTTCTCTTCTGGTCATGTGCGCTGTGGCCCTGAATCAATGTACCATTTTTCATTATCAACATTGTTTCCCAAATGTCGAGAATGGAATGATTTCGGTACACCTGATTGACATCTCACTTTTGAACCATCACATTCATAGGACTTATGACCATATTTATTACATTTATAGCATCTCGGCCCTTTTGATTTGTATTTGTGGTTAAAATGCTTTTTCTATATTTCTCACTATTACTGATGAATGCACCATCATGATGGGATGCTTTTCCCAAAAACGTTCGACTTGATATCTTGTAAAGTTTCGTCTTGATCGAATCACCTGTTATGCTTGTGCCTGAACTTTCAATCCCCATAATCATTGGTCTGTATTCATCTGTGAGGCCAGCAAGCAAAGAGTTCCAACCCATTCCTCACTAACTCGAAATCAATAGCATTCAGTTTGTGAGCTGTTGAAATGATCGTATTGACATATTGTTCAACAGTGTCCGCATTTTCAAGTTGGGTTGTGATCAATGTTCGGAGAAGATCTACTCTTCTGGTTAAACCTGAATCTTCAAAAGCTTTGTTTAACTTCTCCCACGCCTCTTTTGCAGTTGTGGTTTCTTGAATATGAACGAAAATGATTGGATCCACGGACAGAATTATTTTCGATCGTGCTTTCGTCACTTTCTTGGTATCGTTTTCTGTACCAAGAACACATTCCCACATATCCTCGTGTTCGAGATAAGACTGCATGGCAAATTTCCATGTTGAGAAGTTCTCACGACCTTTCAACTTCTCGATTTGAAAATTTGAACTTGAACTTGTCATTTTCTCTGGAAAGTTTCTTCTCGGCAAAATAATTTCAGCACTCTGCTGGGCCCATAACCTGATGGAATCTTAACAGCAGCAATGGTTATTTAAGTAGAAGATAAACTTTTATAATGAAATAAATAAAGTACTGTGACAAGTTTTATATCTGTCTTCAACATATCATATGTACATAACTACCGAAAACAATAATCTACTATCTAGATATGAAAATATAAATTCTGCTTTCCAACAATTATGTTATATTTTCTACTGGAAATATGAATTATAGTGTATGATAGGTAACAAAGCAATTTTTTGGATGCAAAGTAATGGAACATTTTTGACAAAAAAATTTACAATTTTTATGACAGACATTACATCGGGTCTGCTTTTCCTGATATACAATCAAATGATCTAATCTATCATATCGAGATGTTTCATGAAGATTTGCGGACTGACGGCTAGGACCTCTTTTTGTTATTTTTTTAAATGTCTCCAAAATTGAAATTGCCACTGACTGTCTAAATCTTAGGTGATCTTTTTTTCCGCCTCCAATTCTATATATTTGCCAAGCATTTTGTTCGGCCATGTCTAGACAGTGAGATATCAGTGGAGAATACCACTTCTCACCTCTTATATGAGTTCTATAGAGGCTAATATTTTGATCAGCCCTGTCAGCCACACTCATCATTGTACTTTTTTACTGCATTTGGTTGCAGTACGTAAATCGTTTTCTTCTCTTTCTGGAAAAATATTTTTACTGGGAGGGTAGGCATTATTTTGGTATGATTTGAAGCAATAGTTACCACGCTGTTATCGCACCACTTGCATAAAGAAAATATACTTGAAAAAAATATAAAAATTAGAAAATAAATTCAATTATTATTCTAGTAAATATTATTTTAGTAAATAAATAATTAAACTTTAGCAGAATATTAATAATTCTAGTGATAAATGAATGAAAATGATCAATAGCAGAATGTAAATTAGGTAAGTATAAATTTAAACTAGTATATTATTTAAACAAAATCTATATTGCTATAATTATACGTAATTAGAAAGATTTTTATCATAGAACAAAAAAGTTCGTGAGTCCGTAGCTGTATCTATATTATTTAACAAGTTATAAGCATGAAATTTCAAAAAATATAAAAAAAAACTAAAATTTTTATAAACAAATGCTTATAACAACTGATAAACAATGGTTACAGAATCGATTTTGAATTCATTTCAAAGTTAAATAAATCTTTTATAAAAATGACTTGAATGTCCTTTACCGTATCTCTTATAGTTCAAAAGTTATAACAATTTATAACTTGACAAATTATGGAACGGCTGTAATTTCATTATCATATAATATGTAACAATGCTGTAAAAAATACAAGAAATTTTTTTTCTATACTTTGGTATACATAGTTGTTTTTGTTATTTTTTGAAGTTTTCGAAAAAAAATATAACGGTTGATATTATTTGTTTATAACAAATTTTTAAGTTAATAAACAATGAAATTTATTTATAAAAAAAAATTATTTCTCTGTTAATTCATTGAAAAAGGTCAATGATGGTTTTTAAGAATAAAATAATTTCTTAACTAATTATTTATATATAAATATAAAAAAAAACGATTATAAACAAAAAAAATTTTTAAGAAAATTTTGTTTTAAATCATAATTTTATGCACGAAGATGGTAAAAAAAAATTTTTAAATCCCAAAATAGTCTGTTTGTTTAAACAATTTTTAACAAACTAAATTTTTTTTCCAATGTTAATTAATACCTATATTAGATGCAAAAACAGCAATAATAAGATATTACTAAAAAAAAATTTTTTTGATAATATTTTTTTGAAAATTTAATTTTTTGTTAATTTAAAAAAATTATAATTAACAAAATAATAAACTTTAATAAAAAAAATTGCATTGCTTCATTAAGTACCTGAATGAAAAGAGCTCCACGAAGCGAAAATTTTATAGACCAATTATTTAAACTTTTATGTCGTAATTTATAAAAACAGAGATTGGAAAAAAATTTGTTAATTAACAATGGTGTAACTTTTTGAAAAATCGACATGAAAATTTTTTTTACCGAGGTTTTTTTCGTTCAAGTGTCTAGATTACACCATAATTTATTCAAATTTTTTAATTGTTATTTAATACTATAAAAAAATTATTTTAGGTGATATAACGGCTTTTTAGACGGTGCGCCTATGCCGTAACGACCTCGCGGAGCCCTATTTTCAGCGTTAAAAAATATTATAAATAATAGAGATAGAGTTCCAGGATCTTTTTTCATAATTCCTTAAATATCATTATTTTAGAAATTATTAACGAAAAACGAAATACCTTCTTTTTTTAATCTTATTTTGTTAATAACAATCGCAATTTTTTACGTGCTAATAAACCCTTAAAAACATTTTTCTAGACGTCATTCCGAATCGAATGAGCTATCGCTCATATTTTTAGGAGCTTTATATCTATTTAACACGTTTTTGAACTTGTTGATTAGACTAATTATACTTTACATATAAAAGTTAACATAAATACCATCGTTAAATCAGTGAGTGTATATATTCCTATCCACGAATACTTCTTCTATTAGCCTTTTGTATCATGTTATGTTACTCATAGCCTCTCTTCCTTATATTATATGAGACGGATTATCATTTTAATTATGATTATATATTATATTGTATTTCATACTGTGATTAACATATCGCTTTTGTGATTATTGTTTATTTAAAGTATATTTATATGTATTATTGCATCTATTTTTTATATTGCTATTTTTGGAAATGAACTTCGTCGTAGTTTTTACTCCCTGGAGTGAAAATGTCATGAATTCGAAATTTCTGCTAGGACAAAAAATAAAATAAAAATAAACATGTTTGCCGTTATTTTCAATTAACAGTTACGTAGATAAAAATTATTCAAATATTCAGGAGGTAGTTTCAACCCTTTGGGTTTCTAATTTCGGAAAACCTCCCTCATTACGTATTTACCCCTGAAATGTAACCCTCATGCAAAGTTTCATACTCCTAGCTCCTAGTATTGATACATTTTGATATATAATCTGTTTTATTATAGAGGTGGGAAATTCAGTTATAAAGAAATAATTCTCAAGCACCAAATAAAATAAAAACGTGTTTTGCCATTTTTTTTAAATAAGCAGTTTTATGGATAAACATTTATTAAATAGTCAGGGGGTAGTTTAAACCCTTAAGGATTCGAATTAAAAAAAAATGCCTTTTTGTGGATCATAAAATGAAACTACTGACCAAATTTCATTTTCATAGCTTCACCGGTAGATTCGGTGTTTACGTTGGTGGCCCTAATGATTCAACAATTAATCTTTACAATGGAATATTTTCCCCAAGTCTTAGTTGCAAAATTTCTTTATATAAACTACTTACCTGAAATGGGTGATGATTTGAATTTCATTTATGGTGGCAGGCGCGGATACAGGGGGGAGGCAATGGGTGCAATTGCCACCACCTTGACGCACGACCAAAGCACTTTTTAAACAATTAAAAAATTTGGAAATCGTCATTAGGACATCACTATATATTTACTAGAGTCGTTATTAACGCTTAACGCATCACTACTACAATAAAAAAAAAAGATTATGTGCGTTGTGTCCGCGCCTCCACAAATTATGCGTTTTGTTTTCTATGCGTTTTGTTTGCCCCCGCGGCTCCACCCTCCCGCGCACTTGAGAATACAGACAATACAAGAGTTCAGTTCGTTGCGCGCCAATAAACCAATAGTCAACCAGCTACCTACATTACTTCAAATTCAATTGTTTTTTTAAAGTCAACACCCATGCATTTTTATTACATATTTCTAAAGGCAGAGCACTATTCAAATTCAACTGTATTTCTCGACAGCAACTGCACTATTGGTCTCTATATTTTTCAGAACAAATTTTCTGAAAGATAAGTTGTCCCCCAAAAATGCCCCCCTTTGAACGAAATCCTGGATCCGCGCCTGTATGGTCCATATAATGCGATTTGTAGTATGACCTTAATATTCATATTGAAAGATTCAAATTAGCTGAATTTAAATTTCTATTTTTAGTTTCGGAAGATATATGACCATTTTTCGACTTCACTGATTCGACTATTTTGACATTTCTACCTCTCCCGGAAGCGTAGCTGCGAACCGTGTAAACAATGTGTACCTATCTACCTAGTTATACGAATAAACAAAGTATGGAGAAAATGAATGTGTTGCGAAATTATGGGAAATTTAGAAAAAACGTAGGTACTTACATTTTGATTTTAGTGCAACGCATCAATGAATAATAATCTTATTTACAGTTTATACAATAAATAAGTTGGTTAGGTTTACAGAGTTGTCAATTTCATCCGATGAAATTCTCTGAAAAAAATAATTGTTATGGTCATGTGGGACAGATATCAAGTAAATAAAGGAAGCGGAAAAGGTTAGCAAAAAGAGGATAATATGATTATCCGAGCCAAAGGAAAATGTAAACCAAATATGACAATTAACGAAAGAAAAAACCATATTCGAGGAAACTCCAGGAAAATAAATATGTAATAACTCTGCGCGAAAGGAAACAGTGATTTCAATTCTTAGAAGTAATTATATCTGAATATAATGGCTAGGGATCGGTAGAAAGTCAATAAGTGAGAGTTATTTGTTGCAAACTGGCAACACTGGAATCAAGAACCAAAGTTCAAGGAGTACACGTACAGAGGCGCAATCAGCGGAACATCATATACCTACCTACGACGCAGTGCTGCCAGTATGTGAGGAATTCCTCAAAATGTTGGGAATTTCACATGTCTGTAGTATTTGCTGGAAAATTATTGGTAATAATGGAGAATCCTAACTAGATCAATTGGATGCATTTAAAAAAAAAAGTTTCTCCAAACGATCGAAATTGCTGCATTTTTTCGATGTGTACTCCTCAGTAGGGGGAGATGGGGCACATTGATACGTGGGAACATTGATACAGTCTATATATGTTTTCTTTTTGGGGCTTCATGCACAGGAGCTGTACCGTGTTTGTTGCACCTGAGCTATACTCCCAAATAAAACGCATTTCAAGGGGTGTATTTCGATAAACATATTGCACATGCTCCCGAGGTTTCATTTTGTTCAGGAGTTTGCATTTATTTCGAAAAATTTTAGAAATCTTCATAATTGATAAATATTCATTTCGATATTTGTTCTTCTTCTTCTTCCTGATTTTATGGCCCTTGCTCCCTATTGGTGCATTCAGCCAGGTCATCTCGTGGGGCTACTACTTGGTCTGATTTCCATCATTTCGTAGCCCTTGTATCTTCCACTTTTCTACTCTCGTTTTTTTTTTTTTTAATTTCTTCTTTCTCATATATGTTTTGTGCTAAAAGGTTAGTTATACAAAGTTCACAACAAAGGATATACAACTCTTCTCGCTTCGGGCAGCAGCGAAGCATTTCACACCCTAAAACTGCCTCGGACAACAAGCACCCAGGATAGGATAGAAATACAGTAGGGATTGGCAAAAAAAAAAAAATATTTTTTTTTTTATTTTTTTTTTTCATAAGTTTTTTTTTTTTTTTTTTTTTCATTTTTTTTTCCCCAAATTACTATATATTTACATATATACACATATTCATGTATATTTTATTGGCCTTTATATTTTGAATTTTTTTTTTTTTTATTATTTTTTTTTAATTATTGTTTTTTTTCCATTTTAATTCATTTTTCCTTCCCCATCATTCTTATTTTTTGTTTTACATTATTTCTACACTTTCGTATATATTTTTTCTACAATTTTTTTTTTTTTTAACTATCTATTATTATTATAATTTTATTTTATTATAGTTCAAGAATTTCATTATTACATTACTAATTCTCGTACTATTATGTCTCAATATAACCGGTAAATTGAACGGAGCTGGGACACCTTTATTAATTATTTCCCTATATAAATCAAACTGAGGTATCTGATTGATGGGACATTCAAAAAGTATGTGTTCTAGAGTTTCTTCCCTACCACACTCACAGTTTGGATTTTCTTTCATGCCTATTCGGAATAAATGTTGATTATTTAAACAATGTCCTGTTTTCATTCTAATAACCGTGGTGATGTGTCTTCTATCCATAAAGGCATATCTTTTATACCATGTTTCAATTGGATAAGTTTCATGTATTTTCCCATAAGTCTTTCCTTTATTTTGTATATCTTTTTCCCATTTTTTATAATATTCCCCTAATATTTTACTTTTTACTATAGGTATAATCGAATTTTTGTCCACTTTAATGTCCATGGGTACCCCCAATGTTGTCCCAGTTTTTGCTAATATATCAACTTGTTCGTTTCCCACTATGTTAGAATGTCCTGGTATCCAGGCAAATTCAAAAACAATCCCATTCATTTCTGCTAAGTAACTCATTTGTTTAATTTTAAGAGTTATGTAATCACTGTTGGCTTCCCTTTTATTTCCCCTTATTTTATCTAAAGCGCTTTTTGAATCTGTTAATATTAAATTTTTTTCCAAATTTTTCTCTAGACATACTGTCATTCCTTTATGTATCGCTATCATTTCTGCATCACATATATTTGTAATATCATGTAACCTTGACATGAATGAATATTCCCCATTGTTCATCATTACTGCAAACCCCACTTTCCCATCTTTTTTTGACCCATCTGTGTATACTAAATTATACTCATTTATATATTTCTCTATTACACTTTGAAATTTTATTTTATTTCCCAAATCCTTCTTTTCCAACTTTAAATCTATTACCTTAGGTTGATGAATATACACTTGATATTCAAAACTACAAAAAGGACTCAACACATCTTGATATATATATTGTTTATAAGGTAAAACATATTCTAACGCTTCTACTAAATAAGGCTTATTATTATTTTTGCCATATCCCTTCCCTGTTTTAACTATTTGTCTTAAACTTTCTATTACTTTTTAATCGGTGAATTATTATCAGCCAACAATGCATTAATCGGAGTGGATCTCATACATCCAGAAATTATCCTTAGAGCTTGATATTGTACTTTATTAATTTTATTTATGTTTTTCATAGGAGATGGTTTTATTAAAATGGTCCCATATTCCAGATGTGCTTTTATTATCCCATTATAAATCATTAACATGCTTTTGGGATCTGCTCCCCACCACACTCTACAGAAACACTTTATAACATTCATTCCTTTATTTGCTCTATTTGTTATGTTACTTATATGTAAGTCCCAACTCAAATTTGGGGTAATCATCACTCCCAAGTAATTTACTTTTTTTTCCCCTCAATTTGATTATTTCCTATCTTAATTATCCCCTTATTATTCAGTTCCTTTCCCTTTTTAAACCAGATGGTTTCACATTTTTCTATGGATAACTCAAAACCATGTTCTTCCATCCATTTATTGATCAATCTCAAATTTTTATTAATTTTTCCGTCATATCTCCAATATTTTTCCCTTTGTGCACAATAAAAATCATCCGCATATGAAATCATATCTATATCCTCTGTTGCTATATCAAATAAAGATCTTAAATATATGTTAAAAAGAATTGCGCTCAAGGGAGATCCCTGTACCAACCCTTTGGTTGTTACTCCCGGTCCATGCATATTTCACTCTTCATCCTTTATGTAATTTTGCCTGTTATTTAATATTTTAAAAATTACGTTAACCATGTTCCTTTCCACACCATATTCTACCAAGTATCCATATAATTTATTGATATTTACATTATCATATGCTGACTTTATGTCTAAAAATACTGCAACCACCATTTGATTATCGCTAAAAGCCATTTGAACATTGGTTACTAAAAAAGCTACACAATCTAATGTTCCTTTTCCTTTCCTAAAACCCATTTGATAATTTGACAAGATTTTTCTGTTTTCAATTTCCCAATCTACCCTATTTTTAATCATTTTTCTAAGATTTTTAATCCACAGCATGCTAACGCAATCGGTCGATAGTTCATATGATCTTCCGGGTTTTTATTTCTTTTTAAAAAACCTAAAATAATATATTCCTTCCATTCCCTGGGTAATTCTCCCCCATTTAAAATTTTGTTATATATATCTAACAATATCTGTATTGCTATATCTGGAAGATGGGCAAACATGCTATACGTTATTTCATCTATTCCAGGTGTTGTTTTTTGTCCTACATTGTGTAAAACCATTTCAAATTCCTCCCTATTAAAATCCATGATATCTTCATTATTACTTATTATCCTGAATTCTGGATCTATATCACAAATTGACATTCTATCCAGTATTTTTTTTGCAATATTTATATCTGGCAATTTATTTTCTGCTCGTATATTATTCCTATCCGAAAATTTTCTCATGATTCCCCATACATATGAAATATTAGCCTCTCTGTTAAGAGTGGAACAAAATATTGAAAACCTATCTTCTTTTTTTCCTTTATTTTTTTTTTTTTTTTTTAACCTTTTGCTCACATTCTTATCCCACCATGGGTTCCTAGGTTCTTTTTTTTTACATGTTTTGCTTCTTGGTATTGAAATTTCCGCACCCTCATTCATTATTTTTATTATATCATCATATTCATAATCATCCTCTTCTTTTATATTATTGTTAATATAATTGTAATATACATTCCATTCCGCCTTTCTATATATTCTTTTGTTCTCGTTCTTATTTATAATTTTTATTTCTGTATTATTCACTCTACATATCGTTGGAAAGTGATCACTATTTCCACAGTCTTCCATTACCTCCCAGTTACATTTTAAACCTAATTCACTAGTAACTATTGTTAGATCTAGAATGCCTGGATTCTCATTTGGAGTATTGAATCTTGTTGGCGTCCCATCATTCATTATAACTAAATTTTACTATCTAAAATATTTTTCAAATTTTTCCTGTTTCTATTTTCTCCTGTACTACCCCACATAGGATTGTGAGCATTTAGGTCTCCCATCCATATTATTTCCCCATTTAATTTCTCTATTATTTTTTCTATTTTCTCTACTGGTAATAAATTGTTTGGCGGATTATACATATTAATTATATTAACTCCATTTATTTTAATAATGATTATTTGACATTTTTTATCCAATAATTTTTCCTCTATATTAATGCTGTTATATTTAATATTATACCTTATAAGTGTGGCTATTCCCCCAAATCCATCTTCTCTATCTTCCCTTACAATCTTATAATATTTTATATTAAAATGTATTTTTTCCATTATTTAATTAATCCGGTTTTTGTTTTCAATTAACTTGATCAAATTATCCCGATTACTTTTGATACTTCTAATTTCCATTGTAAAATTTTTAATTCTGTCAACTTCAAACTACCACTCCTCTGTTGAGTCATAGTCCCTAATTCTATCTAAACCTATCATTGTTTCAAAAATATCTATAATTTTAATTTTCATATAATTTGAAGTGTCTGCAAAATTGGAACAAAAGTCCCTTATCTTATTTTCTACCTCACAAATATCTTTTGAGCAACTTTGCTCTCCAATTTTAGGTCTTACTGTTCTATATCCCTCTGTTTCTTCCGATGTACTACTATTATATCCTCGCTCCCTGTTAATGCCAGCTCCTGTCTTACTTTGATACATTCTCCCATTTACTGTAATAGGGCCTCATTATGCCCTATTTTATCATACCCCTGTCCTCTCCTACTCTTTATTTTTTTCCTTTGTTTGTGATTCTTTCACTACATTACTAAATGTTCTTTTTTTTTAATTATTTTTATTATTTGAATTATATACTTCTTTTCTTTGTTCTATATTTATTACGTTCTGTGTTTCTTTATTCCTAACTCTTAATTCCGGGAAATCTCCTCCCCCCAATATAATCCTCTCCTCTTTAGGAAAGTTTAAACTTGCTTCATAGAAACTCACATTATCAAAAGCCATCCTTTCTCTTATGTTTTTCTGCCTCAGATACTCTTTACAAATTCGGTCATTGGATTTATGTGTTGAGCTCTTACAATGATAACATTTAATTGTTTTACATATTTCATACTCTTCCTGCGTTTCGTGCTGTTCCCCACAACTAATGCATTTTTTTTTCCCCTACACCATTTTTTAACATGTCCAAATAATAGGCATTCAAAACATTGATTCACCGGTGGAACATATGGAGTTACCAAATGCGTCATATAACATAAATCAATTTTTTGACTCCTTCAAACGTTATCAAAATTGTTCCCGTAGGTACAAATACGATATCTCCATTTGCATCTTTTTTTTTTCCATTCAACCTGCTCACCTCCCTTATTTTTAAATTACTTGTTATCATTTTTTTTATCTCTTCTTCCGAAAATACTGTATTTACATATTTTATAATTCCTTTACATACTACTTGATTAATAGGTATATATATTTTATATCCCTTTTCTAATAATTTTTGATTATCCACAAACCTGTTGGCTGTTTCCCTATCATTGAACAAAACTCCTATTTTATTATTCCCTTTTTTAATACTTAATATATTATTTAAATTCAAATCAAATACTTCCTTTGCTATTTTTAATTCATTGAATCTCCCCATACTATTCTCAGATTTATCAGTTGGTTCTATGACCACCAAAAAAGGTGCCCTAGCTCCGTTTTTATAGTATATTGTTTCATCTTTTTCCGTTTGTTTTCCATTTTTTGTACTTTCAAGGTTATTATCTATATTAATTATATCGTTATTCCCATGTATTGCTTTATTGTTACTCATTATCCTATTTACTTCTGCATCCGTACTATCTACCGAATTCGAATCCCCATTTTCATTCTCTAAACTAATTTTTTTTCTGGGGGGTCTCTCCCCCCCCCGAGTCACTCATCTTTGCTTCGAATTAATCAATTATTTATTTTTATAACTAACTAAGGATTAGATAGGTGATTCTCACAAAGGATATTGTTAGTAACGCACCTGCCTCCTCTCTTATGAAACTCTCAATTCGACACCAATTGCACACTTTTCACTCTTCACGAAGTTTACAGTTTGGATGTATAACTGAGACTGATCGATATTTGTTGATTGGTGAACAAAAATCTATAAAATTCCCGACAATATACTAGGGTCTGAATTTTGATCACACCTGATCATAATCCTCTTTGCTGTCGAAAATATCATACATATTTTCAGTCACCCCATTAATTTTATTTTGTAAGTGATGCTACCAGACATTATAACATTAGTTGTTGCAATCTGTGTATGCTAGTCAAAAATAAACATTATACCTACATAACCAAAAAGGGCTTGTTACAGCAAGTTTTTGGTAAGTGCAAGAGGGGACAGGCGTTGGTTCTTGGTGTTGCGGGGCTTCAAGCACGACCTAAAAAGAACGGGTCGGTGACTGTGTTTCGTGCCCCGGTGCAGCTCCAGTGCTACATACATGGCCAAAAAAAAAGCTGTAAATGTTACTCCAAACTGTAAACAACTGAGAGGTTAGTGGGTTCATCAATAGATGGCTCTATGGACTTGTAAGTGGCGCCGCAGTGGCGGATTCGGGCGAATTAGTACACATACTGCAATTTACCTGCATTTGCCCCTTTGATAAATAGAGTGTTATTAAAGTTCAACAGTTTAAATGTTTTTGTTGCAAACGTAAACACCGCGGTTGCATTGTGATTCGGCCTGTATAACCTTTGAATCAAACTGAGCCCCGGTTTCAGAGATTGCGCTAGTATGAATAAAAATCAGATTTACATCAACGTGCTGAACACGTGATTCGTAGTGTTTACATGTAATTCATTCTCGAGTTGAAAAGTCTTATTCCTGATGGAGCAAGTGCTTGCAACTAGGTTTTTACCCATTACAAGCCACATTGTTTCGAGAATCATTATGTAAAAAAAGCAGCAGCATTGGTGCGATCGGGTCACGTGTGTCAGGTGCCAGAAGTAAAAAAAAATATTATTACAGCATACATGCGAAAGGGATTAGCCAAGCAGCAGCGACAACAAATCAAGTACTCAGTACAAAAAATTTATAAAATTCAATAAAAACCTACATGTCCAATGTTGCAGTAAATACACGAATCAAAAACTATTAAAGAAATATGAATAGATATGAAAGAAATATATTTTTATTTTTTACATACATACATTTTCCTCATAATTTTCACATTGTTCGTTTAATGTCAGAATTTGACGAACTAATAATTTTTAATGTGTATTACATAAATAAAAATATGTTTTATCCATGTTTTTTAGATTACTGTAATCATTAGTTCAAAAAAATTGTTTATGGGAAAATACATTATAATACATTTCCCAGCAAGCACGAAACATAACGGTCCCTATCATGATGTTCTTTAAGTGTCACAAATGTAACGTATGTTCTCAATATCTCATGAATGTTAGTAGTACATTTCATTGACTCGTGCGATGTACTGTCTTGGTCACAACGCTACATACTTTTGGTATATACAAGTATTACCTTTGGGACGTTTATACGTTACTTTTCTTCAAATGTAATATTGTGATAGCTTCGCATTGACAAGTAAAATTTGTACTATGTATGTTTTCCTGAAGAAATTGGATAACTTCAGCAAACATGATTCGGTTGCTATATACCTGCTGCATTATAATAGGATATTCTTTTTACCAACTTCAACGAAGATAAAGTGAAATATTCTCAGCACAGCTCAATAGTTGAGTTAAATGAAACATACATGTAATACTGAGCTATTGAGCTGTGCTGAGAATCTCAGTTAAATCTAAGTTGAAGTTGGTGAAAAGAATATAACTATATAATGTTGACATTTGTTGAGCTTGAAAAATTAATTTCTGAACGTATATGCAACGTTGGATGTTCATAAAGAAGGAAAAGATGCTGCGAACCGCATAACATAACCTATACAATTGTATATACGTTTCCGCGTTTTTCATCATTTTGTCTCAGTGGTAGTAACTAAACTGACGACATAAAATAAATAATTAGATTTAAGAGGATTGCACTTGTTTAGATAAAGGTATGTATAGAAAACCTATTAAAAATTTGTCTGCAAGGCCAAAACGGAACCTGAAACAACAAATTTCACTTAGTATCAATAAGAGAAGCA
Source organism: Gonioctena quinquepunctata (assembly GCA_018342105.1). Taxonomy (NCBI): domain Eukaryota; kingdom Metazoa; phylum Arthropoda; class Insecta; order Coleoptera; family Chrysomelidae; genus Gonioctena; species Gonioctena quinquepunctata. The sequence continues at coordinate 862,857 of JAFIRS010000252.1, forward strand.
AATTTGATTCAACAGGGACGAACCGAGGATCAAACTCTAAATTAATTTCATCTACTTTTAAAACAGGATCAGCACAGAATATTCCGAGTGAAGGTACTCCATGCAATCTTCCTAAAATGGATCATTCCTCTCTTGACTTTGATTATTATAATAGTGATGCCACTGATTATGTATGATGAGGCACTTTCGGAGTGTTCTTGCGTGGAATGTAGCAATTCACCTAATACAAACAGCACGGAGTTTCATAAATATTAAAAAAATTGGGATATATGTAATATACCCCTCAATCATACATCAAAATTGTTACAGATTTTAAACATAATTTTGCTCGCATCAACTAATATTCTAAATAGACCATAATAGTATATTATCTATCGAGGGACTAATGTGGATCTTTCAACTGAAAGGTGAAACAATCACCTGAGGGATTAAAGGACAGTTTAGTCCTCTGGTATATATGCTATTTTTTGCACTTCTGAAATACGTTTCTATTTATTAATATGAGTAATCTAAACTAAATAGAATTAGTACAATCTAAGATGTGTACGATCCTGTTTGATTCATGATGGACAGCTTTGTAAATATCGTTACATGTTCACCATGTCAATAAAATCATTGTTTAAGGATAATAATGTTGTCATGGGAACAACGTCTTATTCCCACTTTGGTCCCTAGGGATTAAATAAAATCAATCCCTAATGATTTAATCCCTAATAAGAAAAAGTGACACGTCAGCCCCTGAAAAAAAAAGATGACTAAAGTAGCACTTTAGTTTCAGGAGTGCAAAAGTATTGTTATATCATTTACAATCTTGGTGTTTTTATTGTAGGTGTCGTACACTATAAAACTAGATGTTCACGTAAGGAATTTGAAATCGTCTTCTCAGAATTGCTGCGACATGCAAAGCAGACAAGGCTGAGGGAGAGTATAAAAAATTGATTTGACAAATTCAAAGAGAAGTCTTTTATTTTTTATTCAATTGTTTTTTACGTCAAAACTCATTAAATTATTTATTTGTCAACATTTCATGCTAAAAAATTGTTTAGGATTAGTCAAAAACTCTATATGAATTGAGTTCAACTGGTATTGATTGACAAAATACTGTTTTAATCTTTTTTGAATTGTCACGATGCCTTGTACAAATGAAAGAAAACCATACGTTTAACCTTGATGAAATCCACAGGTCATTTTTTGATTTGACAATTTTGTTAGTTCATAAATCAAAGTTTCAATATCTTCCAAAATGAATCCTGTCAAGTGTATACATGGTGTTGGAAAAAAGCGCTCCGATTCTATGTACAAAAGGCCTGTATTGTTGTGGTTGAAACAACTTTTTTTTATTGATTTTTTTTTATGTTTAGTTGAACTTGGGAAATTGAAAATATGTTTTATAAAGCTACAATCATTGTGTGTTTAGTATAAACTACGATGTTCCTTCCCAAACAATACACTTTGATTAATAAGTTATAGGGTCTAGTTTCTGCTATTCCTGTTTAGCCACTTTTTTGGAACACTCTGTATATATGACAAAATATACGAGCAAAGCATGAATGCTATGTTAGACGATGATTTTGAAATAACATCTAGCATCTACAGCAGGGTTACATAACATTTTTACATAACCTGTATGTAGTAAGGGGATCTTAATATTTGCGTTTTAATGTTGAGAAATGATATATCAAGTATATCTGTAAATTACGTAGGACAGAAGTCTTCTGGGTATGTAACGTGTATGTCGCAGTATGACATACCTACGATAATATCATGAAAACATCTATTAAAAAGCATTTGTTAACATCTAACTGACATACTCTGAAAAGCTCCTGTTGCGGAAATTTGGAGGTTACATACATGTCTATATGATATCAAATGTACATCGCATGGGAGGCAACCCAAATACGCACAAAGAAATTAAGAATTGACTTTGAAAATTTCCAAGTATATACCGTACAAAGTAAATATCAATACTGCATTTATTGCAATTTGTCAATAGTTTTCAACAAAAAAGTTATACTAGTTGTTAATTAGTGTACAATAATAACGAACTCTTCCCTTTGGTAACGTTAATAGTTCACGGGAGACAAACCATAAAATTTCGTATTCGGGGGTGTATTTGAACGCGTGTTTGTGCACCCTACAATACAGCAGTGGTCACGCGGAAACTTTTTTTTCCTTCCTTTACGTCATTTACATTGGATTCGAGGTTATTTGCGGCCGACTAGTTCATTGTCATTCATTTATTACACGCGCACTTTCGAGACTGGGATTTTAAACTCCTTCCCCGCAAGTCCATAATACGTGCTGCCGATACGTCTGCGATGGCCGCTTGATTTACTGGGAGTCACCATGAATGTTTCGTTTTTCGGAGTTTATTTTATCATTTCACGTTCTAGCGTTGTTTTTGATGGCGTATACTTCAATACTGGTCTGTGGTGGCGTCAGAGGTAAGAGAACATTTACAGTAGCCAAGAATATATCCAATTTTGTTCATGGTTCCTTTTCTTTTTTATTGAGAGGGACATTCATGAAATATGGCGGGTGGGGCAGATTTATACAATACCTTGCGGGGTTCTTTGATACGTATCAATCTACCCCAAAGGAATTTCTTAATTAATTTCATATATTTTTCAATGATAATGGTGCGATCTTATAAGAAGAAAACCGAGAGGGTATCCAGCAATATCAGACGTTCTGTAAGGAAAACTGTCTATTAGAAAAGCTACGGAAGAATATAATTTAAAATCAGCTATTTGCAGCATATAGAAAAAAGCAAGTCTGGAAGGGAGAATGAAGATAGAAAAGATTTTTTTCTCCAAATATTCAGGTATCAATTAGAACCAATTAGACCACTAACAGACACTTCAGAAAAGAAAGGCGAAAGAGAAAGGGACGTCAATGATCTACACTGATACGCCAGAGAAAGACAGAATCAAGGAATTGGCAAGAGTGCAGGAACAGAAAAGAATCACTTAGAAACAGAGACAACTCGTAAAAGGAATGAACAATGCCAGAAAGCTATTTGGCTTCTGTGAAACAAAAATGTATCGAAGAATAATTGCAAAATTGCTGGAAGATAGCGAATTCACAAGTTGTTCTGATGAATTTGAAACCAAAGATACCTATATCGGTGCTCTATTCCACTTCCAAATTAATTTCTCGTCATTCAACTTATATATATATATATATATATATGGAAGAAAGTAATATCGAGGGGACTGTTAAAAACAAAATGGAAGGAATTTAATGGACATAGCCCTCAGAGAAAAGTGCTAACTGTAGACACGTGCTTCGGGCTCTCGGCCCTCATCAGTACGGTGGAGAAGTGCAAGGATGAACAACACTTGGTAGAAAACGACAAACCAACGGAGTCAACAAACAGAAGCCAGCCGCTCATTTGTGATTTCGGTCAGCAGATCCTGAATTCCAGGGCAACAACCAACGTCACCACGGAGGCAGCTATAGCTACCTGCGTGACATCCGAGTCCAGGAATATAAATATGGAAGGGAGTAATATCGAGGGGACTGTTAAAAACAAAATGGAAGGAATTTAATGGACATAGCCCTCAGAGAAAAGTGCTGACCGTAGACACGTGTTTCGGGCTCTCGGCCCTCATAAGTACGGTGGAGAAGTGCAAGGATGAACAACACTTGGTAGAAAACGACAAATCCTTCTCCACCGTACTGATGAGGGCCGAGAGCCCGAAACACGTGTCTACGGTTAACACTTCTCTCTGAAGGCTATGTCCATTAAATTCCTTCCATTTTATATATATATATATATATATAAATGGAAGGAATTTAATGGAAATAGCCCTCAGAGAAGTGCTAACCGTAGACACGTGTTTCGGCTTCGGCCTCATCAGTACGTGGAAGTGCAGGATGAACAACACTTGGTAGAAAACGACAAATCAGCGAGTCAACAACGAAGCCAGCGTTCATTTGTGATTTCGATCAGCAGACCCTGAATTCAGGGTCTGCTGATCGAAATCACAAATGAGCGGCTAACTGTTGTTGACCGTATTGTCGTTTTCTACCAGGTTGTCATCCTTGCACTCCACGTACTGATGAGGGCCGAGACGAAACACGTGTCTACGGTTAGCACTTTCTCTGAGGGCTATTTCCATTAAATTCCTTCCATTTTGTTTTTAACAGTCCCCTCGATATTACTCTCTTTCATATTATATATATATATATATATATATATATATATATATATATATATATATATATTCTTTAGTTTCTTGACCACATATATATTTTCTTCAATTTTTCGGAATAATATGAACATAGGTCCGCAACCGCTTTATTTCTGAGATACAGGATGTTGAAATTTAACAAAAAAATCAGTTCTTCCTCAATATCTCTGAAACCGCTTTGGCTTTTTTTTTATTATGGTACATGCAAAGTACGCATAAAAATAATATTTTTCCATGATAAAGGATTTCCTAGTTTTAATCAGTGGCGTCCCTGTTAACATGCCCTGTCATATTTTTGATCGAAATAATGATACGCCACTGTCTTTTATCCAAATAAATATTATTTTTGTAATCAACCGACGAAACCAAAAAGGAGGAGGTTCTCTAGTCGACGCGTATATTTTTTTTATGTATGACCACGCACAACTTTGTACTGAGACGTCCGATTTCGATAATTTTTCAGTAGATAGTGTGTACTTTGAAGTTGGTCCCATTTGATTTTAAAAGATGAAATTCACCCCTAAGGGTAGCAAAATGAAGGATATTGATCACTCACCCTCTGAATTCTGGTCCGTTAACCGATGCTATCAGGCATAACTTTGTACTGGGTTCTTCAATTTGGATGATTCTTTTTTTATTAGATAGGATATACCTCATAGTTGATCATATTCGGATTTCGAATAGAAATATCCACCCTTACTGGTAGAAAAATAGGGAATAATTGATTTTTCACTTTTGAACATTGGCACACATATGTAGTTGACAATGACAGATCGCTACTGTCATTATTTTTGTTCTCCTACATCCGTCACAATCGTTATATTTCATGAGAGGATGGAATGATATACAAAATAATGAAATAAACTAACCAGAACAACAAAAATTATTTATATTACAACAAATAGTAAAAGTAAATAATCATATTATTTAACTGGTAATAAAGTAAGGTGGGTAAGGAAGTATTTTGGAAATAATCAAAAAACAAGAAGTTTTCAGCCACAAAAAATTGAAAAATAAAAACTTTTCAACAAAAAATTAAACCGACGAAATACGGAACTGAAAAGTAAAAAATAAAATAAACATTTTTAATCTCAATAACTAAGCTCCTAAACTGATGTAAGTAACTAGTTTTGAGTCGGCGCCAAACGAACAATCAACGAAGATCATTAAATTACTTCAAAAAAATTATCAGAATGTCACCGCATAATTCGATGCCATCATTTTACGCCTTACCTAATTCATTTGCTTGTTTGTTTGGAGCCGACTCAAAATTAGTTACTTACATTAGTTCAAGAGCTTAGTAATTGAGACTAAGAAGGTTTATTTTATTTTTTACTTTTCAGTTCCGTATTTCGTCGGTTTAATTTTTTGTTAAAAAGTTCTTTTGTCCTCTTATCTTCTCATAAAAATGGTATCCTGCCTTTTTTTCCGTCCGGCGGACGGTTTTCGATTTAGAAAATAAAATACATTCATTTGCTTGTCCATATTCGATTTTTTCTCTTAGTCTTAATTTCACAATTGTGGCAACCGAAGGATCTACGCAAGATTTTTATAATTTTATGGTAACTATTCCTTAGTTTTTGTAATGAGTACGCATAAAAATAAATTTTTTTTAAAACATAACTATTATGAACAAAAAATACCAAAATCAAATTAACTGTTCAAAATGTCCGCCTCCTGCAAGTATGCACGCTTCAGCCCTCCTTGTCATTGACTCGCGTACTCTTTGGAAAATTCCTGGAGTATTCCTTATTGCTTCACAGGAAACTATTACGCGGTTTCGCAATTCTGCCTCAGTTAGAATTGGTTGCCTGTACACCAGAGTCTTAAGATGTCCCCAAAGAAAATAATCAATACTGTTAAAGTTTTGGTTTAAATATTCGCGTGCCGAAGCACTAAAATGAGCAAGTGCGCCATCGTGCATAAACCACGTGCGATTTCGCATCAAAATAGGAACATCTTCCAACAGAATTGGCAAATTATCTTCAAGAAATCGGCGATAATTATGTCCATTTAATCTGCGTGGTAAAAAAAGGTCCAATTAGGTAATCTCCAATAATTCCAGCCCAGACATTTAATGAGAACTCCTCCTCCTGGTGATGAGATTCCACAATTGCATGCGGATTTTCTTCGGCCCAAAAATGATTATTATGAAAATTTCTGATCCTGTTTTTATTAAAACTAGCTTCGTCCGTGAATGAAATTTCCCTGTCAAATAAAGGATTTTCGGTAACTTTTTGGAGAAACCATTGGCAGAAATTCACTCTCAATGGAAAGTCTCGAGGAAGTATAGCGCCTGAACCCGTTGAATGTGATAAGGATATACTAAATAATCACTTATAATACCACAAGAGCTTCAAAATTATCGGGTATTTCCCGATAGGTTCGTTGCAAACAAATGAAGGAGTCAAGTTTTTCAGGTTAAAAAATCACGAGCGCGAAGCGCGAGTGATTTTTCTTGAAAAACTTGACGACTTTATTTGTTTGCAGGGAACCTTGAGGGAAATGCCAGATAATTTTGAAGCTCGTGTGGTATTCGGGGGATTATTTTTCCAAACAGTGGTCATTGCATCCCAATCTTTTCCTCCAACGCTGCTGCACTTGCCCTCCGTTTTTCCGGAATCGATTGTAAAGCCTTACGCTTGGCATCACGAGCTCCTCGAGCGGTCTTGAATGCAGCATCCGAAAATGGGTTGATTTTGATGTCGAAATCGTTCAAATACTTTTCTTGAAGTAATTTGGCAGTCTGATTCCACATTGTTTTTATTGTACCTTCTTTATAGTCTTCTCCATCCATTTTCTTCATATTGTAAGCGTAATCTTTCATAATGTTTGCCAATTGCGCTTCACTCGTTTCAGCACTCAATGTGTATTCCCTCTCAGTACAAAAAGTAGTAAATTGGTTCCAAACTGTTTTTTTTTGCCTTCTCCGTATTAATGGGAACATTTCCTTTGACTTTTTTATCGATGGTGGACAGAGAACAAACTCCAAATCGACTCATTTTCATGCAAAATCTCCAATTGTCACAATTGAATTCAACCTGTCAGTTTGAAGTGTGGTTAATTTGACTGGATCATGTTTTGTTTTTTATATATAGCAACTACCAGAGAAAATTTTCAAAAAATTATCAGTATAATACCATGTAGGTTGTACCACGTGACGTCGAATGGTGCAATTCTATTGGTCGATATTTGGGTCGGAAAAATAATCATGAAGAATCCTCCATACTAGAATATGGGCGATATTCAAATTATTGGCAACTTGCCTCGTACTTATTTCAGGATTTTCGTCAACTGAATTTAAAACACTACACTACATTGCTGGAGTTCTTGCAGTCCGATTTGGCTCAAAACTTCCTGTTTCAATAACTTCTGTGGATGTTTGAAATCGTTCGAGCATCAGGAACTCTATTTGGGAAGCGCTCTTGATCAGTCGCCTGGTTCATATCGTTCCCGTCAGCAAGCCCATACAAGTAATGCATGTCTGCTAATTCGGTATTTGTAAAATTTACCATGTTTTTTTTAATAACAAGTTTATATAACGTAAATAATATCACGTATCTAGCTAAAGAAGTGTCAAAATTGTTTATGTTGAAAACAACGAAATGTGTTCTTAGCATACTAGATGTTTCTAGCCCACAAGATAATCCTACTACTCTTCAACGCTGATTTCGCATAGGGACAAGCAAATGAATGCATTTTATTTTCTATCTCAAAAGCCGTTCGCCGGACGAAAAAAAGGCAATCGACCATTTTTATGAGAAGATAGAGGACAATTACAAAAATAAAATTTTATTGGAAAAAAGGCAGTGGCGTATCATTATTTTGATAAAAAATATGGCAGGGCATGTTATCAAGGACGCCACTGATGAAAATTAAGAAATTCTTTATCATGGAAAAAATTTATTTTTATGCGTACTTTGCTTACCAAAATTAAAAAAAAGCCAAAGGTTTTTGGAAAATTTTTTTTAATGCGGACCTATGTTCATATGAAGAATTTTTCTTAAAATCATCCAAGGATTATCGCCCTTTAGGATCAGCATTCAATTATGAAACACCCTGTATATATATATATATATATATATATATATATATATATATATACAAAACTAGGGATATTGAGGTAAGCAGCAATGAAAAGTTTATCTTTCATAATCATGCTGCTTAACTTAAGCGAGAAAGATCTGTAAGGTTTCTAATATGGTAATGATAATATAAAAAATATTTCTACACGTTTTTTTACTCTAGCTTTCTATATTTGTCCATAATGGTATCTGTGTATGAAGGTGCCCCATACCAATATCAATGAACCCCGTAACAGGGGGAACATTCATGCAAAGTTCAGTTTTTGAAAAAAAATACATAGTACTGTTTTTTGTTGAGTTATGGTTTTTTCAATTCGAAATAACATACTAGAATAATGATTCTTCAGACTCATCATATATCACATTAATCAATTTTTAATGTAATATAGGTATTTTATTTACATTAGAAAGATAATTGTAAGATTCAATTCAATTTAAAATTATTGTTTTTCTAAAATATAATTTTTTTATAAAATAAAAAAAGTTATTTTATTATAAAAAAGGCAAAAATTAGTTTTACGTAACAGGCATCTAATAAAATCGTAAAAGACAGTTCATATTCAAGAAATCTTGTTGAAATTTCTCAGAATAGCACAGCCACTCAGTCCTCAGTCATCATGGTTATTTCCTCAAAAACGGAAGAACGAAAAATGTTTGTTCAAAATGGGTGCGCTGAGCCAATAATATAACAGGAATTGAAAATTACTTCAGGATGCGCAGGAAGAAGTTTGGCAACATCGAAATGATTTTAAATCGAGAACAGAAAAGTCGCCAGAGAAAAATGTAAAATGACAAATACATTAAATTATTTTACTAGACACCTTTTAACTGTTCCTTTCCATATACTGATTAACGAAAGTGATGACTATAGGTATCAAGAATTTGAATAAAAAGATGCCAAGAGATAGCTAGTCTGATTATTTGGAGAGTAGGCAACTAAAGATACACGCAGACATTTGATGGGTTGATGACATTTTAAACGCTGCAAAATGTTCTTTTCCTACCCTAGTATAATATGACGGATGTCCCAAAATTTTCACCTTTTGAAATATAGTGTGCACACGATCGTGCATCCCAAAGAGAGTTAACGTTATCTGAATAGGAGGTACTAATAAGCTCTAGGCAATTAGAATCTTGTAGCATAAGCCCGTCATAGTGACGTACATGGACATGAGTACAGGTGGATCACGTAACATACAGAGTGGTCAAGAGCCTGTAACTCTCAGATACTAGAGTGCGGAGTGAGCTAGTCGGCCACCATAGACAAATTAAAAATAAAGAGACTGTTTGAAACATTGGCGATCTTGACCACCAAGTTTTTGGTACGGCCAGTCGCGCATGGAGGCGCTGCCCGCATTCAACAGACGACTGACATGATAATTTTCCAATTTTGACATTTGTCAGAAAATGACAAACCACGTAATAATTTCAGAATAATTCTAATGTTAATTGTCATCGAAAAATTAATTATAGAAATTATACTATGTACTTGAATTATGAACCCAACGTCGAAAATGGAATGTTTTGTTATTCGAGTTGACGCTGAAATTCCTCGAAATATTCTTTCACAAGGTAAAATATAAGCTGCTTTTCACAAACTGATACTTATTTCCATCCATCAGTCGCAGAAATTTTTGCACAAACTGATACTTATTTCCGTCCATCAGTTTCCATTTCCTATCACCATTTGAGGAAATACGAAGATTATCATCAAACTGGAGTATTTGTTAAGTATACCTACTTGTTCTCCTTTGTGCTAATAAATGAACAAACAAGGTTTGTTGTAAATGTAATTTGTTTTTATTTTGGTTGATTTGATGATAAGACTGAAGAATATTTTTGATTTTGTTGTTTTTCGGAGTTTTATTATTGTTTTGTCTGTAGTTGTACCTTGTCCTAGATACAATAAAATGTGTTTCTATAGTGTTCAATTTATTATTCTTGTTTTATAAGATCTTTAATTTTGTTCTTGATATTATGAAATATAGATTTAATTTGAAACTTTATTTTAACCATGAACGAACTAACAGATTCTACGAATCGATTACTGTGTATATTTCATTAGTGATCGGTTTGCCATTCCTGTATTTCATATGATACAACCATTCATATGGAATACAAGAATGGAAAATCGATCACTCATAAATTATATACCATATCAATCATATAAAAGTAACACATTTGAAAAACCCGCCTTATCTCAATCAGTTTTACCAACTGTATTTAGTTCGGCCAGTTGCGAGATATGTCCCCACTGTCTAAACGTGGTGCCAACTTTTACTACAGGTTTGACCACTCTCTTTATTTTTAGTTTCTCTATGTCGGCCACTGTCCAGAGAGAATATGGTGGCCATGACATGTCCATATACGTCACTATGACTCACAAATGATCTTTCATCTCTTTCTATTAGTGTCACCATTGTCTTATGGGGAATAGACTCTCCTACTTAGATAACGTTTACTATCTTTGCGTGCATCCTACATTTGTTAATTGTCATCTGTCATTTGTCTGTCGTGTGAATGTTTCGTTATTAGACAATTTCAGGTCCGATATTGTAATTATACAAATCATACGTAGGTAGGTTTACTCATTTACGACATAAACAAATAGAAACTGAATGATCGGCGATCGTGTGGGCACGCACACAATCATGGCCTAACTTCCTTTGATGTTTGTCGAAAAATCGACACATCGGCGATTACGCTCGATCGTCACCGATCATGGGAAATTAGGCCCTCTACACATTCGTGATGGCCTGTATTCGCCCATCATGGCCGATGGTGTGGAGGCCCCGTAAGATTTTTGATGTGACAACCACACAAGTATTTGCGCAGTATTTCCGCAGTGCCTCATAGCCACAATGTAAATTACGCTGGCTCTTCTTTCAATTACGACCATTTTTTAGAGCGGTTGACGAGGGCTGTTTCCTGTTTAGTTTTGCTCGACTATAGCAAAGCGTTCGATACAATCGACCACGTTATCCTCTGTCAGAAGCTAGTTGCTTTCGATTTTTCGCTGGATGCAGTAGGTCTGATAAAAATTATTTGTCAGACCGACCCAGAAGGTAACTCTTGATGGAGCAATTTCAGAGGCATTATCTGCAACTAAAGGCGTACCGCAGGGTCCATTCTTGGACCCTTATTGTTCAGTCTTTACATATCTGACTTCCACCTTTTCGCCAACACTTGTACAATAACCACTATGCCGATGACACCCAGATTTATTTTTCATTTCCCATTGGTGTCCTAGACTTGGCACAAACTCAAATCAATACTGATCTCAAACCATCTTCGATATATCTACAGCCCATAAACTCAAACTCAATCCAAAAGTCTGCAGTGATGCTATTCGGCACCAAAAGAACAGAGAATCTCAAGAACTCTAGACAGATGTCTTTCCTTCCAATTGTGAAAAGAATTCAAAACCTAGGACTCTGGCGATCCTGAGCTAAGATTTACTAAACACGTCAGCCACCTCAGCCAATCTTCCTACAACGTCTAAAGGCAACTTTACCTAATAGGGACTTACTCTCAACGGAATTAAAGATAAAACTTTGCAGGTCGCTAATATTTTCTAAAATCTCCTACTGTGACAGTATATACGGTTCAGCTTTACGCCTACAACGTATACAAAATAATTGCCTGAGGTTTTCTTTCGGCATTCGTAAATACACCATATAACCGAGCCGATGAAGAAATCAGGTTGGCTGAATCTAGAGAAACTTAGGAAATTACTCCTTCTTACAATTACCCACAAAGTCCTAACAGTCCAACGGCTAAAAACATTTTCGGACCTGAACAGATTTTCCACTCGCAATAGAACAACTCTCATCATTCCAAAGCATAAAACTTCATTTTTCACCCGTAGCTTCTCGTACAGCGCACCGAAAAGTTATAACTCACTACCCAGTGAATTTAGATCCTATTCATTGAGTAATTTTAAAAAAAGACTGAAAGTTCATCTTGTCAAATAGACTGTCTTTGTTCGAACTGACTCGGCTAACCTCATTCACTGATCTATTTATTATTGGAAAGTTATTACTAGAAAGTTACTACTACTTTCATATTGTCAACATTTTGTCCATATTTGTTCTTTTTTCTTTTCTTTTTTTTTTAACATAAGGTTGAGTTTAAAAACAGCTCTCACTGACACTCCGCCTTTTCACCTTTATTGTTATATTTATACTTATTACTATATTATTATTATATTTTTATGGTGAATAAAGACGAATTATTATTATTATTATGTGTCACTCAGTGGCCAACCAGGCAATACCTAGTACCTATACTACTCGAACGCGAAAAGCTGTGACAGGTATGTACTGGGCATTTGACCTCTGTCGACTCGTTCCCAGGTGGTTAGCTACTAACAACTATCGATAGGGGGAGTTGGGGCACAATGATACGATTTTTTTGGAGAGCAGTTTAAATAACTTAAAAATTCAAAATTGATTAATGTGATATGTTGAGTCTGAAGAATCATCATTCTAGTATGTTATTTTGAATTAAAAAAAACTATAACTCAACAATAAACAGTACTATGTATTTTTTTTTCAAGCTACGGGGTTCATTGATATATGTATGGGGCACCTTCCTACACAGATACCATTATGGACAAATTTAGAAAGCTAGAGTAAAAAACTTTATAGATCTTTCTCACTTAAGTTAAGCAGCAATGACTATGAAGGATAAACCAAGGGTCTTCATCCCTGAAAAAAGGGATTCAGAAACTATTTTATTTTCTAATTTATAAGGCATGTATGAGAGTATTATGATAAAAATGATTAAACAAATATTCTTTAAGTATTAAATGAATGAAAAGGACATTCCCCCCTTATATTTGGGCATTTTTGAACATTTCCACCATCAAAACGATATAATATTTTTGTATTGTATCATTTCAGAATTGAAGTCTATCATTTAGTTAGTTAAATGTCATCCTCATTTTTTCGTTTATTGTAAATAATTTTACAAGAATGCGTTGTTTTCGCGAAATGGATTTCCTTGCATAATTCCGTTCGAAATGGGAAATATCCATTTTCATTTTCGACGATCTCTGTGATTATGGTCCGATTCTATTCAAAATTGGTATGTGGGGGTTTTCGGGGTCGGAAATTATGAATTTTCTGTCAAAATCCATAAATTCAAGATGGCGGACGAGTTTTCTAATTATGGTTCGTTTCTATTCAAAATTGGTATATGAGGGTTTTTTCAGTGTACTACGTTGTTAATTCTGAGGATGTTCGATCTGACCATTTTCGGTCTTGCCAAGTTTATTAATGGAGCTATTTGTTATGAAAAGGGATTATCATGGTGTTCATTTCGAAAAAGTTCGTTATTATGATTTTCATTTTCATTTTACTTCCATGTTGATTTGTTGAAAATATAAACAGGATGTTCATTTTCAACAAATCAATCTATCATACCCCATGACAGGTTTTAATGTCAGAAAACACTAATTTCAAAGTGTCTCTCCAAAAGAAATGATTCTAACTTTTTCCATCTTTGCAAAGTGAGATTGCTTCTTGAAAATGTGTTTCCCATTTCTTCCGGTCTTCCTGATGATCGTGGAAGCGTGAAATAGATTTTCGTCGACAAAAATGTATTGAAGACCTAGTGAATGCGATGTCTCTCCTGCGTCAATGTTACGAATGGTTTCAGGTGAGTACTCTCTTTTGGAAAACATTCTTCTTTGCCTCATTCATCTTTATGAGTTCTCAATCAAGACTGGAATAGAAAATCAAATAACTATCTGAATGAAAATGCAAATTTTCAATTTCAGATTTTTTCTTTTGAGTTAGGGCCTTTTCAGAATATCTATCAGATGTAGTTCAATGTCCAGCGTGGCTTTAGCCGGGGAAGTAGTTGTTTTCTGTTAGACATTCACAAAAAATAACTTCATTTTAATCGTGGATTTTTCAATTCACAAAAAAAATCTTTCTATCAATATTCAATTGAGAATGTTTCCCTTTTCAACTTCCATGTTATTATTTTGTATGGTTCAGGTTTGATTATTTGCATTTATTACCATCTTAGTTTACGCGCATATTCGTTTATTATGAAATTAGCTTGGAAGTTTGGTTATGATGATTTTACTTTCTGACATCCTTCGATTCTTATAATGTATTGATTTCATTCATTTTCAGTTCTACGTTTTTATGTCTTATAAATGTTATTACTGTGTAACTTTTGTGTTTTTTCATTTCAATGTATTTATTCTATATTGGTTTTCGTCTTACAGTTTCACGTTCTAATGAATTATAGGTGATCAAATATTTAATAATCTCATTTTGTTTTTAAACCCAAGAATATTGTTTTCATAAGTTGAAAATATCCGGTAAAGGACAAAATGCGATTGAAAAATTATTTAGTTACTGAATTGATTGACTGTAATATCCATATCTAAAAGAGTTTTTACAATTTCGAAATTCAATTTTTCACATACGCTGGAGAAGCAGAAAGCTGAAAATTTTCCAAATCATTTAAGTTTCTCTATTGAGTGACGATAATATTTTTCGTTCCGTTGAATACCCGTTTATAACAAATGGTAGTCATGTGAATTCAACGTTTTTAAATTATCATAATTAAAACGTTTCAATAAACGTTAGAAAGAAGTCAATTTTCAACGTTATTTCACGTGATTCCATCACCTTGCATCGAATATAAATTAAAACTATAAAAAAATCTGAAGAGTTACTATTATAATATGACATATTGATATATTCAAAAATATGGTTTCGTGCAACATAATTTTGATGAAAAAAAAACAGCGTTGTGTTCATTGGGTAGTGTGAAGATCCGCTTGCATATTTTTCACCAAGGATGGGAACTTATCGTCTTTTCCATTCTCAAATAGGACTGTAGAGTTTTTGAAAATTTCCTGGGGATCCCCTGACTAATCTGCATTTGCGTTTCCACATGTCCTAAAACATTAAGAATTTTTCATAACGTATAAAATCTCTCATGGGTGCAAGGCGTTTCGATCAATTACTTCCGAATACTATACTCACCACATATTTGATTCTAACACCTCTTTTTTCGAAAGATCTTTCTATTTCTGTTGCAATATTATCTTGAGTGGTATTGTAAACATCAATGAAATCGCAGTTCGAGTCAGCATAATGGCATGATATCGCTTTTCTGTAGCCCTGAAAATTCGAATTGGGTATTATATGCAAATACCAGAGGAGTGGAACAAAAATATTATGAATTTTATGTAGCAGAAAATTATATAATGGTCTTGCACATTATAGTGTCAGCCCTTGCAATGTACATCAGTGCTGATATATGGCAAACTCGTAATCACCCCACCAGATTGCTGCTGACGCAAATCGAAAGCCAGTGCCAGAGAGCAGAGTCCAGACTTCAATCAGGATTCGCTAGGACTTCCCCAAAATTAGGAATTTAACTATTATTGTAGGTAACATCCACCGTGTGAAACGAAAAATAAAGCGTGGTACATTGAATAAACAGAAAAGCTTGCGAAACGTTTTGTATAATCGTTTGAGATATTGTTTGACAAGAGAGGTTGAGTCTTATTTTTACTTTTTAAATTTTTTCGTGATTATTTTCGTAGAACGTTTTTCAATTTTTCAAAGTTAACTCTGTGATTGAAACATATTTAGAAAAGTCAGTATGGAATGGACGCGGATTGGCATAACGCGGAATCGCTTTACACAATGAAATATAAGGAGTGCGCTAGTCAAGGTGCGGAACAGATTGGAATGCGTAAAAATATCCAAAATGGGGGTAAAAAAGAGTATTGTTACGAAAAATAATACACTTCGCCACTGCATGTTTTCCTGGTTCCTGGGTGACGCAACGGAAATTCCAGAAAATAACAGAAGGATCAAGGGATTTGGCGAATGAACGGGAAGTGACCGTCTTTGTTTCTTCAGAACCCTGAAGAGTATTCTTCCGAGCTTGTATACGCTCGGAATTGCATAGCCTCCAGTACCCTGAGGAAAACATCATCGACCGAGAAGTCCAAGAGTTGTGCTCTTTTCTTCTTGGCGTCTCCGACTGACTCCGTAGTCCTTAATTTCCTGACCCAGGGACGAAGATTCAGGTGGCTTCGCAGAAGTTCTTCAGGAGGACCAAGGAGAGAAGCCACAGAGAAAAGATAATGCAATGCCTGCAATAAATGCAACACCCTAATATGTGTACAATTTCCAACTGATTCACCTAGTCTTTTTCTGTTTATTTGTCATATGAATTTATATATAGGATAAGTTTTTGTTTGTCGTTTTTTCATCATATTTCAACACAATATGACATATTAATTTATGAATTAAACCCGTTTTTTGTTGAGGACATTTAGATTTCGTTTTTTCTATATTTTCCATGAACATTTTCAAATTGAATGAATGAAAGAAAAGGACATTTGGGGACTTCCAGGGGATGTACCATATATCCCAGGGATATCCCTAGGGTGTCCCTTTGATGTCCATTGTCGGGACTTGGTACATCCCTGGGACGTACCAAAAGGACATCCTCTAGTATGTACCATGTCCCGAAAAGGATATCCCAGGGACGTCCTAGTAGCAAATGAAGGACGTCCCTGGGATGTTTTAGTGAAAACAATATAGAAAAATTCAGAAGTTTGCTTTCCGAAACTGATTGGACTTTACTGTATGAAAAAGTCTGTGTGAATTCCAAGTTTGAATATTTTCATAATGTGTTTTCTCACTATTTTAATATTTCATTCCCAAAAAAGAATAACTTCAATTAAAAAATCTAAGAGCCCTCAATGGATTTCTAATGAGTTGAGAGATATGAGCAGGAGGTTAAGTGAGTTATCAGAGCTGAATAAAATTTATGGTAATGGTTTGTATACGAAGAGTATCAACTGCTCAAACCAACTTATCAGGTAAAATTAAAACAAGCAAAAAACTTGTAATGACGTTAGAATTTCTTCAGCTGACAATAAGGTAAAAGAATCTTGGAAAATAATCAAGGAAGCACAAAATCACCCAATATGTTGTGGTGTATCACTTCTTCAAAATGCTGAACAAGCAGATATTACCGATAAGCAGACCATTAGCAACCTTTTTGGAGAGTTCTTTTCAACTGTGAGTAACAACATATCCAAACCTGACACCCAGAATATAAATTACATTTCACCATCCCTACAGAGTATTTATCTGTATCCAACAACTAAATTCGAGATCGAAGAAGTCATTAGAAAAGTTTGCAAGAAAAAATCTTCAGGGATGGACGAAATTTCGGGCCATGTCATAAAAAAGGTAGCCAATTTGATTTCTGAGCCACTGAGCCATATCGTGAACACTTCGTTCATTGAAGGGAGTTTTCCAAACATCTTGAAATTTTAAAAAAAATTACCTATTTACAAAAACAAAGGTTCTCGCGAGGATTGTTCCTCCTATAGACCAATATCCTTACTCAATCAGTTTTCTAAGATCTTGGAATATTGCTTTTATCAAAGGTTATATGACTTTTTTGAGACATTCAAATTATTTTCACACAGCCAGAATGGTTATAGAAAAAATAGATCTACTATTACAGCTATTGATCAGCTTATCAGGCATGTAGTTGAAATGCTAGACAAAAAACAGCAAATTTTAGGCTTATTCTTTGACATGAGCAAGGCATTCGATCTTGTTGACCATGCAGTGCTGTTGCATAAACTGCAGATCTACGGAATACGTGGTTCTGCACTGAATTGGCTTACGTCTTACCTAGCAGGTCGGAGTCAGATGGTCAGTGTAAATGGGACAAGTTCGAGTGTAAAAAGTGTATCAATTGGAGTTCCACAAGGCTCCATTTTGGGATCACTTTTATTTTTAGTTTTCATTAATGATCTTCCAAAATTCTGCACGGAAGCCTCTATCACTGTGGTCTTTGCTGATGACACTAATATTTTGGATCTGCTGGAATAGTTCGGAAGTAATTAATAGAGCTCAAATAGTCACAGCTCAAATTTCTGAGTGGTGTCCCTAAATGGTCTGCTGCTAAATACTCCCAAATCTCAAATGCTTAATTTTGTTGCAAAAAAACACTCCAGTAGATATAAGTTATCTGATTAAAATAAATAAGGAGACGATACATCAAATGAATTCCACAAAATTTTTAGGGGTCACCATTGATAATAAGCTAACCTGGAAGGATCATATCATAAGTGTTAAATTAAAGCTAAGTAAACATATATATTTACTTCGACAGTTAAAGCATACGGTATCATTCGATGTTCTCAAACTCCTATACCACAGTTTGTTCCAGGCTGTTATAGCCTACGGACTAGAACAATGGGGATTAGCTGCCAAAGCCCATGAAGTATTTGTTGTACAAAAGAAGGCAATCAGAATTATGGCAGGTGCATCCTCAAGGGATCATTGCAGCCATTATTCATACAGTTTAATATACTGACAATGCCTAGTTTGTATATTTATCATACTTTAATATATATCAAGAAAAATATTTCAAGCATACCCAAAAATGAACAAATTCATGATCATTTTACCAGAGATTCTTCACAACTCCATCAGCCTTACGGCAGATTGGCAGTATCTCATAATCATCCCATGTGCTATGGGGTCAAGCTGTATAACCATCTTAGTGAAGACATGAAATTGACCTCAAATATCTTTCTGTTTAAAAGGCAACTTAAGGTATTTCTACTTCAGCATGCATACTACTCCGTTGATGAGTATCTCCAAACACCCTAATGTGTTTTTGAGGAATTTCTTTTAATACTTACTTGTCGATTGTTTGTTCAGTGTAATCGCGAATCATATTCAATTTTAATTTGCAACTTACTCTTAAGTGTGCGAATACAATGTGTTTTATTATATATATATGTGTGTATATCCCGATGTTTGACCTGTTGAATTAGTCAGTATTTTGCAATGATGTTATGAATTTTCTTCTTTTGTTCCGATATTTATTGTGAAAAAACACTTATTCAATAAAAGTTTGATTGATTGATTGATTGTACAGTGGATGTACTTGTGTTGTTAGGGAGCAAACAATCTATACATTACAAACTGAAGTAAACACTAACGATAAATGAAAAGCAACAATAAATATTGTGGATAATATGGCTAATAGACAAACATGATACAATCACAGTAATTTAGCGGGAGAACGAAATCGTTCCATTCATGAGGTGAATTTTAATTTTTTTACTGAAAGTGCTCATCGACGTCCGTTTCAAAACAACCGGAATGGAATTATACAGAGTAGCTACCTATGTTGTAAGAAAACGATGATTTAAACAAAGAAGATTTATGTTTGAATTTTTTCGTACATTGATATCATGCATATCTTGCCTGAACTTTATCTTGTTGTATAAGTAGGAAGGTTTCCTAGTTGTTATTATTATTTTATGGTAAAGGTTGCAACAGTGCGAAATTCTGCGTTTGTCCATAGGCAACCAACCAAGCTCTGAAAGATGAGTTCATATTTGATGTCGCCGACGCAAACTGCATCTAAGACGAACACAAGAATTCTACATCAGCTGAATACATCGACTATCAGCGCTTAGAATTACATGACCATAAATACAATCAGCGTAATTCAATTTCGAGAGAACAAGGGATTCGCAAAGGTAGTTTTACTTTTTTTGGTGAGTAAATTTCTACTAGTGTAGATCAACTTCAAACTACAGTATGCATTTTTCGTGCAATCGCACGCGAAGTGAGTATTTCGCGTTCTCAACACAGTCCGCGAAATTCAATTTCGCAACAGCCGCCAAACTCACTTACAAATTTGACATTTCTAAAATACGACAATGACAAGGATTAATTTTTAAATCAACAACAAATACATACTTATATTATTTTTCAGGTATTAAAACGGCAAGCGCCGAGTTTACAATACTTTTTAGTTTAGTTTTTAGGAATGCAAGATACTAAAATATCACTAACTGTCAAAATATTTTCTATATAATCAAACATATCATTTCCATAGCAACGCTGTGACTTGTTGATTAAATTTAATTGCTGCTGATTTTAAAGCAATAATATATTTATTTGCAATTATCTAGTTTAATAATTTTGACGATAGCACGAAATAGTGGTATGCATAGCCGCGAAACTTTTATGAACTCAAGTCTGCAGCTGCAGCGGCCTCGGCGATAACTTTTCTTTCGGTACGCTAAAAGGGTATTTCGTGGCCTTGGTATACAATAGTTATTTGTATGCCAAGGCCCCGAAATATATTTTTAGCGTACCGAAAAATGTTATCGCCGAGGCCGCTTGCGCCGAGGCAAGATAATCTTAAAGTAGCTAAAAAGATTCGCGGCAATGGCATACACACTATTTTTCGTGCAATCATCAAAATTGGTAAAATAGATAATTGCAAATAAATATATTATTGCTTTAAAATCAACAGCAATTCAATTTAATTAACAAGGTCACAACGTTGCTATGGAAATGGTATATTTGATTATATATAAAATATTTTGACAGTTCTTGAAAAAAACGCAAATAAGTCTGATACTGATAGGGATATTTTAGTATCTTGCACTCCTCCAGAGCTAGACTCGGCGCTTTCCGTTTTAATACCTGAAAAATAATATAAGCAAGTATGCAGTTGTTGTTGATTAAAAAATTAATGCTGTATTCAATAAAAAATATTCTTTGTCATTGTCGTATTTTAGAAATGTCAAATTTGGAAGTGACGTTTGGTTTGGCGGCCGTTGCTATGGGTAACGGCCGCGAAATTGAATTTTGCGGACTGTGTTGAGAATGCTAAATACTCACTTCGCGTGCGATTGCACGAAAATAACTATTTTAGAGAGTAGGAGACATGTTTATTAAATCTCATGTTCTTGTTTAAAACAACTCCAAGATTTTTCTCACATTTGTTTTAGTATGTTTGAAGTATTTTGTGTATTCATTAAATATTTTTTAGAATTAGTATGGGCGTATAGATGTGTAGTAGTTGTGTATATGTAGAGGAAAGTGACCAAATATGGAATACCGTTTTGATTTTCAGGCATAACTTTCACAAATTTTATAAATAAAATACTTTTTGTGGTAATTATTAACAATCATATATTTGCACTTAAGTTTGTAACAATTTTAGATTATTTTGTTCAGTTTGAGGTTAGAAAAATTTTCAAAAACTAAATAACGATAAAGGTATATATGGAATAGGTACCCCAAATATGGAATACTATAATCACTATGAAAAATTAACCTTAACTTATAAGAGACTCTTTGAAAACTTTGGTATAATAAAGAAATTAACACAAATTATTTACAAAAATCGCAATCCAGGTATCAAACTCTGGCCCAGCGCAATCATTATGTGCCCAGAGCCCACACATGAGGCACTTGATCCATGTTTCCCCATGAGTGTCATTCGAAAACAGCATACCACAGAAAATACACTCCGAATCTTCAGAGTCTGGAGCTGTATATCCCTATCAAGATCGGGTTCAGCTGTCTGTATCAAACAGCATCACCTCTCATCATCTGAATCAGACTATAGGCTTATTCTTTTCTTTTGGTATTTTTCCTTTTGATTTCTTCTCATTCTGTTTTTATTCTTGTTTTTGCTAATTTATTTTCTTTTCTTTTTTTCCTGTTTTTGTCTATAAGGTCATTCTTATACGGTGACGACGTGATGACTGCTGCAACAGATGCTTTTCTTCCTCTATTAGAAGGTTTCCTTTTCTTGTTTGGTACGGGACTGATGTCATACGGAGACACTAATCCTAAATCACTGCGAGATAGTCCGGAAGTTGAGGGTACAGGTTCAATATTTGTATCTTGTCTGGGTGTGACATCTTCAGTTAAAGGCATACAATTATCAGGTGTTCTTAAACTGGCCATGAAATTTGCTCTCCATCGTCAAAATGTAGTCTACCAAAAGATTTTCAAGGGTTGTCCCTAAGACAGTTTTCCTTCCGAGTGTAGTAGCTGCGGCTTCTTCTGGAGAAAATTCGTTTTTCTGACATAAATGAAACAAGGTAGATCTTGGCACATCGAAGTGTTTTGCATCTTTCAAATAACCCATTTTTTTTCTGGTACTAATTTTATAGCTTCTGCCATATGCTCTGAATTCCATTCTTTTCGCTTCGTTTTCCAATTGACGCCCGCCATTCTGATAAAACCCGAAAAAAAATATAATTAACAAAGTAATTAAGTCAGCTGATACGTCACAGTGTCCAATTATGGAATAGTCCATAATTGGACACTGTGATCCGTCCATATTTGGATTTTCCAACTATTTCAAACTGATATTCACATATTTATATTTCAGAAAGTAATACTATCTAATACCGCTAAAACATAATAAAGAACATCTAAAGGGTCTCTAAAAGTTATAAAAACAATACTGTGTGCACTTTCTGTACGAAAAATAATAATTTTTTACGTACCTTAGAAAGTTATGCGGCAGCGATAAAACAAAACACTGTCACTACGACGAAAGGGCTGGCTCGACTGACATGCTACAACTTGTACGCGTAAATGGGAGTAGAAAGAGACAGAAAATCACTGTTTATTGCGTGTGTGAGTTTGCATTTGAGAAAAATGGGGGTATTCCATATTATGGATACTATTCCATATTTGGTCACTTTCCTCTATGTGTATTGTTGTATTATATATATTAACCTAAAAGCATGCTATATATCGTTCTCATTGTAATCATTGCAATGACTTGAAAATGTAAATTAGTAAATGGACTAAATAAAGGTTTATATAAATATAAACATTTCCATTAATTTTTAATCTCATCAAACATTGAATTGGGTAATGCCTTTTTCCCAAATAACATATCTTCAGATTTTAACGGGTTATTATAATTTTGCGAATTAGGTCAACTCATTTCCACAACACCATGAGGTAAGTAAATGGTGCGTTTTTTTAAATTGTAGTATAGCCAGTAGTCATAATTCACAGATTTTCTTTTTCTTTGCAATTGAGTATGGCTTGTATCCCCTTAAAGTCCAACCTCACCTTCACGTGGTATGGGGTGAACGGGCCGCGGTCGCGCAGCGAATGGGACGGTTTGTGGACATTCGTGTCGCGTGTGGGCGGTAGCGACTCGACTTACGAGGCTCTGGCAAACAGACCTAAATCCAAGCTGTGAGCGCCGTGGCGACGGATGTATGACACCGGGTCTCAAAAAAAACCGGTGCCTCAACGGAGCCTCCGAGAAACAGGGCGAAATTTCGTAGTAAGCAGCCTTAGCCCTGTGCAGGGGGCACCACAGGGCTGGACCAACCTCTTCCCCTTATCTCACTCGTGGGACCAAATGACCACTGAGCCAAAATACCGAAAGGGAATGATGACAGCTCTTGGCCTTCTCGGCGAATGATGTCTCTTTCAGGTCACTGGAGAGGATACTGTACTATAGGATCGGAAAAGAACTCTTCAGGGCACTGACCAAACAATAAGGGTCATCCAGATGAACCTGAGTATATTTCTATCATGTTTTTCTTTTTGATGTTCCGGGTCGATTGATGTTCATGCCTTATAATCGTCTTCGTTGTCAGTGTTATCCTCTAACCCATTTTCTGCACTGAGAATCTGGGCATGCATCCATGTCACTGTTTCAACTTCGTAGCAACTCTCGATGATGACCTCTGGTGCATTCTCGCATGATTCACCATTACAGAATCCGCATACAACAGAGCATTTGAACCCACTTTTTATGCAGCTACATGCTCCACCGCATCCCTTTCTGCAATTGCATGAAACGACATTCAATAAGGTATCTGGGGCAGGATTCTCTGTCTTTTTTACTGGAGTGAGCCCCAGTCGGATGGATTTTTTTTGGTTCCACACCATTTTCGGACTTGATGGTAGGTTCTAAATGGATGGTACCGTACAGCGTCATTCGTTGGTAGTGAATAATAAATAATGTGTCCTATAAGAGAAGCAATTAAGGATTGGTAATCTGGTGATAATCCTCGGGAATTCAAATATCCTAACAGAATATGAGATGAGCACATGCTGAAATGAATTTATTTAACCCGTAACTGCTACTACCGGGTCTGTACGACCCAGCGATTTATTTGCACACCCCTCTCTTTCGAGTCAAAATGCGCAGATAATTGATGATCCGTGACTTCTCTTCTACTGCAGTACTGTTTCGACTGTTGAGTAGATCGGTCGCGTCGATTGCTTTGCATTTTCAACGAATTACGTGCTATTTAGGGTCTCGGAGACCCGGTGATAGTAGTTAGGAAATAATTTGCAGTTTTATCATAACTTAAAGTATACTCAATGTTTTAAAACCTCGTACTGATTATTTCATAATTTTAGATAATTTCAATATCCCTTTTTTTGAATATGGACACAAGAAAACCTTTACATGACAATGAACTTGCTGATATATTGACCAGCGAAGATTTTTGGGCTGTTGAAGAAATTACGATAGAAGATGAAGCAGGTCCTTCAGGTTCCCAATGTATGTCAGCGGATGATGAAATGGATGCAACGAATATTATTCTTCTTGATGGGGATAAAAGCGAACAAGGAGAATCTGATCATTAATTGTTTAGTGTTCATGATACAGATAGTGAAGATGATGAGTGGGTGCCCAAAAAAGATGAAAACTGTGGAGCCAATACAAAGTATAGCGGAAGTGAAAACGAGAATAGTAATGAACAAAACTTTGGTATACATGATGATATATAAGAAACTATGGGTAGGAGATTTTTTTATGGAAAATTGAATAAGAAAACAGCAAAACCTTGTATGAAATGGGCACAACAAGCTCCAGTTAGAGGACGAGAGCGGGCAGAGAATATTCATACCAGGGCTAAAAGGTCCTGCACGAGAAAATCCCCCGTCTGAATCTCCATTACAAGCATGGAGATTGATTATTTCTGACGATATTTTGGCAGAGATTGTTATAAACACCAACAAGAAAATTGAGGTAATGAAAGTGAATTACAGCTCATTCAAAACTAAACATAACTCAAGATATAAATTTCATCCCCGTTTTATACAACCCACCAATAAAGTTGAAGTGGAAGCATTTATTGGCCTATTATATTTGCAAGGAATTTTCAAATCTGGCCATGAAGATCTGAAATCTCTTTGGGCAGCAGATGGAACAGGTAGAGATATTTTTCGGTGTACCATGATGTTAGCAAGATTTCTATTCCTTTTGGCTGCCATTAGGTTTGATGACTTCGAAACGCGAGCTGAGCGACGCGAAACAGACGAATTTGCTCCAATATCCACTATATTCAAAATATTCGTTGAAAACTCAAAAATTAACTATACTCCCGGAATATTCCTGACTTTGGATGAAATGTTGGTTCCATTTAGAGGACGATGTTCTATTAGGATGTACATCCCGAACAAACCGGCTAAGTACGGCATAAAAATTCAGATTTTGGCTGATTCCAAAACACATTATATGTGCAATGCCGAAGTGTATACCGGTAAAGAAATTGATAAGCAACCAAAGAGTAGCAAACAATTCAAGGAAAAATCACTTTCGCACCCTACATAAGTTGTTATGCGAATTACCGAGCCGTTCTATCATTCGAAACGTAATATCACTGCAGACAATTGGTATGCATCAATTGAGGCAGCTCGGATGTTGAAAGAAAAAGGCCTGACATTTGTAGGAACTATGAAAAAAAATAAAAGAGAAATACCTGCTGCATTTTTACCATCCAAAGCTGGTTTCACATCCGACCTTACTCTTGTCAGCTACGTCCCAAAACAAAATAAAAGTGTCATTTTGCTATCCTCTATGCACCATGATAATCGAGTCGATAATACCACAAAAAAACCAGATATAATACTATTTTATAATAGTACCAAAGCCGGTGTTGATGCATTAGACGAAAAGTGTGCCAACTATAGTACATCTCGTCGATCCAGAAGATGGCCCACTACAGTATTTTATTGTATTTTGAACATATCAGGAGTGAACAGTCGTGTCTTATACCAATTGCAAGACATGGAAAAGAAATATCTCGATATAATTATCTGAAGGAACTTGGATTAGCCCTTTGCTATCAACACGTCCACACAAGAATCAACAATAATTTCATTCCGCGCAAAATTAGTTAGTTAGTACAGAGTATACACGTAAAATTGGCTGCTCCTACTTCTCTTACAAATTTATGTGGTTAAAATTTCGAATAATATATTCTAATTAGTATCAAAACCTGTGGATTTACGAGGTGCATCCGAACATCTATGGTGGTTGATTGTTGTTCCTTGGCATCGGATGGAAAGTGCAAGTGAGTGCAGTTCAATTCAGTATATTGCAGGTGCAAAAAACAATACACATTCACAAGTCTAATAAAAAACCTGGTGAACAAAAAGTGTTTATCCACACCTGCACCTCTGTGTTAAACCATAAACTTTTTATTTAATTTTACTTCTGTCTCAGATAAACTCTGAACTCAGGGTTGGACTCAGTGGATCAAGAATTTAGAAGCAATAATTAATATAAAATTTTAAAATGGATGAAACTTGTACTAAATGTGATTATCCGATTCACGATAAAGAATACGTAATATGTGATGGATGTACTGATATGATACATGAAAAGTGCTCAAGTCTTGCTCCATCGGATGTCAGAGCTATAGTAATTAAAAAGAGAACATTATTTTATTTTTGCCAGACTTGTAAGGATGCATTCAAACAAATACCTAGTATGGTAAAAAACTTGAATGGAATGATGGAAACCATCAAAATGCTCACAAATGAGAATAATCAACTCAAACGAAAACTGAGTGATCAAAATAACTCTCAGGAAATAGACCACTTTGAGATGATTCCAAGAAATACAGGAAAGACAGATAAGAGCATCCAATGTAATTGTAGAGAACATACAAGAATCAAGAAGTCAAGATAAACAAGATAGAGCCAAAGAAGACACAACCAACGTCGAAAGTATTTTCCAAGGTATTAGCAGCGAGGTGAGAATTAAAAAAGTATTCCGTCTTGGAAAATTCTCTGAAGGAAGAAATAGACCGCTAAAAGTGATTTTAAATAATGCTGAGGAGGCCTTAAAAATTCTCAAGAATAAAAAGAAGTCGCAAGTTCCTGGAATACGCTTATACAATGATCAAACAAAGATGCAGAGGGATTACTATGTTGCAGTGAAGAAGAAATTTATTGGAATTATTGATCAAGGTGATAAAAGTAAAACAATAAGATTTATCAACAATATTCCTACAATAGTAGACATTACAAATCATCAAAACAAACAAAAACACTGAATGAGTATTCTAATATACCATATGACGGCGATGTAATATATTTAAATATTCAAAGCATAATAGCTAACTTAGATCAACTAATTACCGAAATAGTATGCTACAATCCGGCAATCATTATACTAAGTGAAGCAAGAACCACAACAGATATTGAGGATATGGAGATTGAAATCAACAATTACAAAATGGTGAGATGTGACTCAACTAGTAGATATACAGGAGGAGTTATTATATATGTGAGAAAAGACATTAGTTTTAAGATTTCAAAAAAGTTTGTTGTTACTGATAGGGTGTACTGGGCAATATTTATTAAGGTGAAAATGCATGGTGAGAATTGGTTTATAGGTGGTTTATATCGCTCTCCAAGTTCTGATAGGGAGGTATTCTTAGATAATTTGGAAAATTGGAGTGAGGATATTTTTGACTCACAAAAAAAATGCATATTAGTAGGTGATTTCAACATGCAATACTTTGAAATAAATAACAGGTATGTTAAACAATTCAGAGCATTCATTAATTCTATAGGGGTCGAACAATTAATTGAGAGACCGACAAGAGTAACGAACTCAAGTAGCACAACCATTGACTATGTTCTAACAAATACATCAAATATAAGCTGCACAGTGCAAGAAACACCAAAAATTACAGATCATTCTATAATAACAATAACTGTGACGAACCAAAATCATCTCAAAAATATAAAGAAAATAACTTTCAGAAATTATTCTCAGACTAAACTAGAGGAATTGAATAATAATCTAATATTGTGTGAATGGGCACTTAATTCTAATGATGTTGATTGTATTTATAAAAAAATTATAGAAAATCTGGAAAAAAATGTGAATAAAATCTCGCCACAAAAAACCATCAACTGCAAATATACTCTGCCCTGGTTTGACTACGAGGTAATGAATCTAACTAACAACAGAAATGAAGCTTATCGCAATTTTAGAAATAGTACTAATATAAACGAAAAAACAATACATTGGGAAAACTATAAAAAATTTAGGAATGCAGTAGTAAATACACTTAAAAAGAAGAAAAAACTATACTATGAAAACAAAATAGACTCAAATGTACGTAACCCCAAAAGAATGTGGAAAACATTGAAAACATTAATACATCCAAATAATCCTGAAATCCCAAGTAGTATAACTTTTAACATAGATGGTTGCATTAGCTCAATAAAAGATGATGCAAATAAGGCTGAGAACTTCAAAATCTATTTCCTTGATAGCATTACAGAAATAAAATCTACTATTATTCAAACAGCACTATGGTCAGCAGTAGAACTTCCTCAGATAGAAAGTAGAATATCACGCTTTGAAAAACTAACTCTCAACAAACTGAAAAGTATAGTATGTGAAATAGATGATAAATGTGATTCTGATGTTATCAATGGTAGGGTTTTGAAAACTATATTTCAAGTAATTGGTCATGTCATTTTGAATTTCATCAATACTTCACTTGAAACTGGCAAATTTCCAGAACAACTTAAAACTAGTACGGTTATACCAATTCCAAAAATCATTAACACTACTGAGGCAGCTAATTTCAGACCAGTCAATACTTTACCCTGTATGGAAAAACCACTAGAAATGACGGTTATATTCGGTTATATTCAATGAGAAAATTGAAGTCGTGACAGAGATTGAATACCTAGGATTCATGATTGATAATACTTTGTCATTAAATAATCATTTTAATTATAAAAACTTCAGAATAGAGGTATGCGTATTGTGCTTATATGTAACCCATCAAATTTAAGTGTTCAAACTTCAATAACAGTTTATAGAACAATCATACAACCGCATTTTGAATACTGTGCTAGTCTGCTCGACTTAATGAGTAATAATAAGATTGCTGCTCTCCAAAAACTTCAGAATAGAGGTATGCGTATTGTGCTTAGATGTAACAGGTATACACCTACTCAATTGATGCTGAATGTGTTGAATTGGTTATCTGTTAAGGATAGTCTGTTCTATTTTTCAATGGCATTTATTTTTAAAATATTGCATAATTTATGCCCCGCTTACTTTGAGGAATATATAACATTTTGTCATCAAATACACAACCATGATACTAGGAACAATAGAGATTTTTATGTTATGAGAACTAATTATGCAAAAACCATGAATCCTTTATTCCACCAAGGACTTTTGATATATAACAAGCTTCCAAACCACATAAAAGAATGTTCAACACTTAATTCTTTCAAATCAATGCTACTTGAATATATTAGAAATAAGATTAAATAAAGATAAAGAATGAATCTATCAGTAAGCTGATTGTATATATATATATTTTGTAAAAAATGTAACGTAATTGTATATTATTATTATATTATGTAACGTATTTGTATATTAGGATTTCCTTCCTATTTAAATAAAGATTTTCATTTTCAAAATTCGCGACAGAGCAGCGGATATTTTTGGAATCCAATTCACGTATAGCCAGAGAGCCGAAGAAACAAAAAAAGGAAGATATGTGGCCTCTGCCCCCCGAAGAAAGACCGAAAAACTAGCTATGTTTGTAGAGCATGTGAAAAACCAATATGTCTCAAATGCTGCTGTACCGTGTGTCCAGACTGTATAAAATGAATTTTATTTCACATCAAATTGTCATCAATGTTGTATTTATTATTTTATTTCACCTGAATAAATAAAAATTTGGTTTCTGAACTCCTAATTCTATTTTTGAAATATGGGTCTATGTGACTCGGTATTAGTACGAATGGTGCAAAAGAAGGGTAGTACCAGTTACGGGTTGAATTGGTTAATCCTAAACATGGAACGAGTTCGATATTTAAAAATATTCAACTGCGTGAATTTGGAATCTTTCCTGAAAAAAAAACCATTAGTTTGTGTCTTGGGGACCATTTACAATATCCACGGAACTTTCTAATTCGCCTAGATTGAGACAGTAAATACCTGGAAATTTTTCAATGTTACTTGAGTGTCCGAAAATTGGGAAATAGCGATTTTCGTAACACAAAAACAAGGAATAGTCTATACCTCTACCCCACCTTTCGTAGGGCAGACATCTTTTTTAGTCTTTATTGATTTCAATTACAGTGCTACCGTTGAAATATGCTCGAATTCCAGAGTAGTTCGACACATTAGTCGCTAGCTGACAGCGTTCCCATTTATCTCTAGAATTGCCACACTTGAGAAAAATTTATTTTATGACGGTTTAAATTAGACTTATTTATTGGTAATGTAACTCATTTGTAATACACGCACTAACAGATGTTTCCAGAAAATGTAAATCAAAAAGTACATTCGTTTACTCATGATCATTTTGTGCTAGAAAAAAAACATGGTTCTCCAAAAACTATGCCCATTCCATTCAATCGTAATATAAAACTTTCCCTTTTAATTTTTTTAAAACAATACCCGTTAAGTATCGAAATATTAGCATATAATAAATGTCAATATCTGAAATCTAATTCCACTTAAATTTCATACCTTCGTGAAATTGGGTCCTGATCCGTGTAATAATAGGGGGTGGAAAAAAAGTGTATCACCTTTCTCCATGATGATATTAATTTTTGGAAGATGATCCATTCCTTGAACTCCATGGTAAAAGGCATGATTGTTTCCCTTAAATCATAAAGAATAACTCAAATTATTACCCAGCAAACACAATTACACCTCAGGTATATCCCTGCGACATAACAATGGATATATGGGATATGACATTTTCAGTTGCAGATATGTCACTGCGATATCACACTCATGGATCATTTCTGCGACCTCACTAGAAATTTTACAGTGATACAAAAATTTTCTTTGTGATGTTGCAGGGAAATACATTAGAATACACATTATTTAACAAATTCATGAACAACATGTATATTGATTATTTGATATGACAATATTTCTGAAACTAATGTATTCATTATGATATACTTTACTGAAATCTAGAGAAATTTCCAGTCACCCCCACGGTTATTGCCGCAAAGATGGAACACGATGGTATTAATACCACTTTGTACGTTTGAAGTTTGCCGAAACCGGTAACATCTGAAGTTTGTTTCAACTCCAGAGGTTATTTTCCTGATTGTATGAACGAATTTCGTCTGATTTGGTTATTAGCTTAGTTATTGAGTTCATAAGGTTTATTGACATGTTAGTTTTTTATTATAATAAATGGTTTCTTCTGCACAGCGTGTTATTTGGAGAAATGACGAGCCAGAGACAGGGTTGGCACTTAGCTTCCCTTGACACTGCGACCAGCTAGGGTCTATTGTATCACTCTGTCGTCAGTGGTTCCTTATTCAAACAGGTTTGTGCCTTTAATTAGGTTTAGTAGCCTGTTAATAAGGTTCTTCGGATTCATGCCTATTTCCGGGTTGATCTCTCCAAAGGTTCTATGTCGCCTTCTACTTAGGGCGTCACAGTCGAAGATAATGTGAGAGGCTGTTTCCTCCTCTTCATCACATAGCTCACACTCCACGGTTTCCATGCGTATTCCCATGGTGTTTAGGTGTTTTCTTAGGCCGCAATGTCCAGTCAACAGACCTACTATTATACGTGTCTTCGTTCTGTTCAGGTTCAGAAGGTCAGGGTCCGGTTTGGGTGCCCTACCATGACTTTGCTGCGTATTTGCCCCACAGTTCGATCCCAATATTGTTGGTGTCTTTTTTTTATCCACTTATCGATCCTGCATCGGTTTTTGCTGATCCCATGCACAGGTTCTGGCCCTGTGAATAGCATTGCAGATGCTTGTCTAGCTAGCTGGTCCGCTTTTACGTTGCCTTCAATGCCTCTAGGACCTGGCACCCACATCAAGGTGACCTTGTTGTGTTTTGCCAGCTCGATGAGGTTCTGGAGGCAGTCCCAGACCAGTTTAGACTTCATCTGTATAAAGTTGAGGGCTTCGATAGCACTCTGACTGTCAGATAGAATGTAGATGTGTTTTTTCCTATAACCACTTTCTAGATTCTTCTGAATGCATACCATAATAGCAAGTGCTTGGAATATCGTGGAGCTTTTGCCAAGTGGTATTATGTAGTCCCTTCTTGGCCTTACCCCATGTATTCCTGCTCCCGTTCCTTCAACTGTCTTTGAGCCGTCTGTATACCAGACTATGTCCGCAGCTGATTGTGATTCTATACTCGGGGCCCATCCGG
The DNA here is from genome assembly GCA_018342105.1 of Gonioctena quinquepunctata. Taxonomy (NCBI): domain Eukaryota; kingdom Metazoa; phylum Arthropoda; class Insecta; order Coleoptera; family Chrysomelidae; genus Gonioctena; species Gonioctena quinquepunctata. Next base: position 895,437 of record JAFIRS010000252.1, read on the forward strand.
ATCCGTCAATTCGTGTTTCGAATGGTTTTTCGAATGAGTATAGGGGTTGCATGTAGTCTGAAATCATTTCGAGTTCGTCGATATTGATTACATGAGTGATTCTGGTGTGTCCAATTGTTCGGATTCTCCAGTTTTTTGTTTGTTTCAGTCTGTATCATCCTGGCCTCTCCAATAACATGTAAGTCAAGTGATTCGAGGTTTAGGATGATTTCCATTGCAGCTGTTGGAGTGCTATTCATTGCACCCGTGATAAAGAGACAGGCAAGCCTCTGGACTTTCCCAAGGTTGGTTTTTGCCTGTCTTTGATTTGTTTTTGGTCACCATAAGAGTGAGCCATAAGTTACTCTGGGTCTTATTACCGCTGTGTAGAGCCATATTGACATGTTAGTTTTTTTATTATAAGAAATGGTTTTTTCTGTACGGCGGTTATTTTGAGAAATGATTACTCCTAGTTTATACAGAGCAATGACTTATTGTTTGATCATCTGCGACTATATCCAAAATGTTTTCTCCTGCATCGAGTATATGATCACTACGTGTTCTTCTACTTGTCTTTTTTGATAATAAAATAATAAAAGTTTATTGAATCCTTCACGATCATGAAAATGACATAGTATATGTCCGACAACAATTAATTCAAAGACAGTCAACATCTATACATAAAAGTATAACAATTCCACAAATTAGATGGAGATATTATTGATTAAAATACTCATCAGTACTATGAAAGCAACCATTTATCAAGTATTCTTTGAGTTTTGCTTTGAAATGATTTTCCCATTTAGGTTTTTTATTTCGTCAGGTAAGTGATTATACAATCGTAAGACGGACAGTTGAATGTTTCTGAAGTCTTATTAATTCGCCTTTCCTGATAGGATATGCATGGAAATCACAGTTTAGATTGTAATTCTGTATCTGTTTTTGGAATAACAGAGTACATTGGTAAATATAAATGCACGGTACGCACAATAACTTTATTCTCAATAAAGCGGGGTCTACAAGATTATCTGCAATCTATTTGATATATTAGTCGCATTACCCTCTTCTGGGAGATAAATATTTTATTTAGTTTTGTAGTACAACCACAAACAGCAATATCGTAGGACATATGGGAATATACAAGAGCAAAGTAAACATTTAAAAGATTGGCTCTATTAAAATTGGACCTCAATTGTCTAATTGCGTAGTACCCACTATTAACTTTCTTACTGACATGATTTATACCCGACTCACAGGTCATGTTACCATGTTTGGTGTTATCTGATGATTCTATTATCTCATCACCTACTTTAACATTGAAGTAATCAATTTGACCTGGTATAAAATTGCATCAGAACAGTTTTCTTTGCATTCATCACCAAACAATTTTTACGACACCAATTTGTGAATTCGAGACTTAATGAATTCAATTTTTCCTGGAGTTCCTCTGGGTTATCGGCATTCGCTGCGATCGTTGTATCATCTGCATACAAAGCTACATAATCTGTGCTTATATGATCAAGCATATCGTTGATGAAAAGAAGAAAATGAGGGGACCCAATATAGAGCCTTGAGGAACTCCAAGATCAATGCCATACTGCTGCGACTGAAAGTTGTCAACTTTAACACATATCTTCATGAGAGTCAGGTGTGATCTGAGCCATGAAAGAAAGTTAACCCTGAAGCCAAGTGAATAAAGTTTTTTGCATATAATGTCGGGGTCAATAATGTCGAATGCTTTCGATAAGTCAAAGAAAATCCCTCCATTTATTTGCCAGATTCTTCTCACAAAATGTCATAATAATTTTAAAAAAGTTAATCGAATGTAAATAAAAAACAATTTTTATATTTCTTCTTGACACGTTCGATTTTTAGTGAATAGAAATTTTAAATAACGTTATTTCCAGAAGTTTTATCACCCATTTCCAGGGCTGTTTGGGTGTCTGAATCCGGTATGTTCGAAGAAAAGTTATACGATTTAAAATACAATTATTTCATAATGAAAAGGAAAACATTCTCAATTTAATGTTGAATAGAGAAATCCACTATAAAAATGAAGTTATTTTTTGTAATATCTAACAGAAAAGAAAATCAAATAACTATCTGAATGAAAATGACAATTTTCACTTTCAGATTTTTTTCTTTTGAGTTATTTTCCTTCCTCAAAATCTATCAGATGTAGTTCAATGTCCAGGTTTAGCCGGGGAAGTAGTTGTTTTCTGTTTTTGAGTATTTTTTTTTAAATTCAATTTTCTGTTAGATATTCAAAAATAACTTAATTTTTATCTGGATTTTTAATTTAAAAATTTTTAATTAATTAACATGAATTCTCCACAAGAGGTTATCTTGAATGATGGAAGACAGTGGCTAAAGTTCAGTCACATCTGATTTTATGAACACCCTGTTCATATTTTCAAACAAATAATTCAAGATTATGAAATACCAGATATCATTTTCTGAGAATTTTGAGAGCCAAAAATCATAAAGATATTGTTACGAAACTGGGTCGGTTTATCGAAATGCTAGAATTAATTGATATCCGTTCATTACACTTCGGAAACACAACACAATAATGCACTCTGACAATAAAATATGCCTACCGCACTGCACTAAATACCATTGAACTCACTAATATAAATTACTAATTGTTGACCTGCGATACACTCGATCTCATATATCACCGTCCTTGGCTTCCAGCAGTTCGCAGAAACGTCTGGATCATTCGATGGTAAAGCCAGCGTGACCTCAACCAGTAGTCGCAACATTTCTAAATTCCGTCTGAATGAATACCGTTATATCGTCTGGCATATGAGAGATAAACAACGCAGGTGCGTACTGTACCTATTTTCGTAAACTGGCCCTCGCCTTATTTCACCATGATATGGCTTCAGTCTTTCCAAGTGAACAACCTTCATCTTTAGTTAGTAATAAGGCTGCGCTGGATTCTGCAAACCACGTCGTTGATCCTCTCCTTCACCTCTCCTTCTCAGAATGGTGTTGATTTGAGGGATAAAGCTTTCTTCCTCTGTGGGTTGTACAGTCAACCATGGTCACCTTCTCTGAGTCCTCCTGAATTAGCTTTCAAACCATAACGAGCTTTTATCATGTCACTTGCCAGAATCAACCTCTTCCGAGCTATTTCGTGGATTTTCAACAGGCTGCCCCTCAGTTTATCTGCTTAGTCGTGTACTTCTTGGGTGCCTTGTGATCCGAACAGGGCAATCGAAGTTCCCTTCCGTAGATAATGCTAGCCAGGATAAGCTTGGTTGAATCATAGATGGCTGCTTTGTAAGTGTATGCCACCAGAAATAGTGGAAGGTGTCTGTCCCAAGTCTTTCGATGTTTTTCCACTACCTTGGTAAATTGGTATTTGGTAAATTGACGTCTTGGCAGTTTTTTTTTGACCGAGAAGTGGTTGAAATTTGAAATGAATAGTTTGAAAGAGAGAGCACAAGCAATAAACTTGGTCTGGAGAAGTAGGTAACCCATCACTCAAGTGAGTGTCTGGGGCGCTTATAACGGGTGGGTCATCTATAGTATAATCAGTGGCTTCCCTTATGAGAGGGTTCTCATGCGATTCCGCATAATCGAGTACTTTCCGGTTGCGTTCTTCAATATACTCCTTGATGGGGGTCTTCGAGTATCCGATCGTTTCGCACGTACCATGGAGCGTTCGTTTACTTACGCAGATCTAGAATGGCGTGGGCTTCCACCCATTTGCTGAAATCGTCCATGGCAACAAGGATGTATTTTTTGCCATCGTCCGCCGTAGGAAATGGCAATCGGTTCGAATGATGCGCCTACGTTATATTTCTTCATTTCACCCTGAACCTTGTTTTGAAACCTTATCCCCCAGATGTCTTCCTGATTTTCCTTTATGGATTTCCTTCAAGACTTCACTAATCCTCTTCCTGGGTAAAAGCAATTGAGAAATTGACGACCACCCATCAGCTGACTGCCATACACATTTGAGTAGACCATTTTCCACAACTAGGGAATCCCATTGTACCCAGATTGTCCGAAATATGCCTCCAGGAGGGTCTGCTAGTTTCTTCCCCTTTCCATTGTAGAAAATCCCCAATGTTCGGTTTCCTGGTCCTGTCTTATGTGTGTGTTAGTCCATTTGTCTTCAGTTAACAGTCTCGTGCATCTAATATCACTCCTTCGTGTCATTCAATACGCTGACAATGCTTACAGGCTTCTGGATACAGTCTTCCGAGTATGACATCCGCATTACTATGTACTGGTTCAGCTTTACTTTCCATCTAGCTATTTGATTTTCTGGGTTTTTCATCTCCAGAGCATCATCTTCAGAGCCGTATGATCGGTCATGATGAGAAACTCCCTTCCGTATAATATTTGTGGAAGTGATCCACTGCCCTGACTATCGCTAGAAGTTCCTTCCTGGTGACATAGTAATGCCTTCCAGACCAAGACTCACCCTGCTATCTCTCTTGAAATGTTCGCTCCTACCACATCTGGAGCAGTTTATCTTGATTATTTAGTAGCGCTGTTATCCTTGTGTTCCAATTTTTCTAGTGATTTACTAAACATCTGCTTTATGCTGTCACTTTGTGTCGCTTCCTGACATGGTTCTTCGATCGTTACCGCTCTCACTTTCGGCCGCTTCCACTTCCAAGGAACGAACTAGAGCTTCTCCACTGAATTTCTTGGAGTGTGTTAATCTTAGGGTAATTTGTATTTCGATATTTCTCAATCCATCGATAACTGCCAACTGTCCTCCTGGGTAGAGGTCTCTGCACGTCTGCTTCCAACTCCTGCAGACTTTCACCAAATTTCTGCAATCGCGTATTCAACTATGCCCGGTTCAGCTGTTAATCAGCAATAAGGTCCCTATTCTTGCGATATTGTACTTTTAGGATGGTATGTAACATTGCCAAAGCAGGTCCCCTCAAAGGTACATCAAGCAATTTTCTTTTCTAGTTTTTCTCGCATCACCCACACTTCTTTATTTGCTTCTTCTCGTATCGCACTAACTCCTTTTGTTATCTTACCGTCCATAGTTCTGTGTTGATTTCGGCCTTCGATTTCTTCCTAGGTTCTCTGGATAGTCTGCTCAAGAAGTGTTTCCTGTTCCTCACTTCTGACACCAACTGTTACGAAACTGGGACCGTTCATTGAAATACTCGTATGAATTGATGTGCGATTATTAAACTTACGAAAACACAACACAATAATGCACACTGGCAATAAAATGACAATAAGATACGCGTACCGCACTGTACTGTTTATTCACCTTGAACTCGCTAATATGAATTACTACTTGTTGATCTGTGGTAAGCTCGATCTTATTTATCACCGTCCTTGGCTCGCAAATAGTTCGCTGCTGCACCATCTATTATAGGATACATTACAGATTAATTAAGTGGACCAGTGTTGCTACTTCCCGGATAATCATTCGAATTGTAGGTAATTTCGAGGCCTCTGGATAATACATGGATAATTTGATATTTTGGATAATCACGGATAATTCGTAATTATGCTCTATATGATACAAAGGGGTAGATTATCAACTCAGTTTATATAAGAGCAGCCAATCACAAACTAAGTATACCTTTGCCACAGATCTAAGAGACTCATTGTAAATGCTAATCCCATTATCTAATAATGGCCTATTGTTCGGGGTGTGATATGTCATAAGAATGGGTCGAGGGAATTCAGGTACGGATTTAAAATACGTAAATAATCTCGTATATTACAGTTTGATGTGCGAATTAAAATTTTTCAACGTAATTTGATATGACTAGTTATGACTAATTTGATTGATTTTTAACCTCTTTTTATTAGGTTTGGATTTGGATTATGTTATTAACTAATTTTCTTAAAATAATTAAGACATGCCCAAGTTTTCATGCATGTGGTTTTTAAATTCAGTTAGCAGATTGTATTTGTTTGGATTTGAGTAGAAAACACTTCATAGCTTTTTTATAAAGTTTTCTTGAAAGTATATTATCCATAAGGTTTGGACATAACCGTTATTAATAGCAATTTGCTTAATTATATTAAATTTTTTTATTGAAATTTTCTTCTAAAAGCGGAATATTAATTAATCTATGTATCAAATTCAACTTCTTGACTGAAAAACATTGTTTTGTTAATGATTTCGAAATATTACATACAGAAAAGAAAGGTTAGAAACTCGACCTTCTAGAAATTATTAAATGCAAAAAGTCGCAATATTTGCTTTATCCAGATCCAGATCAACTTAAATAATTCTCCTTTGTTCATCGGTAAGGAGGAATAATGTTTCGCCAACTTTAAATTCATCTGTGGTAGCTTTGATTCAGTCAGAAATGAGGAATATTCTAAATGAAAGCTGGGAAAATTGTGGAGCGCATGTACAAAAATTAGAAAAATCATATTTAAATGTAGATCAAGTTGATAGAGAAACAATTGTTGTGAACTTGGATGACGATAATGACAGTGAAACGGACTTAGGTTAAAATTTATTAATTATTTTTATGACACTCTATTTTTTCGTATTGAATTTGTACCTGTTAAACTCAATTTAGTAAATTTCATTTATTTTTCCACCATTTTTTATATCAAGTTGGGTTTTATATTCTACAAGCAAGTATATTTCGTAGGTATATTATTACGTGCATATAGATAAATTAGTGTCCTATACTGATTGTACACTATACTTTTCCGTACTGTTTATTTATTACTTGTTATTGAATCAGATGTTATACATCATCTTTACGTTTACATATTTTTTTCCTTTTTTTCGATACAATAAGAATAAGTACCTATTTTTACTGGTATTTGGAAAAATGTACTTTGTTGCCTACTAGAAGATAAAAAGGATATTTCAGTTTAAAAAAATGGTAGTTTAGAAAAACTCATTGCCTACGAATTCACTATGAAGTACCACTTTCCACATTCGTTAGAATATACCAGCAAAATAATTTGTTAAACCGAGCCGATAATAGAACATATCATCTTGTGAAAATTTAATTATATCGAGTACGTCTCTGCTTGTGGGTGGTTCCCCATTGAGCTTTATCGGCAATTAATAATAATGAGTCTCTTAGACGTATTACACTACTATAACAAATATATTCTTCAAAGTTGGTATTTCACTTAATACTTCAATTGACACTGCTAAGATGTATAAAAGCCCTGGTGCTTGCACTTATACCTGTAGAAGTTTGGGATCGACTTGGCGACACTTGGCCAACTTGATAATAGAGATTACTAGCGTGTCAGATGGCGCCAATTTCGTTTTAGTTTCAATTCAGTAACAGAGTATATTTATTTCCTCAGATTTCTTCTTGAGACGAATTGTTCGCGGGTTCTAATTCTCGCTTTGCTATTGGTTGAAAAGAGACATCTGTCAAACTTCACCAATACCAAAGCTAGAATTAGAAGCACAAATAAAGCACTGTGGTGTTGTTTTTCGTATTTTGTACCATTTGAATTTGAGGTTAACTGCATTTTGACAGACGAAGAATCGGAAATGAAATTGTCATTAAATTTCAGAAAATATAGAATTCAATGCATACAATATGATGAACTATGGAAATATCATTATTAGTCAATTCGTCGGAATTTGTACTTGCTTTTGGTACTGAATACAGGTGAAAATTCGAATCTGCTGCTTTATACAATTGTGGCCCATTATACAAAAAGTATCCTTACAACACTACACTACCTGAAAGTAAACAATTCCTGACGCACTAATGAACTGATGAACGAGTGATTTTTAAAGAACAAACTCAGGAATAAGCTAAGCAAGATTTCAAATCAAAGAGATGGAAAACGCATAGATACCGACAAAACACTGAAAATAATTTCATATAAGATGCTGCAGATGTCAGAAATTAAGTTCTGACATTCTAGACAAACATTTTTGAACGGCGCCATCTACCTCAGAGAGAGAAGCTCTGTTGAAGTAACAGGTGGTGTCCCCTCGAAAATCTAAACAATATCGAATCAGTTCATTCACCAGGGTTTTTAGACATCTTAGACACTGCTTACTGCTGACTTTTGTCAAATTTCCATAATCGCTGCGTTTTATTTGTACACCCCAGCGATTAGTGAAAGAGAATTGACATTTTATTGTGTTTGAGGTGGACTCGTTTGAAGTCTATTTATTCGATGTTTGTGGACAGAATCGTTAGAATTTGTATTGGAATGTCCTCATTATCCACTGAATCACAATAAAACATAATGGGAAAATGGGGCTTGTGGCTCAGTGGCACGAGCGTTGGTCTTGTTTCCACTGTTTCCACCCGGCGCGGGTTCGAATCCCGCAGCTGGTGAATTTTTTTTTCAAGGTCCCAAGAGTGGTTTCGGATCCCACTATAAAAGGTAAGGTCCCCGTGATCTTAACTCGTACAAGTTTTCATTAACTTCTGAGGGTTGGTCAAACAACTAAGACAGAGCCGGATTAAGAGGGGGGCAAACGGGGCTGCAGCCCCGGGACCTCCACAAGAGAGAGGCCTCCACAATATAAAATTTTAGGTAAAATTTCCTAACAAATACCGAAGGATATGCAAAATTATATATAAAAAATCTGACAACGGAAGAGCAGTTCTCCCACTTTTTCCTCTCATTTTTCGTTTTAAACATTCAAAAACATGTTTCGTATTCTTGTCAAAATCCATGGTTAATATTAGTCTTCGATCTGATGAATCATGTGTATATGCGAGAAACAATCACCAAGTAAAACATCATACTATTATACAAAATATTATATCGTATCGAAATTAGCTGTAAAAACAAGAACAATTGAATTTAAAAAAAATATATACATTTTTTTTATTAAATGAAGGATTTTCTGTCGATGTATTCTTCGAATGACACAAGCGATCTAGATACACAATGAAATTCAATAATCATAAGCGAAAGAAAATAATATTTCAATTTATGAATATGATTGCATCAAATTATTTATAAGAACCCTGTGCGCATTCCATAATAGAACAAAAGTTCAAATTCTGTTGACTATTTTTCTGCCGATTCTACAAACACTTTGCCCGTCTATACCTGTTTTTCATATTTATTGGCGTTGACAAGTGCCCGCTGAGTGGCGCGCTTGTAACAGAGAAATCCCCGAAATCTGAAAGTGTGAGTCTAAGAGAAGGATGTGAAACAAATGTAAATCCTTCTGAAAAATGACTATCAAAAGGACCAATCTAAGATGTTCTACTATCAAATTCTTGAAAACCAAAATTTCAGAGCTACATTCTCAAACATTGAAATTAGAGTGATTATTTTTTGACATTGCTAGAAACCAATGGAAACGTTCAATTCAAATAATTCATATACGTTTTGGCCAATCAATAGTGGGAATATTCTACCTAGAAAATTGTCGCGGGAATAATTTGAGGTATTTTGTTTTTATTGTCTGACAACCTATATTTTTAATTTGACGTCTGTCATCAATTCGCATGAAAAGTGTGAAATGAATCAAAACCGGTTTTGTACATTATATAATTTTGCAAAGAAATGTGTTTATGATCGTAACATCAAAAAATAATCTAAAGAATACCACACGAGAGTTCGATATAGTAGAAAATAATTATCTAGATTTCTTTCTCAAACTTGTTGGCAATAGCCACTCGAGCCAGTTGGTCTCTCTTGTCTATTGCCTGGCAACAAGTTTTCGAAAATCTGTCGAATTATTTTCACTCTCTTGTGATATTACAACTGAGAATGTGATGATGTCAAATTGCACTGGAAAGCGCTCATTTTCCAAAATGAAAAAAATAGGCGAATTACGATGAGACAAAGCCGCCTATCAAAGTTATCGCTTCTTAGCATTGAGAATGATTTTCTCCGGATGCTGGATTTGACCGAAATCATCAATGATTTTTTGTCGAAAAAAGCTCGCAAGAATCCATCCGTTTACGCTGTAATTTAATTTATTCCTTGTATTTTATTATATATATATAAATAAAAAAAAAAGCTTGTTTGAAAAATAATTAGGGGCCTCCACTCCTTTGTTGCCCCAGGGCCTCCACACCTTTTAATCCGGCCCTGAACTAAGAAAGCGGTTAAAAACAAATTTACAATGACATGCTTTGAAATGATTAGGTAAATATCATCTTGTCTTCAAATCTTGTGTTCCAACTTTGAACTCTAACTATAAGTAGTTCACATGGGAACATGCATGTATCTTCAGGAACATTTTGAACCAGCAACATACTTAAAATAAAAATAAAATCGAAATTGAAAATGCCAATTTTATCATCCTATTTGAAAACGTAATCCTAGCGCCTCTGATGAATCCATGCATAGTTACTCACAAAGTTCAAACTTAAAAGGTGTAACATTTTCCTCGATTTTTCAACTATCATACAGTTTGTGATGTGTTTTAATAATATTTTGATAAAAAATACGCTTATTTTCAACAATGGTGATCGAATAAGCATAAGGCATGCGCACAAATATACAGTGCACGTCTAAAGTCCGTTCTCCCCCTACTAATTTTTGAACCACCTGGTATATCGCAACGAAATTTGGAGGGCTTGAATAAGAGATAAAAACCTACTTTTTCATGGAAAAATCACAGCTAAAGTTTTAAAATGGCGGCTGAGCGCCATCTTCAATAATTTTTTTAAATAGAACAACCGGTATATCATTCCATTTTCGAAATCTGCTCATAATTCTCAACACTTTTCTTACACTTTACTCCTAAATTCAATTGTTTTCGAAATATTAACGTTTGAAAAGTATGGATTTTGGTCACTTCCGGTAAAACATTTTGCTAACTAAACGTTGTTATTAATTTGTAGTTAAATCTCTTAATGAATTCGACTAATAAGAGGCGAAAGAGAGTTTATTAAGGATAAACAGTACCGCTTACCGAAAAATCTCGAAGCCTACGAATGTGTTCTGTAAATTCAGCTAAAAAATTATAATTAATTTTTGAATAATTATTTAACCCCAACAATTATTTCATCAAGTAAATCTTGGCAATAAAGTGCCCTATTATAAAAAGCTTCTCTCACGTTGATGAAAGTTTGTTCATCTATTTCTTCACATGTATCTATTATTCTGAGTTCCAATTCTTCTATTGTTTGGCATTCAGTGGCGTAGATTTTTGACTTCAGATACCCCCAAAAGGAAAAAATCTAGAGGTGTAAGATCCGGAGATCTTGGTGGCCATTCTGTACTTTCCCTGCGACCTATCCACCGCCCAGGAAAGTTTGTATCGCGGAACTCTCTAGCCATGCGATCGAAATGGGGAGGTGCCCCATCCTGCTGAAATATGACTTCACGATTTTCAAACTCTTCTGCAATAGAATTTCTGATGTGAAAATATACAGGATGTTCATAAATCAGATGGAATCATCTCGACTAAAGATAACCAGTCACTATCTTCCATCGTCAAATAACTCTTGATTAGAGGTTCAATTGAGAATGTTTCCTTTTTCAATTTTTCTTATTCGAGGTTCAATTTCAGTTTCTGAAATATTTCTGTTAAGAACTCCTGTAAGATTGCCTCTGATGAAAATCGGTCCAACAACGCGATTGCCCAAAATCCCGGCCCAAACATTCACCTTTTTAGGAAACTGGGTATGTCCCTCTCTAAAAATATGCGGATTAGTATCGCTCCAGTATCGTACATTCTGTTTGTTGACTTTTCTATTAAGAAAAAACGTGCATTCGTCTGCAAAACATACACGTTTTAGGAAGCCCCGTTCTCCTTCAATTGTTCTTGTTAACCACTTACAAAATTCAACCCTCCGGTCTGGATCATCCTCCGTGAGAGCATGCAGGATTTTTTTATAGGGATGAAACTTTTCTTTTTTTAGGACTCTTTGGACACTTTTTGAACTAACTCCACAGTATTCAGCAATTGCAGACGTCGACTGAGTCGGATTGATTACCATTTCAGCAACAATTTCTACCGTTTTTTCTTCTGAAAGTGCGGTCTTCCTGATCTTGGAGCATCTCTCAGCGTACCAGTTGCTTGGAGCTTATTTAAAAGTTTGCGCAAATATGACCTCGAAATAGGATTCTCGGGAAATATATCATTAAACATACAGACTGCTAGATGATAATTTCTTCCAGCTTCTCCAAATATCAAAACTGCTTCAAATTTATCGTCTAAACTACGAGCCATGATCACACTTTTCATAAAAGGATTTAGGCGCTCACGGACTATTTGACAGTTAGCAGATCAGTTTGACAGAAAACAAGATGTTACCGCGACAACAATGTTTTCCAATGCAAACTTGATTGAAAGCAACATTAGTGTTTTTGGTTGGGTTTGAAATGACCAAAATGTCTCTTTTCAAACGTTGATATTTCGAAAACAATTGAATTTAGGAGTAAAGTGTATCAGAGAAAACTGTTGAGAATTATGAGCAGATTTCAAAAATGGAATAATATACGGGGTGTTCTTTTTAAAAAAGTTATTGAAGATGGCGCTCAGCCGCCATTTTAAAACTCTCAGCTGTGATTTTTCCATGAAAAAGTATGTTTTTATCTCCTATTTAAGCCCTTCAAATTTTGTTGCGATATACCAGGTGGTTCAAAAATTAGTAGGGGGCGAACGGACTTTAGACGAGCACTGTATGTATTCCTGATACAATATTTTCAAATCTAATACGTACAGTTACGGATAATTTGACCTCTAGTCTTGTATAAAATGTGAATCGACTCGTGGATGTAGCAAGTGTGAAATCGCAATGGTACCTCACTGTGAGTAGTTTCAATATATGCCAAGTTTCAATGTATGCTAACCTTTGGATATACATGCTCGTATAGCAAACCCTTGTTATGAGACCCGGGAACTAAATACAAGCATCCATTCCTCTCATGGACTCCTTCCATGGCAGTCCAGGAGGCAACGATTTTATCGGCTGGTCGGAAGGGAAAGTAATGGAGGTCCTACGAGTAATCCAAATAATTATTTAAAATCTGAGTATATTCACTATATGCCATACATACTTGATGCAAGGGATGTTTGGAAATACTAGGATCGGAGTCTGGTGGTTTATTGATGAGCATCGAATGCGCAACAGTTATATTTGGGCCTATTATTTTTTCCGCAACATCAACGACATCTCTGTCACTGGCATACTCCCATAGGACGTCGTCGAAAAGAAAATCTTGAGCTGGGAAAAAATCGTGTATTAGTATTTTTTACAAATATTTTTCTCACTATATCCTTATTTTTTTTTTTGCTCTTGAGATAATAGTACGCTTCTCAATCTTAGTGCATATAATAAGAATCACGAAGAATGGTACACTCAAAAAATATTGTGTGGTTTTAAGATATTCATTTGAATTTTGCGATAAAGTGATGATGCTTGTATCACCATAAAAATTCACCATGTACATCTTCATTGTGATCCAAAAAAACTTTCAGTTCGATATCTTATTTTCCAAAATTCAATTGTTTCATTTAATAAAGCTACCACGAAAAGCAAGCTTGAATCATTTCATCTTTTACATTTAGACCAGAAGAAATGGACATTAAAAATGGAAAACTTTTTAATGATTCCAAATGTTCTCAAATATATTTTTCGTGATTTTAGCTTGATATAAAAATTATTGATTCCATTTTGCAAACTATTCTGAACATGCAACATATTGAAAAAATTAAAATTTCCAAATTTATTGGAATTGTACGATGAAAATTGCAATTATTTTCCGATTTCGGAACCGAAGGTCCCGGGATCGATCCTAATTTGAAATATTGAATTATAAATTTCGTAGCTTAGCCGTAGAGAGTTTCTACGATTCACTGTTGCGTTTCAATTGCTGCTCTAGAAGTGGAGTATGGAATTAGTATCACAGCCTACACATAATACACACATAGCCGTCATAAGCACGTGCAATCACCAACAATAAATAGAACACACACGACCGTCATAAGTACGTGCAATTACCAATAATAAATAGTTTACATTATCATGTTTCAGCTTTGGGTCGTTTTTTTTGTTTCCCACGGAAAATTTCTCTAAATTTATTTTGGTTAAAACAAACAGCATACATTCGCTAAATACGCCTCCATTCAGTCATCGATCGAAAGATCTGGGAAATTTTCAAAAGAGTACATATTTGAATTCCTATGGAAAACTATAATTTCAATTGGTCTAGATCATTCGTATTTCAAATGAACACTGCAGTATTGCTTCGAGCAAGACGACTGCACCCATAGGACCAAGCCTCTAATTGAGGGGTTCGCAGTAGTGGGGGAGCTGAACAAGTGCGCCGGAACGGAGGCAAGGTCCAAGAAACACAGGTCCAGAAAAAACAAAAAACCAGTGTTGCCAACCTTTGGGTAATTACCCGATTTTCGGGTATTTTCCTGCATTGTGGGTATTTCAATTTAGCGGGTAAAATTCGGGTATTTCCTTCCATCTTCATCTCATGTGAATTATTCACTGTTTTGATGTTTTGTGGGAGTGAGGCCACTACCACTAAACTTAAAGTTACCGCTTATTTCTTATTTTTGAAGTCTGTGACTCCGTGAACTGAATATATTATATATTATATCTGTCGAATTTTGTTTTGTGTTGATTCATTACATATATTATTAAGCTTATAAAAATATATTTTTCCAACTCCAACACGTATGTGTTTGTTGGTTGGACGTATATTCAAATAACCAGGAAGTTCAAAATACATAATGATTTTTTTAAAAATATATTTCCGCACGCCACTGCTTCCAGGGTATCATCATAACAATAACTGGACTCTTCTAACCTACAAACTCTTCCAAAGGATAGCTATATGTTGCTGTAATAACAATATGTGCAGTGAATATAGGCAAGGCATCTATATATATATTTTATTGCTCTGAGGAGAAAACCTGTGACTGATACACTTCAAAATTGTAAATGGGTAAAATGCAAAGAGAGTAAACGTTATCAGATAACGTTTACTCTCTTTGGGTAAAATGCGGGTATTTTGAAATTCCACGCGGGTAAAATCGGGTATTTTGGGTCAAAGTGGCGGGTACATATTTTGTTGATTTGTCATTGTCAACACTGCAAAAAACCTTCTTTTGTCGTAATCGTGTTTCAGCTTTGACTCGTTTTTTTATTCCCATGGAAAATTTCTCCTCTGAATTTATTCTAGTGAAAACAAACATCACACATTCTAAATACACCTCCATTCAATAATCCATCGAATAAATCTGGGAAATTTTCAGACGACAGTACATATTGAAATTCTGATGACAAACTATAATTTCAATTGGCTAAATCAATCGTATTTCCAATGAACACGTAATTAACAAGAAGAAGAATTCGCTGAAATAGGCAGAACTACCTACCTATAACAATTATTATATTCCGCGAAATATGCAATGCTCGAAGACTTGAGCAACAATGGATAATTTACTGCAAAATGTTTGTAATTTTCATCGCAAACTAGCAATAACTCATACAATTGATTATTTTTAACTATTTTGCCTAGCCTGGTATGTTTTACAAAATGGGGTTCATAATAATGATACTTATCCCTATTTACAAAACTTATTTGAAAACATTTGTAATTATCGTTAATTGTTGTTTCTACTGGTCTTATTGCGGATTTGTAAATTTCGTCGTGAGTACAATATTCTAAAGTTCAATCAATCAATTTCTTGTTAGGAACAGTTTTTGTGTTCAAAAATTTAAGTAATTATGATAAATTGACAAATTAAATATTATGTTTTTACATGAAGTTACGACATTTGAAATAATTATGGAATTTCGTAGTTATTTAAGCATTACATAATTTACTACACCAATGATGTTTACTCCGTATAAATCAAGAAGGTTATATAGATTAATAAGCTTTGGACATATAAATGAAACTCACTTTATTCACGGCACCTTCTCCTGAAATTCCTTTCTTTCTCAACACTGGATCCTTGGCTATTTGACTACTGTACTCTTGAGTTTTTCCTTCACAAATATCGATGAATCTTTGACTTAAACAAGGAATTATCATCATATTATAATTTGATGGAAAATACAACATACCATATTTTGTCCAGTAATTCTGGTTTAACATTGTTTCTCATTAAAATATATCCATTCTCCTCATAGAACAATTTCTGTTCTTCCGTAAAAGTTGAATTTTTATGTGTGTATCGCCTAGAAAATAAAATAGGATTGCTTATATCGAAGTATATGTTCATGTATTGAGAAGAATATTTTTATTGAAATTAGTTACATAAATAGGAGTAAATTTCTAAAAAAAGGACATTAATGTGCAAGATTCGCCCCCTGCTTCGTGTGAATTTAAGATATTCCAAATTTGAGTCAAATCGCTGCTGTATATAAATTGTTTTCAGTGCCGGACTGAATAATTGACACTTCTGAAATTGCCGCTCTGAAGGAAAATACTAAAATCAAAACTAACCTTATTAACAATGTGTCCGCCGTTATTTTTTTGATGCAAAGTCAATAATTAAAGCTTCAAAATCAATGTGAATTGAAAATTTTGCCCTATACGCACCTGCTATATTGTGAATAGAGTAATCCGGCGCTGGGTTGTCTGAAGATGCGAATAAAATTCATTGAGAACATTTCTTCTGAAACAAAAGATATGAAGAAATCAAAAATTTCTGCGAGAATTGCCACTTTGATGGTTGTCAAGTTTTATTAAAGCCAGTTATTCCATATATGGATAGTTATGCCAAATGAAGGGTGTCAGAACTTCTGGATGTAATAAAAGCTACCAAACTTATGTATGTAATAATAACTACCAAAACACTTCTGAATATTTCAGAGTGTGAATTACTCTTCATGAGAATTTTTAGTGCAGTGAAGGAGGCTGCAGCCTTAACACGCTGGCCATTGAAGGCAGTGTGGTGTGTAGTAAATAATCATATTGTAACGTAAATAAACTTAACTTGGTTTAACTAATTTATTTAACACTTAATCTACAACTTAATTTATATTACTACGCCACTGAATAGCTCGATCATATGGGCTCGTTCAGACTGTGTTGACTCCACTTGAGGGTCGCCTATTTATCTCCGATACAGCATTCTCGATGTTTCGAATTCTGGCATGTTCCAATTGTTTCCAATATTGACCGTTGTTTTCCGTGGCAGAGCGACTGGATGGTTCTCGAATATCTCCGGGGATGATCTCATCGCTGTCGACGGCAACGCGCGAGGCGACAGGTCCGGCCTAGGTTCGTTACATTGCCCCCTTCTTAAAGACATTTCGTCCCGAAATTTCATCCTTGGAGTGTGACGATATCTGCATGACTCCCCATATCTGCACCGTGAAGTTCGATGGAAGTAACACTCCACGGTCTTCATGATCGGTCGTGGAAGAGGGTTACAGCAAACCAAAATCTTGACGCCGCTGGATCTGAATATCGCCTCCAGCATACTTCTTATGACTCTCCAGTCCAACCCATCAATACCACAGGATAATTTTGGAATTGCTAGATCCACCAGGTTCTGGTCCACCATGGTATCTCTTAGTTTGGTGAGACTCTTCCAGACATCTTCATAGGACGGTTTATCTTGGGAATGCCTCTTGGTAACTAGGTAGTAGATGTTTCTCTGGCCTTTCTTCAACTGTAGCACCCCACCAACTTCTGGATTCTGCTCCCGCAGTGTTTGGAGTTGACCAAATTTCTTGGAGAACACTACGGCGATGCCCCTGGACATTCGAAGATCTTCTGCCACACAGTGCGCTAGTGCGTAGTCGGCAGGCACCTCGAAAAGGTCTCGTGACTCCTCTCTAGTAACCCCATGTAGAACTTTCTGCCCGTTTGAATACAAGGACATAAACTTCTCGAACGTCATATCATCCTCCGGTGGCTTGAGGGTGCGAACTTGGTCATGGTTTCCAGCGTAAGGGCCAACCTGTTGAAATGGACGACCCTTGGTTTCCCTCGGGTGGCTTATGGATCGGTACACAAGGTCGTTTATCCTTTTCACGAATTTATACGGGCCTTCCCACCAGTTCCGCAAATTTGGTGATAGTCCACGACGACGTATGGGGTTGTACAGCCAAACCAGTCATCAACTAACCTCCTGCTCGGCCTGATGTCATAGGTCTTTCATTTTATCGCTGGCACTCTGGATGTTCAACCGGACTCGTTCGTGGATGTCGACCATTCTCTGCCGAAGTTTGCTGACGTAGTCCTCTCCCGCAGTGTCTTGTCCTGGCGGTATCCCAAACTTCAGGTCACAAGGCAGTCGCAGTTCTCGGCCCATTATAATACTAGCAGGAGTTTGACCGGTTGACTCGTGTACTGCGGATCGATAGGCCATCAGGAACAAATGAAGATACTGGTCCCAGTCTCTTTGATGGTCAGAGACAACCTTGGACAAGTGGCGGTTGATCGTCCTGTTCATCCGTTCCACCATTCCATCGGACTGCGGATGTAGGGCCGTGGTTCTTGTCTTGCGGATGTTCAGCAGTAGACATATTTCTTGGAAAAGGTTGGATTCGAAATTTCTGCCTTGATCCGAGTGCAGCTCCATTGGAATACCGAATCGACATATCCACTCTTTCACCAAGACGTCGGCGACGGTGATGGCTTCCTGGTTGGGCAGGGCATAGGCTTCCGCCCACTTACTGAAGTAGTCCATTGCCACAAGGATGTATTTATTCCCGTGGTCGGATACGGGAAACGGGCCGGCGATGTCAATGGCGATTCTCCTCGAACGGGCTGCCTACGTTGTACTGACGCATCGGGGCCTTGGGTCGTATTCGAGGTCCATTGCTAGCAGCGCATACAGCGCACTTCCTGCACCAGTCCTGGACGTCAGCTTGACAATTGGCCCAGTAAAACCGTTGCCTCACTTTCTGCAGGGTCTTCGTCACTCCCAGATGTCCTCCGGCGACTCCATCATGGATTTCCGCAGCACTTCCTCTCTTCTGTTCCTGGGAACAATTATTTGGCGTCTGTCTTCCCACCAATATCGGCCTCCAACACACGTTTCAGGATCCCATTGTCCAGAATAAGAGAGTTCCATTGTGCCCAATAGGACTTAACAGGCGGCGAGTAACCTGCGACTTCCTGCCATGATGGTCTTCGATTGCCCTTCTTCCAGCTGACGACTAAGCCAAGGTCGGGGTCTCTCTTGGTCTTTCTGGATCTTGCTGTCATTCCAGTTGTCATCCATTGCCGCGGTTCTACAAAGTGTTGCTTCTTTCTCTTCTGCTCGTCGGCAATGAGAGCAATCATCTGGACATGGTCTTCGCGACAAGGCATCTGCATTCTTATGGCTAGTTCCGGCTCGATGTTCGATCTCGAAATCGAATTCTTGGAGTCTCTCGATCCAACGTGCTACTTGACCTCAGGATTTTTGAACTGTAAGAGCCATTTGAGAGCTGCATGGTCAGTTCTCAACAGGAATCTTCTTCCATACACGTACTTGTAGAAGTGTTCCACTCCTTTACAACAGCTAACAGCTCTCGCCTGGTGACACAGTAATTACGCTCTGGTTTGCTAAGCGTCTTGCTGAAATAACCAATGACCTTCTCCTGTCCCTCCTGGATCTGAGATAGGACAGCTCCAAGTCCCACGTTGCTGGCGTCCGTATCCAAAATGAATTTCCCTTTGGGTAGGGATAGCTCAGTATAGGTGCGTTGATCAAAGCTCCTTTCAGCTTCCTGAATGAGTCTTGACATTCTTCGGACCACTGGAACTTTGTTTGGCCTTCCGTGAGCTTGGTCAGTGGTTTAGCGATGTTGGGAATCCCAGCACATATCGGCGATAGTATGTGCATAAACCAAGGAAACTTCGAAGTTGGTGAATGTCTTTTGGGATGGGCCAATCCTTAACAGCTTTGATCTTCTGGTCATCCACTGCTACTCCTTCCCAGAGACAACGTGGCCGAGGTATCGTACTTTTTTGGAACAGATGGCATTTCTTAGGGCTCAGCTTCAATCTGGAGTTCCTCAGTCGCAGGAATACTTCCTCCAAGTTTTCACGTGGTCCTCAAACGATCCGCCGACCACAATTATGTCGTCGAGATACACTAGACACGTGTTCCATGAGAGTCCCTTCAGTACTGTTTCCATCAATCTTTCGAATGTGGCGGGAGCATTACAGAGCCCGAATGGCATAACGGTGAACTGCCACAATCCTGAGCCGATGGTAAAGCAGTCTTTCTCGATCTTCCTGAGCCAGTTCTACTTGCCAGTATCCACTCTTCAGATCAAGGGTCGAGAAAATCGTGGAACCAGCCAACGTGTCTAGGGTGTCATCTATCTTTCTCGGGAGAGGGTAACTGTCCTTCTTCGTGACATTATTAAGTTGGCGATAGTCTACACAAAAGCGTGTCGATCCATCCTTTTTCTTCACCAGTACGACTGGAGAGGACCAGGGACTGTCAGATGGTTCGATAACTCCTTCTTTTCCCATATCGCTGACTATTTTGTCAGCCTCTTCCTTCTTGGCAAGAGGAAGTCTTCTTGCTGATTGCCGGATCGGTCGGGCACCCCAGTATCAATCTTGTGCTGGACCACATTAGTTCGACCTCCTTTTCCTTGTCCGGTATCGAAGATGTCTTGGTACTTTTAACCAAATCTCTTAGTTTGGGCTGTTGAGCTGGTTTTATATCTTTGGAAGAGATGGCAACCAATTTTTTCTAGTTCTGTGGAAGTTGTTATTGCTAATCATACCTCGTACACCCGGATTACTGAGGAAACTGACGAGCAGTGCCCCAATATTGTTCCTTTCTTCAAGGTCACTGGAAAATAATTGAATTCATGACCCTTACGGGCACAAATTTGTCAGCACGCAACAAGGTCTTCCCTAGTGCAATCCCTCGTCCAATTTTCTATCATGAAGTTTGGGCTCGAACATCACCACGTTTCCACTGCTCGTACTCCCGTCCAGGCGAGCCTCCAGAATGGTTTCAGCCCTCTAGGTACGCTTACATCTTCAGCCAACAACACAGGATCAACCTCACTTCTCCCATGAAGCACCACCCTCTCCGTTGACACGTAGGACGCCGTCTTTAAAACCAATTCAAACCCTCTGAATTCATGATGTCCATTCCGATGATTGTATCGTCTTCGATGTCCGCCAAGTGCCTGATGTTTCACTTTAGTGCTGCCCAAAATTATTTCAATCGGTAGCTCGCCATACAGTAGCTGGCTCCCCTGTTGCTGTGCGTAGCTTCCAAGTTGTCGGTTCAATCCGTTCTGGTGTTCTGGCAAAGGAAGGCCTGAGAATTGTCCTAGTCGCACCTGTATCTAGCAGCATGGTGCAAGGCTCGTTATTGATGAGACCGTCTACGAAGACACCTTTGTTCTGTCGTTGAAGGATAGCGACATATGCGTTGTTAACCGGGGCTTGCGGACACATGCCGACGATTGCCCCTTCTCGTCGACCTTTTTTAGTTTTCCTGCATCGGAGTCGATGAATGTTGGACATTTGCTACGCACATGTCCACTTTGCCACAATTCCGGCATCTTATCTGTCTTTTCTCAGGCAACACTTCCTTCATCACTTTCTTATGGCAGCTTCCAAGTAAGCAGGCTCCTGTGAGTCTTCCTCAATCGTTTGAACTTTACTTTGGCTTTTGCAGCATTGTTTTGCTGCTTCGAATTCCAAAGCGCGTGCCAGTGCGTCTACGAGATGGTTGGACGAGCTTAATATCAACGCTTGTCTGGTTTTTTGGTCATGGAGTCCATCCAAGAATGCCTGAACCGCTAATCGCTCCATTACATTTTCCGGTATGGCTGGATATGCGAGACGAACCAAGCGTGCAATGTCAGTTTCAAATTTTGTAAGGATTCGCCCGCTTTCTGGCAAAGGATTTTTCAGTTGGGAGTGGTATACGTGTTCCAAATGGGCGTGGCCATATCGTAATTTAGATGTTTAATCAGCTGATCATAGTCCTCCTGTTCTTGGGCGGTGAGAGTTTGTAGAATATTTGTCGCTTCTCCACGTAATGCGTGCAGTGCTACAGCTCTTTCCCCTGCATTCCATCCGTTTGCTTTGGCTGCTGCTTCAAACTGCCGGCGGTAATTTGCCCATGGATTTTTTCCGTCGAACTGAGGCGGCTTCATGGAAAGCTTCCCTATTTCTGAAATGACCTTGACATCTTTATACCCTCTTGAACTTTATCCAAGTTCAAACTCAAGTCCAGCATTGCATTTTCGTTAACCATCTCTGTGGAGGGCGCACTATTAATTGTTTTTCCAGCTCACTGATCGTTTCCTTTATTTTGCCCATTTCTCCCCTTGACCCCATCTTTTGATTTTTTTCTTACCTCCGTGTTCATTTGTTCTCCTAATTTTATCTTTTCTCTGTCTCAACGGTTCCCATTCTTTCTTCTAGAAAATTAGCCACACCACACAATTCTTTTTAGGCCCTCTGTGTTTCCAGGAACTTCTCTTCCAGGCTTCTTGCATTTCTTCCAGGCTTCTTGAATTTTCTAGAAGCTTCTCTTCCAGATTTCTAGAATTTTCTTGAAGCTTCTCTTCCAGATTTCTAGAATTTTCTTCAAGCTTCTCTTCCAGATTTCTAGCATTTTCTTCCGCTTCTTGAATTTTCTAGAAGCTTCTTCCAGATTTCTAGAATTTTCTTGAAGCTTCTCTTCCAGATCTCTAGCATTTTCTTCCAAGCTTCTTGAATTTTCTAGAAGCTTCTCTTCCAGATTTCAAGAATTTTCTTGAAGCTTCTCTTCCAGATTCATAGAATTTTCTTGAAGCTTCTCTTCCAGAGTCCTCGAATTTTGTTGCAGTTCTTCTTTCACGGATTTAGTAGTTTCTTCGAGTTTATTCATTACCAAACTTAAATCACCTCCGGGAACTTCGAATAAAAAATGTTTCTGGGGTCCTCACCTTCTTATATAAGTCCTTCTGCAAGTCTTTTCTGGAGTACTTGCTTTTTACCCGTTGTTTCCAGTTCCCTTTCCTCCAATTCCTGTTTCAATTCCGCTACCTTCAAATCCGCAAGGCGCACTTTTCTTGAACACATTTTGTCTTTGACGAGGTATCAGTCTGTTTCACAAGAAAAGTTTATCAGTTTGTTAAAAATTCACTTCACGAATTCTTTTCCACGGGCCACCAGTCTATTGTCTGTTTCACGCGAAGAGTGTATCAGTTTATATTCCCACGCACAATTGTCCACTTCGCGAAAACCGGGCCACTGTCTATTTTCTGTTTCACGCGAACAGTGTATCAGTTTATATTCCCACGCACAATTGTCCACTTCGCGAAAACCGGGCCACTGTCTATTTTGGGCGTACAAAAAGGTCTATCAATTTATTTTTCTGACTATCCACTCCACGATCACTTGTTTATTTTCAAAATATCACTTCCGACACCAATTGTAACGTAAATAAACTTAACTTGGTTTAACTAATTTATTTAACACTTGGTTGGTTGGTTGGTTGGTTGGTTTGAGACTGACGAGCCAGAGACAGGGTTGGCACTTAGCTTCCCTTGACACTGCGACCAGCTAGGGTCTATTGTATCACTCTGTCGTCAGTGGTTCCTCATTCAAACAGGTTTGTGCCTTTAATTAGGTTAAGAAGCCTGTTGATAAGGTTCTTCGGATTCATGCCTGTTTCCGGGCTGATCTCTCCAAAGGTTCTGTGTCGCCTACTACTTAGGGCGTCCAGCGAAGATGATAGGGAGGCTGTTTCTCCTCTTCATCACACAGCCTACACTCCCGGTTTCCCTGCGTACTCCCATGGTGTGTTTAGGTGTTTTCTTAGGCCGCAGTGTCCAGTCAACAGACCTATTATTATACGAGCCTTCGTTCTGTTCAGGTTCAGAAGGTCAGCCGTCAGGGTCCGGTTGGGATGCCCTACCATGACTTTGCTGTGTATTTGCCCGACAGTTTGATCCCAATATTGTTGGTGTCTTCTTTTTATCCACTCGGCGATCAGGGTCCTGCATCGGTTTTTGCTAATCCCGTGTGCAGGTTCTGGCCCTGTGAATTATTTAACACTTAATCTACAACTTAATTTATATTACTACGCCACTGAATAGCTCGATCATATGGGCTCGTTCAGACTGTGTTGACTCCACTTGAGGGTCGCCTATTTATCTCCGATACAGCATTCTCGATGTTTCGAATTCTGGCATGTTCCAATTGTTTCCAATATTGACCGTTGTTTTCCGTGGCAGAGCGACTGGATGGTTCTCGAATATCTCCGGGGATGATCTCATCGCTGTCGACGGCAACGCGCGAGGCGACAGGTCCGGCCTAGGTTCGTTACAATATAGTAAAGAGAAGAAAAAGGAAAGACTCTGGTGCTTGTAAGAAAATGGACGTGTGTGATGTGGATATAATTCGTCGACAAGTATATGCCATGTATAGGAAACAAATGATCTCCACTTAAAAACTTCAATGCAAATATTGAAGAAAGATGATCCAGGAATAGAGTGTTGCCGTAAGACATTGAGGTGGTTCCCCACAAGACAGTTGAATTAGGAAATCATTAAAATTTGGCATACGTATTGTTTAACATGTGAACAACACCTCTATACAATTTTAATAATGTAACGTAAATAAACTTAACTTGGTTTAACTAATTTATTTAACACTTAATCTACAACTTAATTTATATTACTACGCCACTGTATAGCTCGATGGTATGGGCTCGTTCAGACTGTCTACTCCCTCTTGAGGGCTGTCTATTTATCTCCGATACAGCATTCTCGATGTTTCGAATTCGACGGTTGGCGACGGTATGTTCCAATTGTTTCCATTGACCGTTGTTTTCCGCGGAAGAGCGACTGGATGGTTCTCGAATATCTCCGGGATGATCTCATCGCTGTCGATGTGAACGTGAGGCGACAGGTCCGGCCTAGGTTCGTTACATTGCCCCTTTCTTAAAGACATTTCGTCCCGAAATTTCATCCTTAGGTGGACGATATCTGCATGACCCCATATCTGCAACCGTGAAGTTCGATGGAAGTAACACTCCACGGTCTTCATGATCGGTCGTGGAAGAGGGTTACAGCAAAACCAAAATCCCTGATGCCGCTGGATCTGAATATCGCCTCCAGCATACTTCTTATGACTCTCCAGTCCAACCCATCAATACCACAGGATAGTTTTGAATTGCTAGATCCGCCAGATTCTGGTCCACCATATCTTCTTAGTTTGGTGAGACTCTTCCAACATCTTCATAGGACGGTTTATCTTGGGAATGCCTCTTGGTAACTAGGTGGTAGATGTTTCTCTGGCCTTTCTTCAACTTAGCACCACCAACTTCTGGATTCTGCTCCGCAGTTTTGGAGTTGACCAAATTTCTTGGAGAACACTACGGCGATGCCCTGACATTCGAAGATCTTCTGCCACACATGCGCTAGTGCGTAGTCAGCAGGCACCTCGAAAGGTCTCGTGATCCTCTCTAGTACCCTTTAAGACTTTCTGCCCGTTTGAATGGGACATAAACTTCTCGAACGTCATATCATCCTCCGGTGGCGAGGGTGCGAACTTGGTCATGGTTTCCAGCGTAAGGGGCCAACCTGTTGAAATGGACGACCCTTTGGTTTCCTCGGGTGGCTTATGGATTCGGTACACAAGGTCGTTTATCCTTTTCACGATTTTACGGGCCTTCCACGAGTTCCGCAACTTTGGTGATAGTCCCGACGACGTTTGGGGTTGTACAGCCAAACCAGGTCATCAACCTTAAATCCTCCTGCGTCGGCCTTGATGTCATAGGTCTTCTTCATTTTATCGCTGGCACTCTGATGTTCAACCGGACTCGTTCGTGGATGTCGTCCATTCTCTGCCGAAGTTTGCTGACGTAGTCCCTCCCGCTGTCTTGTCCTGGCGGTATCCCAAACTTCAGGTCACAGGCGTCGCCTCGGCCCATTATAATACTAGCAGGAGTTTGACCGGTTGACTCGGTACTGCGGATCGATAGGCCATCAGGAACAAATGAAGATACTGGTCCCAGTCTCTTTGATGGTCGGAGACAACCCGACAAGTGGCGGTTGATCGTCCTGTTCATCCGTTCCACCATTCCATCGGACTGCGGATGTAGGGCCGTGGTTCTTGTCTTCGGATGTTCAGCAGTAGACATATTTCTTGGAAAAGGTTGGATTCGAAATTTCTGCCTTGATCCGAGTAGCTCCATTGGAATACCGAATCGACATATCCACTCTTTTTCACCAAGACGTCGGCGACGGTAGTGGCTTCCTGTTGGCGGGCATAGGCTTCCGCCCACTTACTGAAGTAGTCCATTGCCAAAGGATGTATTTATTCCCGTGGTCGGATACGGGAAACGGGCCGGCGATGTCAATGGCGATTCTCTCGAACGGGCTGCCTACGTTGTACTGACGCATCGGGGCCTTGGGTCATTCGAGGTCCATTGCTAGCAGCGCATACAGCGCACTTCCTGCACCAGTCCTGACGTCATTGACAGGCCCAGTAAAACCGTTGCCCACTTTCTGCAGGGTCTTCGTCACTCCCAGATGTCCTCCGGCGACTCCATCATGGATTTCCGCAGCACTTCCCTCTCTTCTGTTCCTGGGAACAATTATTTGGCTGTCTTCCCCACCAATATCGGCCTCCAGCACACGTTTCAGGATCCCATTGTCCAGAATAAGAGAGTTCCATTGTGCCCATGGACGACAGCCGGCGAGTAACCTGCGACTTCCTGCCATGATGGTCTCGATTGCCCTTCTTCCAGCTGACGACTAAGCCAAGGTCGGGTCTCTCTTTGGTCTTTCTGGATCTTGCTGTCATTCCAGTTGTCATCCATTGCCGCGGTTCTACAAAGTGTTGCTTCTTTCTCTTCTGCTCGTCGGCAGTGGGGCAATCATCTGGACATGGTCTTCGCGACAAGGCATCTGCATTCTTATGGTTAGTTCCGGCTCGATGTTCGATCTCGAAATCGAATTTTTGGGAATCTCTCGATCCAACGTGCTACTTGACCCTCAGGATTTTTTGAACTGTAAGAGCCATTTGAGAGCTGCATGGTCAGTTCTCAAGGAATCTTCCCATATACGTACTTATAGAAGTGTTCCACCTTTACAACAGCTAACAGCCTCGCCTGGTGACACAGTAATTGCGCTCTGGTTTGCTAAGCGTCTTGCTGAAATAACCAATGACCTTCTCCTGTCCCTCCTGGATCTGAGATAGGACAGCTCCAAGTCCCACGTTGCTGGCGTCCGTATCCAAAATGAATTTCCCTTTGGGTAGGGATAGCTCCAGTACAGGTGCGTTGATCAAAGCTCCTTTCAGCTTCCTGAATGAGTCTTGACATTCTTCGGACCACTGGAACTTTGTTTGCCCCTCCGTGAGCCTGGTCAGTGGTTTAGCGATGTTAGCGAATCCCAGCACATATCGGCGATAGTATGTGCATAAACCAAAGGAAACTTCGAGTTGGTGAATGTCTTTTGGGATGGGCCAATCCTTAACAGCTTTGATCTTCTGGTCATCCCTGCTACTCCTTCCCCAGAGACAACGTGGCCGAGGTATCGTACTTCTTTTGGAACAGATGGCATTTCTTGGGGCTCAGCTTCAACCCGGGAGTTCCTCAGTCGCAGGAATACTTCCTCCAAGTTTTTCACGTGGTCCTCAAACGATCTGCCGACCACAATTATGTCGTCGAGATACACTGACACGTGTTCCATGAGGTCCCTTCAGTACTGTTTCCATCAATCTTTCGAATGTGGCGGGAGCATTACAGAGCCCGAATGGCATAACGGTGAACTGCCCAATCCTGAGCCGATGGTAAAAGCAGTCTTTTCTCGATCTTCCTGAGCCAGTTCTGCTTGCCAGTATCCACTCTTCAGATCAAGGGTCGAGAAAATCGTGGAACCAGCCAACGTGTCTAGGGTGTCATCTATTCTCGGGAGAGGGTAACTGTCCTTCTTCGTGACATTATTAAGTTGGCGATAGTCTACACAAAAGCGTGTCGATCCATCCTTTTCTTCTACCAGTACGACTGGAGAGGACCAGGGACTGTCAGATGGTTCGATAACTCCTTCTTTTCCCATATCGCTGACTATTTTGTCAGCCTCTTTCCTTCTGGCAAGAGGAAGTCTTCTTGCTGATTGCCGGATCGGTCGGGCACCCCAGTATCAATCTTGTGCTGGACCACATTAGTTTGACCCCTTTTCCTTGTCCGGTATCGAAGATGTCTTGGTACTTTTTTTGACTAAATCTCTTAGTTTGGGCTGTTGAGCTGGTTTTATGTCTTTTGGAAGAGATGGCAACTAATTTTTCTAGTTCTGTGGGCAAGTTGTTGGGTTGGCTAATCGTACCTCGTACGCCCCGGATCAGATGAAACTGACGAGCAGTGCCCTAAAATTGTTCCTTTCTTTAAGGTCACTGGAAAGTAATTGACATTCATGACCCTTACCGGTACAAATTTTTCAGCACGTAACAGGTTTTCCTTAGGGCAATCCCTCGTCCAATTTTCTCATCATGAAGTTTGGGCTCGAACATCATCACGTCTCCACTGCTCGCACTCCCGTCCAGGCGAGCCTCCAGGATGGTTTCAGCCCTCTCCGGTACGCTTACATCTTCAGCCAACAGCACACGGATCAACTCTTCACTTCTCCCATGAAGTACCAGCTCTTCTCCGTTGACACGTAGGACGCCGTCTTTGAAATCCAATTCAAACCCTCTGGAATTCATGATGTCCATTCCGATGATTGTATCGTCTTCGATGTCCGCTACAAGTGCCTGATGTTTCACTTTAGTGCTGCCCAAAATTATTTCAATCGGTAGCTCGCCATATACAGTAGCTGGCTCCCCTGTTGCTGTGCGTAGCTTCCAAGTTGTCGGTTCAATTCGTTCCGGTGTTCTGGCAAAGGAAGGTCCGAGAATTGTCCTAGTCGCACCTGTATCTAGCAGCATGGTGCAAGGCTCGTTATTGATGAGACCGTCTCGAAAACACCTCTGTTCTGTCGTTTCAGGATAGCGACATATGCGTTGTTAACCGGGCTTGCTGGACACAGGCCGACGATTGCCCCTTCTCGTCGACCTTCTTTAGTTTTCCTGCATCGGAGTCGTGTTTTCGAATGTTGGACATTTGCTACGCACATGTCCAATTTTGCCACAATTCCAGCATCTTATCCGTCTTTTCTCCGGCCAAACTTCCTTCATAACTTTTCTTATGGCAGCTTCCAAGTCGCATGCTCCTGTGAGTCTTCTTCAATACTTCGAACTTTACTTTTGGTTTTGCAGGATTGCTTTGTGCCTCAAATTCCAAAGCGCGTGCCAGTGCGTCTACGAGATGTGTTGGACGAGCTAGTGTCAACGCTTGTCTGGTTTCTTGTCACGGAGTCCATCCAAGAATGCCTGAACCGCCTAATCGCTCCATTACATTCTCCGTGTGGCTGGATATGAGACGAACCAAGCGTGCAATGTCAGCTTCGAATTCTTGTAAGGATTCGCCCGATTTCTGGCAGCGATTTTTCAGTTGGGAGTGGTATACGTGTTCCAAATGGGCGTGGCCAATCGTAATTCTAGATGTTTAATCAGCTGATCATAGTCCTCCTGTTCTTGGGCGGTGAGAGTTTGTAGAATATTTGTCGCTTCTCCACGTAATGCAAGTGTCAATGCTACAGCTCTTTCCCTGCATTCCATCCGTTTGCTTTGGCCGCTGCTTCAAACTGCCGGCGGTAATTTGCCCATGGAGTTTTCCGTCGAACTGAGGCGGCTTCATGGAAAGCTTCCTATTTCTGAAATGACCTTGACATCTTTTATACCCTCTTGAACTTTATCCACGTTCAAACTCAAGTCCAGCATTGCATTTTCGTTAACCATCTCTGTGGAGGACGCACTATTAATTTGTTTTCCAGCTTACTGATCGTTTCCTTTATTTTGTCCATTTCTGTCTCAACGGTTTCCATTCTTTCTTCTAGAAAATTAGCCACACCACACAATTCTTTTTTTAGGCCTTCTGTGTTTTCCAGGAACTTCTCTTTCCAGGCTTCTTGAATTTCTAGAAGCTTCTCTTCCAGATTTCAAAGCTTCTCTTCCAGATTTATAGAATTTTCTTGAAGCTTCTCTTCCAGATTTCTAGCATTTTCTTCCAGTTTATTCATTACCAAACTTAAATCACCTCCGGGAATTTCGAATAAAAATGTTTCGGGGTCCTCACCTTCTTGTATAAGTCTTTCTGCAAGTCTTTCCTGGAGTACTTGCTTTTTACATGTTGTTTCCAGTTCCTTTCCTCCAATTCCTGTTTCAATTCCGCTACCTTCAAATCCCAAGGCGCACTTTTCTTGAACACATTTTGTCTTTGACGAGGTATCAGTCTGTTTCACACGAAAAGTTTATCAGTTTGTTAAAAATTCACTTCGCGAATTATTTTCCACGGGCCACCAGTCTATTGTCTGTTTCACGCGAAGAGTGTATCAGTTTATATTCCCACGCACAATTGTCCACTTCGCGAAAACCGGGCCACTGTCTATTTTCTGTTTCACGCGAACAGTGTATCAGTTTATATTCCCACGCACAATTGTCCACTTCGCGAAAACCGGGCCACTGTCTATTTTGGGCGTACAAAAAGGTCTATCAATTTATTTTTCTGACTATCCACTCCACGATCACTTGTTTATTTTCAAAATCTCACTTCCGACACCAATTGTAACGTAAATAAACTTAACTTGGTTTAACTAATTTATTTAACACTTAATCTACAACTTAATTTATATTACTACGCCACTGTATAGCTCGATGGTATGGGCTCGTTCAGACTGTCTACTCCCTCTTGAGGGCTGTCTATTTATCTCCGATACAGCATTCTCGATGTTTCGAATTCGGACGGTTGGCGACGGTATGTTCCAATTGTTTCCAATATTGACCGTTGTTTTCCGCGGAAGAGCGACTGGATGGTTCTCGAATATCTCCGGGGATGATCTCATCGCTGTCGATGGCAACGTGTGAGGCGACAGGTCCGGCCTAGGTTCGTTACAATAAGTTTCACCACACCGAACCCGAGATATATATATATATATATATATATATATATATATATATATATAATTGAAGTTGACTCAATTAACACGTAACATATGGACCATGTATAGGCAAACAGCACATTATTAATTCTACCGTTAGTACTAAAATTAAGAAGTTTATGAAAAACGAGGAGGAGCTAGAGCAGGATATCACAGATATTGTGGAAAAAAATCAAAGTGATTGACCATCTAGTTTGACAGATATAATCTCGAGAAGTACTTAGGTTTAGGCTGCATACGATATATTTTGCAAGCGAACGAGCGAATGGTGGGAAACGGAACGGAGAAACGGCAACAGTGTACGCACTACCAGGCGCTCAGTTTGAACAGCTCACATATCGGTCTCGTAGGGTAGGGTACTTGCAAAAATTGGCAGGTATATATAACAGCTGGCGCGCAACGTTGCCACGATCGTCGTTCTAACACGCACACATAACAATGCGTCGTCTGTATAGGCAAACTTTTCTGTGTGTTGAGGCATAGCCCGTATAGTTCCGTCAAAAAGTTTACTCGCCATGTCAGATCAAAAGTACTCTTAGAATAAATTTTACGAAAGCAAATGATATTCGTACTATATCTACTGGCACTGAGTACGTATATATGAGCTTTACAAAGTTATTGATTACGATCCGAACGAATGATCAAATTTTAATAATTTCCTGATTCAACTGTCTCGTGGGGGAACCACCTTAAGGAAATGCATTTCACAAAATGGGTTTCAAATGGAAACAATTTAAGTACCGGACACTGAAGGTATCTCTAATTTAGAGACACTTGGCAACGTGGAAACTATGATTTTTACAATGCTTTAGTCTAATCAGACGACGCACAGTGGAGTATTTTACCCTAAAAACCTGGCCAAAAGTCTAAAATTCAAAGTATGGTGAAACCCAATGAAAAAATCGTTCTCGAATAGTTTAATAACTTGTTAATGACATATCACCCCCCTCGTACCCTTCTCGTTACACCCCGCAGAATACAGGTAGTCAGAACTCAGTCGTTGTCTAGTATGCTCTAGTTTGCTCGATACTTTCATTGTTTATACAAATTACATCTGCAGTTTAGAAGTAGTTTTGTGTGGAGATGGATATGGAAGATGAAGGTTTGTACTTTATTAGTAATCACACTACATTTAATTTGTAGTCCCATAAATATTTTTTCAATTACTGAATACAATCATACAGAGGTCCTCTTTTTTTGTGGAAAAAAATAAACAAAATTGTTTTTGTACGTGTTCCGGGCACTTCCGAGCAATGTAGCTTCACTTTAAATGAAGTTTAGATCTTGCTAAAGAGAATTGAAAAAGAAAAAATTCTGCTTTTTTCTGCCATTTTGTTTAACAGACATTCAAACATAATGATAATCGTATTGGTATGTTATATGGTTTGCAATGGATTCTTTTTATTTTTAGATTCCATTGGGAATTTTGAGAATATGACTAGAAAGCAGTTATACCATACAATGCAAGAATGTCCGGAAAAGGATACTGTGATAAGATGGTGTTTTTGGAGGAAAAAATTATGGAGCTCAAAATGTCCTGAAAATATTTTGGCCATTAATATTTCAAAATTGAATCAGGTTTACGAGTTGAAAAAAGGGAAGGGCTTTGTTTCAAAATAAATAATAATTTATTTAGTTTTGTTATTGACATAAAAAAAAAATCTTGAAAAATATTATTTTCAAGTCTTTTCAGACAAAAGAAACAAGTTTTAAGAAATAAATACAGAGCTGAACTTAACCACACAAAAAACATTAAGGATAGAATAAAACTTAAATTTATATTATGACAATAATGATTATATCGTATATGATCTTATTTTTTATTTTATTAGATTTCTTTAATGTTTGTTTGACTCAAAATTATTTCAATTTAACAATTATTTCTATTCTTCTGTCGAAGGACTAATAATGGGTAATAATAATAAATCCATAAAATCACAAATCACAACAACGCTGGAGGTGATCGTTTTCGAGATATTTACAATTTTCTATATCGATGCATGTTACTTAGCTCCTAGGGCGCTGAGTGAAGTCGCTGAGAACATTACAAAAACTAAGTATGTGGTAGGTCTCGTCAAAATAAACTACTTTTTTCCTATGAAATGTTTATCGAAAAATGATTTGTTGAAATTATTCAAAACATGGTTGGTTTTTGTCATAAGTTTTTTGCAATTTTAGTTATTTTCATCAAACTTTAAACACGGACTTCTTCCAAACTGAGCATCATCAAACTGCTTAATCAATCCAAATTTAAAAAAATTGTCAGGTTTAATTGTTCAATTAGAAAGTGCTAGATTTTGGAGTTCGTAAAAAACAATTCGGAGAAGTACCATGTTATTTATTAGGCAATTAAACATATAAAAATTGAACGAAACAACTATTACAACAACTGTTCAAAGTGACGACCCCCAACAGTAATACGAGCTTCTGCTCCCCTCATCAAAGAATTCCA
The DNA here is from genome assembly GCA_018342105.1 of Gonioctena quinquepunctata. Taxonomy (NCBI): domain Eukaryota; kingdom Metazoa; phylum Arthropoda; class Insecta; order Coleoptera; family Chrysomelidae; genus Gonioctena; species Gonioctena quinquepunctata. Next base: position 928,716 of record JAFIRS010000252.1, read on the forward strand.
CACCCGTTGAAAAATGCCGGGAGTGTGTTCTTATCTTTTCGCAGCAAGCTATGATGCGATCCCTTAACATTTCCTCGTTTTCAATGGGGCTAGCATAAACTAGTGATTTTAGGTGTCCCCAAAAGAAAAAAATCGACGGGATTGAGGTCCGGTGACCTCGGGGGCCAATGCTGAGTGCCTCCTCTTCCTATCCATCGTTGGGGATATGCTACGTCTAAAAAATTTCTTGCTATCAGAGAGTGATTTCGGAGACCAATGGGAACATCTTCCATAAGCTGGAGAAGCTCGTGTTCCAAAAAATTTTGGTAAGCATCTCCATTCAAACGTAAGGGGAGAAAATAGGGCCCAATTAAATAATCCCCAATTATGCCTACCCATACATTAAGAGAGAATCTGTCTTGGAAATGAGTTATCGCATGTGGGTTATCTTCCGCCCAGATGTGGTTGTTATGGAAGTTCATGATACCATTTCTTGAAAAATTTGCCTCATCTGTGAAGAGGATTTTCGATAAAATTTGGGGATGTTGTTCGACTTTTCTTTGGAGCCATTGAGCAAATTCGATACATGGTTGAAAATCACGTAGCGTAAGTGCCTGGACACGCTGAATATGATAAGGATATAATTGCTGTTCCTTTAAAATTCTGTAAACGGTCATGTGACTCACATTTAAAGTTTACTAATTTTTCTTGTACTTGTCTCTGGATGTTCACTAATTTCTTCGAGAACCGCCTCCTCCAATTCCACAGTTCTTGTAGTCCGTGGCCGTCCTACTGCAGAATTTCTTTCAAAGCTTCCAGATTCGGAAAGTCGCCGGAAAAGATTCGCAAATGTCACTGCACAAGGAGTGACGCGTTGGGGATACCTTTCCTGATATTTGCGTCTGGCCTCGGTTGAATTTCCGTATGCAAAAACCATATCAGCCATTTCAGCATTCGTAAAGTCGGGCATGGTACCAAAAAATCACTTTATAAACTCCAAACTGTAAATTTGTCAATGAATAGTTAAAAATGTGACAGCGAACTTCTATTTTTATAAACGAACGTTCATAGCCTACTCGATTTAATTAACTTAATTTGCAAGCGGAGAGTGACAAAAATTATTGAAATCAAATTCGGCTATACTGATTAAGCAGTTTGATAATGCTCAGTTTAGAAGAAGTCTGCGTATAAAGTTTGATGAAAATAACTAAAATACTTAGTTTTTGTAATGTTCTCAGCAACTTCACTTAGCGCCCTAGGAGCTAAGTAACATGCATCGATATAGAAAATTGTAAATATCTCGAAAACGATCACCTCCAGCGATGTTTAGGAAGTGTACCTTTTTTACTTGGAAAAGGTGTGGGAATAAGGGTTTTTCATGAAAAGTACCAAAAGTTTACTATCAAAAATGTTAGGGCAATTTGGAATAAATGATGACAGCGTACGCAGCGCCCTCTAGATGTTACATGAAAATTAATACGAAATTATGATTTCCCACGTCAAAAGAAACACGGGTACCAAATTTCGTGCAAATAACTTATTTTTTGCAAAAGTTATTTTTAAAAAGCGAACAAAAAAAATCAATTTTAACACCCTGTATCTCCGAAACGAAGCATTTCCGGACACAAGTTTAGACCTTTTTTCTTAAAATTGTCTCAGGAATACGTCACTTGAATACTTTAACGTACTTATGTTAGACCCTGTATATATATATATATATATATATATATATATATATATATATATATATATATATATATATATTTATATTTTTGAAATTTGTAAATAGGGAATTACCAAAATATTTTATGTAACAAGTATGCAAAATGAGGCTTTGGAGGATAAATCGGAATGCTTAAAATAATCAATACGAAAACGCCAAGCATATTTTTTTGCCCTATTAATAGATTTTCCTTGACGACACTACTCGTGAAATATAGTTCACCATTTTTATATTAGAAAATACAGTTGTTTTGAGGTTAATCCTTCCAATTTTTTCGGAAAAATGAGTTATAACATATTTTTTGAAATATTATCGAAAACCTTGTCAATAGACATTTTGAGACAAAAATTTGCAGAATTTAAAAAAATTACTTTTTTCAAGTGACTAATTCATAGTCATACAAGTAGAACACATGGTCTGAAAAATTCCTGGAGAAAATAATATACAAGTTAATTGGATTTTAAGTGCTAGTCTGCTAAAATTAAGCGGACTCAGTTTCCAAAGAAACACAATTTTAACTGAGGGAGGTTTTGATATTCCATCCCTAAAGGGGTGAGAAGGAGGGTGAAAGTGAAAGTACAGTAAGTTTTGAAGTTAGAGTCATGAACATTAGTATTTGGGCTTTCCTTTTCAAATAAAGGAACATATTTTCGGAGTTTTTGAAAATTCAACCTCAAATGGGTACAAATGGGGGTTGAAAGTTTGTACCTTTAGAAGTACCATTGGTTTTTAAGAGTTCATAAAAATTGGTATTTGTAGTGGATTTTTAATTTTCAGATAAAATCCTTCTGTTCGATTTTTAATAGAGAATGTTTCCCTTTTTAACAAGAAATCCTTGTTTCAGTGTTTTTGGAAATTCAACTTCTAAAGAGGTGAAATGGGGGTAGGAAGTTTGTATGGGGGGGTTCCGTTAGTTTTTGAGTAAGGGTTCATAACAATTGGTATTTGAGGTATTTGTAACAAATAAAGAAACATGTTCCAGTGTTTTTAGAAATTCAACCCCCAAAGGGGTGAAATGGGGAAATTTTGTGTTGGTTCCGTTCGTTTTTAAGTTAGGGTCATAAAAATTGGTATATAAGTTCTTTGTTACAAATAAAGGAATACATGTTTCAGTGTTTTTAGAAATTCAACCCCTAAATGGGTTTGAAATTTGTATGGGGGTTCCGCTAGTTTTTAAGTTGGAGTCATAAGAATCGGAATCTGAAGTCTTCGTTACAAATAAAGAAATAAGGTTTCAGTTTTTTAAAAGAAGTTGGTGTTTAAGCTCTCTGTTACAATAAAGAGATCGTGTTTAACCTTATTTGAAAATTCCATTCCCAAAGGGGCGAAAAAGGAGTTAGTAAATTTGTAACAGTCGTCAAGAAACTTTACTTTTGATGTCAAATTAATTATGCCACCTAACCGAGGTGACGGAATAACAGGAAACTGAATAACGGGATGACAGGAAAAAATTAGGAAAGTTGACCGGAAATTAAAAAATTCTGGTTTATAAGAAATTTGGCGAAGAAACAGACTATCGAGTAATTTATTACCAAAGAGGAAATAGTTCAGCAATTACACTGTCGCTCACCAAGCAGAAGATCACAGGAACGAATCCCGGTCAGAGTAACATTTATTTTTATTTTATAAGAACAACGGCTGCACCATTTGGCTAATTATTTTTTTAATGTTCGTAATACTCCGAATAAGGTTTTTGGGAAAAGAAAAGATTTTTAGAAAAGTTATTGGAAATTTCTTTGTCCTGGAAAAGTTTTCGGAAATATATAATAAGAATAAATGTCTGTTTGTGTGGATGAGCTCATAACTTGAGAACGTCTGGACCGATTTGGCTAAGTTTTTTCGGGAAAACGGAATTACGGGAAAACGGGGTAACAGATAAACGGGATATTCCACGGGGTAACGGGAAAACGATATAATGGGGAAACGGAATAACGGGATAACGGGAAAACGGGGTAACGAAATAAATAGGATAACGGGAAAACGGAATAACGGGATAACAGGAAAACGGGATAACTTGGTAACGGGATGAAAGAAAACGGATAACGGGAAGCGGGCAGCTTCAAAGGCATAACCAGATGGAACAACACCAAAAATCATGGGAAAAATAAATTCTACGCGGACGAGAGTTTTCAGGAAAACAATTTTGTGGGGTAGAATTTGTATTTTCAACCGACGAAACCAAAAGGAGGAGGTTCTCTAGTCGACGCGTATATTTAATAAAAAATTTATCATTTTTTTTATGTATGATCACGCATAACTTTTTACTGTATCGTCCGATTCCGATAATTTTTCTCAGTTGATAGGGTGTACTTCGAAGTTGGTCTCATTTGAATTTCAGAAATGAAATCCAGCCCTAAGGGTAGCAAAATGAAGGATATTGATCACTCACCCTCTGAATTCTGGTCCGTTAACCGATTCTATCAGGCATAACTTTGTACTGGGATCTTCGATTTGGATTATTCTTTTTTTATCAGATAGGGTATACCTCATAGTTGATCATATCCCAATTTGAAACGAAATGATATACCCCTATGGGTAGAAAAATAGAGGATGATTGATTTTTCACTTGTGAACAGTGGCACACATATGTAGTTGACATTGACAGATCCTCCTACATCCGTCACAATAATAATTACATTCTATGAAAGGATGGAATTATATACAAAGTGATGAAATCAACTAACCAGAACTTTCAAAAATAATTTATATTATATAACAATAAATAGTTAAAGTAGATAATCATATTATTTAACAGTCAATAGTTGAGGTAAGCTAGGTAAGTAAGTATTTTGGAAGTGATCAAAAATTAAGTAGGTAGTAATTAGTAGATTTCAGCCAACATACCACCCTATCTTTCCATAGAGTAAGTCCGATTTCGATGAATTTTTTTTTTAATGGATAGGATGTACTTAAAGTTGGTCCCATCTCAAATTGAAAAAAAAGCCACTAAGGGTAGCAAAATGGAGGATATCGATCGTTCACCCTCTGGAATTTTTGGCCCATTAACGATCGTTTACCCTCTGAATTTTTGGTCCATTAACCGTTTTTATCAGGCTATAACTTTGTACTGGGTTATCCGATTTATGGATTCTTTTTTTGACATAAAATTGAAATAATAACTTTTTTTAAAAAAAATTGAACCGACGAAATACGGAACTGAAAGTAAAATAAAATAAACCTTCTTGTCTCAATAAATAGCTCTAAACTAATGTAAGTAACTAATTTTGAGTCGGTGCCAAACAAACAAGCAAAGCTTCGGTGGGGCGTAAAATCGAGTTGCGCGGTGACATTCTGAAAATTTTTTTTTGGAATTTTGATCTTGGGAATGTTCGTTTGGCCCGACTAAAAAATTGTTACTTACATTTTTTGGGGGTTAGTTATTGAGACAAAAAAAGGTTTTTTTTTTTATTTCATTTTTTTCTGGGTTCAAAAAAGTTATTTTTAATTTTTTTTGTGTTTTTTTCCCTAGCTTATGCCTGGGGCCTTATCCCTTCCCCTTATTCCGTTTTCCTTTATCCCATTTCCCATTATTGTTATCCGGTTACCCCGTCGTTCATTTTCCCCGTTATGTCGTTTAGGTGGAAATTGATTTAAAGCGAAAATAATGCTTTGTATATATTAAATTCACAAACCCTTGTTCCCCCCTTTGGGTCAAATTTTTTAAATGAGAAACACATTTTTTATTTGTAACAGAGGTCAAAAAAATTTTTTCTCCCCCAAAAACTAACGGAACGCCTAAAATTTTCCCATCCCTTCGGGGGTTGAATTTCAAAAACACTGAAACATGTATTTTTTTATTTGTGTTTTAAAATCCTTTCCCCCAATAAAAAAGGCAAAAATTTTTAACCCTTTTCCCCCATTTTTAAAATCGCATTTTTTTTTTAAAAAAAAAAGAACATTATTTTCCAGGCTTTTTTTTCCCCCAAGTTTTTTTGGGCCCCTTATTTTAATCATAAAAAGCACCCGAAAAGTGAAATTTAAAAAGCCAAAAAGGGTTTTTTTTTCTTGGGGCCAACGAAACAAAAAAAAAAAGGGGAGGGGGAAAATTTTTGGGGGTTTTCCCCCCCTTTTTGGAAAAACCCCTTTTTTTTAAACATTTTTTAAAGGATTTTTTCCAAAAAGGGAAAAGAGCATATTTGGGGGGCTTCATGGTATGGTTACCCCAAAAAAATATTTGGCAAAGTGAGATCGGGTTTTTTTAGAAAAACATCTTGTTTTTGTTTTCTGTTTACCCAAATTATTGTCCCCCCTCGAAAATTTTCAATCCATTTTATTTTAACATTTCTTCCCCGTTTTTCGGTTTCACGGGCTGATATAGGGGCCCTGGGAGAAAGTGGTTTGGGGGGTACATCATCGGCAAAACTGTGTATGGGGATGAATTCTTTCAACGGTGTTGATGGAAGTAGAAAAGTTTGGGGCGAGAATAGATCCTTGCGGGAAAACCAGCATTTTGGTAAGGTCAGATAAACTAATCAACTACATGGAGAAACCCGTTTGAGAAAACTGCAAGCAGAAACCGCAGGGGGGGAACCCAAGACGGAAGTTGGCGAGGGGTCCCTTTAAACTCGTGAACGCCTTGGAATACAAACCCCCAGCAAATTTCTCCATACTTTTTAATAATGCCCCTTAGGGAACGAGCGGTCACCAGTTGATTCCCGATGGCAAACCATTTCCTATTTGACAATTCCTGATCTTCCAGATATTTCAGAGCTCGATTTTGGGTTTTCCTGACCTTTGAAATAATAGATAGCAGTGCGATAGGTCGAATTGCTAGGTAGGGCCTTTTTTCCCTTTTTTTGGGGACTGGCGCTCTTGCAATTTTCCAATTGGACGGAAATCCCCAAATTGAAAGGGGGTTTTGAACAACTTGAAAAACGGTGTTAGTTCAGGTATTTTTTGAGAACTAACATAAAATTTTTTACGGACTGACCTTATATTGAGTCCAATGAAAACTTGATGTATTGATTTCCCCGGGGAAATTTAAAACGAAGGTTCCACTTTCATGATTTCGAAATTGAGAACCTAAAAATTAGAAAATTTTTTTTCAAATGCTAAAAAAAGCTAATTTTCAAAAAATATTTTAAAACTCATTTTTCGAAAAAATGGATGTGAACTCTAAAAAACTGTTTTTTCTAATAAAAAAATGGAACCATTTTTCCCAAAGTATGGGGGGAAAGGGAAAATCTGTAAAGGGGGCGAGAAAATATGGCGTTTCCGTTTTGTTTATTTCAAACATTCTGATTCATCCACTAAAACCCCCATTTTGCAAACTTGTTATAACTACTTTTTTTAATTCCCCCATTTAATCAAGATATCTACGTTGGTTAATATTACTGAAACAAATTTCTGAATGTAAAAAATCTGGATCTCCTATGAGCCTTGGGGTTCGAAAAATGATTCCCCGGATTTTTTTTTAAAAGGAGAATAGGGGGAATTTTGTTTTAAATATTGCATTAATTGAAAATTGAGATATCAACGTTTTTGGGTTTTTATAATTGTTATAAAAAAAAAAAATTGGGAAAACCCAGAACGACAAAAGGGATCCAATAATGTACATATTTCGAAAGGCGACAAGATGAGGCGAAACCAGAATAAAAAAATTTTAGAGTTTCAATGAAATTGTGGTTTCATGGAAAAACTAATTTTGATGGAAAAACCCAAAAAACTTGATTCGTCAAGAAAAAGGGTTTTTTTAAAACCCTATTGTCTTATGTTTTTATAAGTCAATTCCCAAATAAAATTTTTTTTAAAGGGTTTTCAAAAAAGTACTTACATTTAACTTTTTTCGAACGGAAAGAGAAAAAATTATGTATCGTGGTGGAACTAAATAACTCAATTGGTTTTACAGAGTTGTCAATTTCCTCCGATGAAATTCTTTGGTTTCCAACTTACGAAAAGATTGATATTATAGGTACTGTATGAAACAGATGTCAAAAGGAAAGGAAAGGGAAATCAAAGTGGGGGGGTATCGGCTTTTGAAAAGAAATAGGTATATCTATTCTTCGGGGGAAGGCGTTGAAATGAAACGGTGATTTTTATAGTTGAAAAAATATGTGAATAAATTGGCTATCATGGGTAC